>SJYV01027434.1:25408-63090 GCA_006410875.1 Neotragus pygmaeus
TTCTGCCATAAGGGTGGTGTCATCTGCATATCTGAGGTTATTGATATTTCTCCCGGCAGTCTTGATTCCAGCTTGTGCTTCTTCCAGCCCAGCGTTTCTCATGATGTACTCTGCATATAAGTTAAATAAGCAGGGTGACAATATACAGCCTTCACGTACTCCTTTTGCTATTTGGAACCAGTCTGTTGTTCCATGTCCAGTTCTAACTGTTGCTTCCTGACCTGCATACAGGTTTCTTAAGAGACAGGTCAGGTGGTCTGGTATTCTCATCTCTTTCAGAGTTTTCCACAGTTTATTGTGATCCACACAGTCAAAGGCTTTGGCATAGTCAATAAAGCAGAAATAGATGTTTTTCTGGAACTCTCTTGCTTTTTTGATGATCCTGTGGATGTTGGCAATTTGATCTCTGGTTCCTCTGCATTTTCTAAAACCAGCTTGAACATCGGGGTATTTGAAATAGTTTGTACAGAAAAACACATAATTACAAGACTTGATTTTTTTTTTCCTTTATGATTTTTCAGAATAGTGATTTGGTGTCCTTGCAGCTTTCAAAGGTGAACAATTAATTTGAACTTTTTATTAGTACCATTATGAATGAATGATATTCAGTTTAGTGGTCTCCAGTACATATTTATTAACCTTCTTCTGATTTTCAGTCCCACTCTTTCCTCTTCTTTATTGCTTTACCTGGTGATTCTTAGCTCAGAGATGCTCCAAATTTCCGTTAACCTTGCTAGTCACTTAGTCATGTCTGACTCTTTGAGACTCCATGGACTGTAACCTGGGCTCCTCTGTCCATGGAATTCTCCAGGCAAGACTACTGAAGTGGGTTGCCATTCCTTTCTCCAAGGGATCTGTCATACCCAGGGATCTAACCTGGGTCTCCTGCATGCAGACAAATTCTTTACTGTCTGAGCCACCAGGGAAGTCCAACTTTGTAGCTTCTTCTGAGTATACTCACAGCTTCAGTGGCTCTATCCATTCCATGCATTAACTTGCCCTTTTTCCTAATTTCCAAAGATCTGTTTAAATATTTAATTTATTCATTCCTATTCTTTTAGTGTTTATTTTTCTCCTTTTTTTCTTTTAATTTGTGGGGGAAGATGTGTCTTGGTAATACAGAAGACAAAGTATGTGCCTATTCACTATTATCTCATTTTCTTTTTAAAATAGACTCTCTTCAACTTATGTAATGTAGCTGATGTTTTGAACTTTAGAGGAGTTTAAATGTATAAAAGTTTACAAATCTTATTTTTACATTTCTTTACAGATTGGAATGGGTATCTATTTCTATCTCAGATGATTTCATTCTTGTTTCCTGTGCCATACTTCTCATTTAAGACATAAAGAGCTTAAGCAGCATTTGGTTACTGACCCAGATATCCTTGGAATCCATCTTTTCTAGCCTCTAATCCTAACATCTTTACCCTCTCCAGTAAACAGCTGTTCTGTTTCTCATACTCAGGAGATATGTAATCTTGGTTTTAAAAGTCATGAATCCTTCTCTCCTCTTGGATAAGAACAACTTCCACAGTTCTCAAGCTTCATCTCTCTTTAGAAATTCAAAGTGAAATCTTATATGGTTACAGGCCCAGAAGTTAAGAGCTCTATCAACTGGACTGTTTCTAGAATGATTCTTTAGACCATTTAACTCCTTCAGACAATGATGCCATATAAACTGGAGTTATAGGGGCAGAGAACTGTTGCTCTGAGTGTTAACCTTGTATATCACATGCAGAATGACTCCTCACATTCAATAAAGTGAGCCTCAAAGATGTGGACAGTTGTGGGGTTAGGAAGCCAATCTTGAGTAAATACAAATGTCAGCAAATGGTTGTGTTACAAGAAGTATATAATTGAAGAAGATGTGTTTGTAAAGATTAGACCTTACATAGAAGGGACATTTTATATGTTCCACTGAATTATATTTGCTAAAATATAATTTTGGGGAAAAACAGTGACAGTCCAAGGGCTAATATATGTTATTCTTTCTGTCTTAATAAGATTTAATAGCATCTACTTGAGCATTTGATTACCTGATCAAGTTTTCATTTTCTGCAAAAAGAAAAAAGATGATTTTGCACTATGTGAAAGACAACTATCAAAGTGAATACAGAGGGAACATATATCAACATAGTAAAGGCCATTTATGACAAGCCCACAGCCAACGTAACAGTCAATGGAGAAAAGTTGAAAGTCCTGCCACTAAATTCAGGAACAAGACAAGGATGCCCACTCTCACCACTTCTATTTAACATAGTGTTGGAAATCCTAGCCACAACAATCAGAAAGGTAAATAGATGAAAGGTATCCAAATTCAAAGGAAAGAGATAAATCTCAGTATTTGCAGATGGCATCACACTGTATATGGAGAATCCAAAATCCTTTATTTCAAAATTATTAGAACTAATAAATGAATTCAGCAAGGTTGCAGGATATACTATTCATATATAGAACTCTGCTGCATTTCTATACTAACAATGAAATAACAAAAAACCAAGTAAAACAATCCTGCTTCAAATTGCTTCAAAAATATTTTGAATAGAAATAAACAATCCCATCAAAAATGGACAAAAGACTTGAACATTACTGTACAGGCTTATGAAAAAAAGCTCAACTTTGCGAATTATTAGAGAAACGCAAACCTAAACCTTTGAATCTTGACCTGCATTTTGATGAAAAATCATTTTTATCTCTCAGTAATTGTTTCTTTATTCCTCACATGTGAGAAATCATCTTCTAAAATCATTCACCTCACTGTATTTAACAGGCTATATTTGGGTGTCAAACTTATGTCTGTCTTTCCTCAAAGGATTCTGATAAGCTTGTCTACGTATCTTAATACGTGCTTTATAAAAATGTGGATCTATGGGAAAGATCCTAAAGAAGGCTCAGTGGTAAAAATGCTAACATTCTGGGGGCTGTGAAAGTGGAAGGTAATGATTGGATTATTCAAAGTTTTGGGAATGCTAGAAAATTGCTTCCATGATCTGCTGTTCTACTAGAATATCTCCATCAAAGGAAGCACAAGACTATATTTTGAGGTACAGAAACTCTCTAAACCTATTTCTGTATGACATCTTATCATTCTAGCAATAATAATAATAAAAGTAACTTTGCAAGTCTCAACGTGTAGAAAAATACGCAGTTTTCCTTAGACTTGCACTCTATAATCAGACTTCATGAGCTAATAGTTTAATTACACCTCCTGGATAATAATTAGCCATCTCAGCTCCTTACTTGTCATCTGAAAACTACAGTCATTGTTCCAAGCTTACCAGACACTATTTCCTCCTCTTTTTCCCTGTAACTAAGATATTAATATTCTTTATTTGAAAAATGCTTCTTCCAACCATGCTAAAATTTCACCCTCATACAGAATTTCCCTATGTCTTATCAGATGTACTTTGGTTGCAAGAGCAGACTAAACTATTAATTACTTTAAAATATTCTGTCCAGCTTTTTTTTTTTTTTTACTTAAGCATGTGCTTTGAATAGCCTGTGGATTCAACCAGAAGAATCTAATTGCATTGTTTTGGTAAAAACCTTGTATTTATTTTCTAAAAAGCCTAGGATACAGATCTACCTTCTAATGGTTTTATTTTATTTTATTTTTAATACCATGAAATCAAGGGCAGCTACCTTTGGCTCATCCCAACATTAGGCTTTACTGAAAGTCTTTTTGATGCAAATTTAGACATTTCTCAATGATTTTAAGGTTAGAATGTTGGGAGGATTCGATGGGCTCATCTGAATATCAGGCTGTGATGAGGTTCGCTCTGTCCCAGGAGACCTATTATTGCTGGAATTGGGGCTGCTGCTCTGGGAACCCAAGCCTTTCCTTCTTTAGTGCTCTGAGGACCAGTTGAAGGACAAAAAAGGGAACATAGCTGGTATTAGCTAAGCTTCAAAGAAGATTGGATCATAGGGAACATAAATTGTGGTTTATTATAAAAGCTAGTACCTTGCCCTTTCTCTCAGTGCTCCGTGTAATAGGATGAACAGTAGCCTGAGGATCAGAGGAGTAGCATGACTCCCAGCATCTCTGCTTTAGTCTCATAGTCTCGTGCAAACTGCTGAGAATTCCAAGTCTCTGTTTCCAAAATGAGAGCACTGTGTTAAATGATATCTTTGGTTTCTCTCAACTTAAAACGATGCTTTTTTGAGGTTGGGGAAGCAACTTATTCTATATTAGTTTAATATGCACTACATCTAAAGATTGTTTATGGAAGCATGACAATTCTTACTTGAAGGAATCTCCCCATTACTAGATCCATGGTATACAAATGTCTTAATGTTGCCTTTCTAAACACATTATAATTACACTTTGCAGGATAGTATTTTTACATTTAGCAGATGGAGTTTCACATCCATAAATGTGTTTTGGATTCCCACTCCTCACTCTAACATAAAGAAGAGGCAGTGACTTCTAAAGAGATACTGTAGATTAGAGGGTAGAGCAAGTTGGTAGGTCCACAGCATATTTCATTTAATATTGGTCAGGCTTTTTGATGTATCATATATAAAATGCATGCATAGCATGAGGCTTGGCTTAAATATTAATATTTGGCCCAGAATACATTCAGGCTCTGCCATCCTCTGAATTTTATGTATTTTTCAAGACATTCTATGAAAATCAGGGGAGCTATTTTCTTTTATATTTTTCAAATGAGGAAATAGACAGCATAAGTCAAAGAAGTATAGGACTTTAAAGGGAACCTAAAAGGCCATCTCATTCAACATTCAAGGCCACTCAGCAAATTGATAGAACTCTGTCTCTTAGATCATTTGATTCCTTGGCCAGTGCTGCTGCAGCATACCATCACTGACCAAGGTCTCCTTTGCTCTTGTGAAAGCCAGTTTGGGACAGGGAAACTTAGAAATGCAAGGTAAACAGACTGAGAACGTTACCAGGACAAGCTCACAGGATTTGAGGTAAGAGTTGACTCATTGGAAAAGACTCTGATGCTGGGAGGGATTGGGGGCAGGAGAAGAAGGGGACGACCAAGGATGAGATGGCTGGATGGCATCACTGACTTGATGGACGTGAGTCTGAGTGAACTCCGGGAGTTGGTGATGGACAGGGAGGCCTGGTGTGCTGCGATTCATGGGGTTGCAAACAGTCGGACACGACTGAGCGACTGAACTGAACTGAAAGCATTTAGGAAATATTTACGGAAAAATATCTCAACTACTTAGTATTTCCTAAGAATATTTAAAATTTTAAGATGCTTTTGTTAAATGCATGAGGCTTTTATTCATTAGGAAGAAATAGGGCGATAAAAGATCCCAAGTTTCTTGCTCCAGAAAGAGTCCATTTGAAATACATTTTGGTTTGGTATTGAATCATGATCCCCAGGAACAATTTGTGCTCCATCTCTCTCTCTTTTTTCTTAAACCACACTCAGGCCTGGAATGGTTGAAAAGAAGAATAAATCCACTTTTCTTTATCTCAGTAGTGTCTATAACGGGCTTTCTGTACGATGTACATTTGTAAATTTTTATCAGTTGAGAGTTTTGTTTCATCAGTCCTATGTTTAAAACTTGCTTCTAGACTTCGGGGGAAATTTGCCACATTATCCTGAGTATCTCTGAGGTTAAACTCTGGTTGATTGGGCCCAGCTGAAATCAACAGAAATCTCTAAATATCACCCCTTCTCATCAGAATTCCAGGGGTCTTCTTGAAACTCAGAAGTTTCGAGAAGTACAATAGAGATCTCCTGCTTAGTTTAGTCCAAGCTAGTCATCACTCTTCATACTCCTCAGGTCCGCTTTGGGCCTGGTCTGCAAATCTGAGCCTGGATGAAGTCTTTCTACAGTTATGTTAATTGGACCAAAACCACATGGCCATGCTTCCAGGGAAGTCCCAACCTTTCTTTAGCAACAACCAGTTCTTCTTCTTTTTTTTTTTTAAGCAGAATCACCTAGCATTGCATAGGAATTGAATTCTGCTTGGTTCCTCAGAAAACTTTCAAGCAGCAACTTTCATTTCTGTTTCTTTCTCTCTGTTGCCTACAGATTTAGTGATTTAAAAGTTGTGAGACAGTAAAATTATACTTTGTTGTTGTTCAGTTGCTCAATCATGCCCAACTCTTCACAACCCCATGTACTGCAGCACTCCAGGCTTCCCTGTCCTTCACCATCTCCTGGAACTTGCTCAGATTCATATCCATTGAATCAGTGATACCATCCAACCCTCTCATCACTGTCATCTCATCCCTGTCTCCTCCTGCCTTTCAATCTTTCAGCATCAGGGTCTTTTCCAATGAGTCAGCTCTTCGCATCAGGTGGCCAAAATTGTACTTAATGCTGCCAAAAGTAAGTGGGGTCAGGGATATGAAATCAGAATAGAAATTCATTTAAACACTGGATGTACTGAAAACAGAGGTCTGAGGGAAATGAACTGAAGGAATCTTGTGACATTATGAATCTTTGTAGCTACTAAAAATGTCAAAGTATGTATCTTTCCTGCCAAAAGTCAGTGTTGTTCATTTCATATGGACAGGGCACCAAATGATTTATGGACCTTCCTCAACAAAGTTCCTCTGCCTTTAGCAGAATACTGGCTTGGTTGCTAAAAGGCAGACATATTTGGTGGGCTACATATTCCCGTCAGTTCTCTCACCTCCGATGAGACTTATATGTTCTCGGGGATCGTTAAGACAAATACATCTCTTTTTATTTAATTTTTAAACTTGATTTTTATTTTATATTTGAGTACAGTTGATTCATTGTTGTGTTTCAGGTGTATGGCAAAGTGATTGAGTTATACACATACCTATATCCATTCTTTTTCAGATTCTTTTCCCATGTAGGTTATTATATACTATTGAGTAGAGTTCCCTGTGCTGTATAGTAAGTCCTTGTTGGTTTTCTGTTTTACATACTGTAGTGGGTATATGATAATCCCAACCTCCTAATTTATCTCTCCCTGCTACCTGTCCCCTTTGGTAATCATTAATTTGTTCTCTAAGCCTATGAGTCTGTTTCTGTTTTGTAAATAAGTTTTCATTTGTATAATTCTTTTAGATTCTACATGTAAGTGATAGAATATGGTGTTTGCCTTTCTCTGTGGTACCGACTTCACTTAGTATGGTAATCAATAGGCTCATCCATGTTGTTGCAAATAACATTATTTCATTCTTTTTATGGCTGAATAATATTCAATTGTATATATTTACCACATATCCATTATCTGTTGATGGACATTTATGTTGCTTCTATGTCGTGGTTGTTGTAAATAGTGCTGTAATGAACAGTGGAGTGTATGTATCTTTTTGAAGTATGGTTTGCTCTGGATATATACCAAGGAGCAGGATTATTGAATCATATGATAGTTCTATTTTTAGTTTGTTAAGGAAACTCCATACTGTTCTCCATAGTGGCTATACCAGTTTCAGTTCAGTTCAGTTGCTCAGTCGTGTCTGACACTTTGCGACCTCATGGCCTGCAGCATGCGAGCTGTCCCTCTTCAACTCCCTATTCAAATTCATGTCCATTAGTTGGTGATGGCATCCAACCATCTCATCCTCTGTCATGCCCTTCTCTTCCTGCTTCAGTCTTTCCCAGCCATCAGGGTCTTTTCAAGAGTTAGTTCTTCACATCAGGTGGCCAAAGTATTGAAGTTTCAGCTTCAGCATCAGTTCTTTCAAAGAATCACCAGGGCCAGTTTCATTTATGATGGACTAGTTGTATCTCCTTGCAGTCCAAGGGACTCTCAAAAGTCTTCTCCAACACCACAGTTCAAAAACATCAGTTCTTTGGTGCTCACCTTTCTTTATAGTCCAACTCTCACATCCATACATGACTACTGAAAAAACCATAGCCTTGACTAGATGGATCTTTGTTGGCAAAGTAATGTCTCTTCTTTTTATATGCTGTCTAGGTTGGTCATAAATTTTCTTCCAAGAAGTATGTGTCTTTTAATTTCATGGCTACAATCACCATCTGCAGTGATTTGGGGCACCAAAAATTAAAGTCAGCCACTGTTTCCAGTGTTTCCCCATCTATCCGCCAGGAAATGATGGAAGCAGATGCCAATCTTAGTTTTCTGAATGTTAAGCTTTAAGCCAACTTTTTCACTCTCCTCTTTCACTTTCATCAAGAAGCTCTTTAGTTCTTCTTCACTTTGTGCCATAAGGGTGGTGTCATCTGCATATCTGAGGTTATTGATATTTCTCCCAGGACTCTTGATTCCATNCTGGGCAGCATGTGAGACCTTAGTTCCCTGACCAGGGATCAGTCCAGCACTCCCTGAAGTGAAAACTCAGTGTCTTAACCGCTCGACTGCCAGGGAAGTCCCAAGACACATATTTTAGAAAGATTCTCAAGGTGGAAGAATCTCTCAGTAAAACACCATTTCCCATAGATGACTTGTAACTAACAAGGAGTACTTACCTCCGTGACACAACCATATGCAGATATATAGGAAGTACTAGAAAAAGAGACAAGAGAAAAACTCCCTCATCATATTCAATTCTTTCTCAAGTCAAGAGAGAAAAGAAAACCCAGTGTGAATCCCACTGAAGTATTTCTGCCCTCTTACCTCTGTGGGAAAACATACTGGTGCCTGCCACTTCCATCGTCTCTAATACTCCCCAGATGTGTCAGAATACCTCCTAGTTTCCAGCTCTTCCCGCTGCTGCAGTTATCTATGGCCACAAGCCATAATTAACTGTTTTTGGCTGTGCTGGGTCTTCCTCGCTGCGTCTGGGCTTTGCTGTAGTTGCCGCAAACAGGGGCTACTCTCTAGTTGTGGGATGTGGGCATCTTGTTGCGGTGGCCTCCCTTGTTGCAGAGCACAGGCTCTTGGCGCACAAGCCTAAGAGGCTGTGGCACACGGGCTTAGTTGCCTTAGGGCATGACAGAGGAGCCTGGGGAGGTAAAGTCTACGGGGTCAAAAAAGAGTAAACATGACTTCACGACTAAACAACAACAAAGATGAACTAAACTATCAAACGAGATGGTAAAGTAGCAAAGGAGACAGAGCGCACTTGAGGTTCAGGGCAGGTCAAGAGGACACTGGAGACATAAAATCAGAGGAGAGAAGGTTAGGAGACAAAATAATGCAAACCCTAGCTCAGAAGAGATAGGTAACTATCTGTATTCAACACTTAAAAGTCCAGTTTACAGGAGGTAAGCACGGGAGAATTTGGAATTTTAAGTAATGACCTCGAGGACACAGTATTATATAATGCATGTTTTTTGTTACTTTTTCAAAAAGCATGATACATTAATTGTTTAAAAAAGGGACAGATACTGAAGCAATGGCTCTCCTCTCCACCTTTAGTGTGGCAGACCTCGGTTCTAAGTGGCCTTCCTAGGAACATGACATGGCCTGGTTGGTGGCCTCACACATCCAAAAGGGCCAGGTTTAGAAAGGGACCACTGGCCAAGAATTTGCTGCCGTAGCGGCACGCAGTGGGCAAGGAGGCAGCACATCCCAAATTAATGCTATTTTACAAGCTATCACAGCTGTGCTGGTTCTTTTAGTTGCGTCCATATTTTCAAATGGGAGGATGATAACAGTAACTACATTGGGAGTTGTCTGGTTCAGTAAATATTAGTATCCTACTGCGGGCCCAGGTTCTGCAGTTCGGTCTCTTCATTCATGGAAGGTCTGTCCAAGGGGGTGGGTCAAGGGCAGAGGGGAGAGGGTTTGTCAACAAGTCAAAGAGTAAAGGCTCAGTATACAATAGTGTTTATTTCAGCAGTAAATCAAACATTGAAAACAGTAATGAAAAAAAAGTTAGAGGGAAGGCACAAAGATTAATTGGAAATTTAAAAATGAAGCTTCTTTGAGTAACCTGGAGACAAAAATGAGAAACATCCAGTGAGGAGGTCACTGACATCCCCTTTCCAAGTCCTACTACATACCACCACTGTATCTCTTTTACTTACTGGACAATATCCCACTAAGTCATCGTAAAAAAAAAAAGATCATTGAAAACAGAAAACTGGGTTAATATCCCAATATTGATATCAATATACCTACTAAATAAAATTGTGTAGAAATACCAACTTTATCATCTTCCTAACCTTACAGTCATAGAGAGAAGGCATTTTTCTTTTTGCAAAAGACTCTTCTCAGAGCTCCCTTCATGTCTCTGTTCCTCAGGCTGTAGATGAAGGGGTTCAGCATGGGGGCCACCACAGTGTACATCATAGACATGACAGTCTCCTTAACGGTGGAATAATTAGCTGATGGGCATAAATAGAGACCAATAATTGTCCCATAGAAGAGAGACACCACAGTGAGGTGAGAGCCACAGGTGGAGAAGGCCTTGCAGATGCCCTTGGCAGAAGGGACCTTGAGGATGGAGGACAAGATTCGTGCATAAGACATGATGATGAGTAGGAATGGGATGACGAAAATGAGCCCTCCGATGAAAAATATCACAAGCTCATTAACACGAGTGTCAGAGCAGGACAGCTTCAGCAGAGCAGACAAATCACAGAAAAAGTGGGGGATCACATTGTCTTCACAAAAATGTAGCCTGACCATGAGCAGGGTGTGTAACATGGCATGGAACATGCTCAGTATCCAGGACAGCACCACCAGGAAGAGACAGAGCCTGGGGCTCATGATGGTGGTGTAGTGCAGGGGGAAGCAGATGGCCACGTAGCGGTCATAGGCCATGGCCACAAGGAGGAAGTCCTCCAGGTCTGCAAAGAACAGGAAGAAGTACATTTGTGTCAGGCAGCCAGCATAGGGGATGGACAGGTCTTGGCTCTGCATGTTCTGCAGCAACTTGGGCATTGTGACGGAGGAGAAGCAGAGGTCAGAGAAAGACAGGTTACTGAGAAACAAATACATGGGTGTGTGGAGGTGGGGGTCCAGGCAAATGAGGACGAGGATGAGAAGGTTCCCCAGGACAGTGGTAACGTACATGGCCAGGAACAGGGTGTAGAACAGGTTCTGATGCTCTGACTTGATGGGTAGTCCCAGCAGGAGGAACTCTGAGACAATAGTTTGATTCCTTCCTGTCATGCTCCGTCTCCAGTAACTTTAGGAAGAAATAATAGTGTCACAAAAACCTGAATTTCAGAATGAACTGATTTCTATGATAAACTGGCTCTTAGGTGCTTTGCAAAACTATTTTATATTTTTCTCATCACAATAATTACAATCTTTCCAGGACTACAATTCTCTATAATCAGAATCTCTACCATTGGAATTGACTTATTTTCTTCATTTCTCTTTAACATGAAACAATAATCCAACTCTCCTAAAACATTCTTATCCCTTGGCTTCTGAGACACATAATACATTGGTTTTTCCCATACGTGCCTGGTGAGACATCCTCAGTACTCTCCTGGCTTCTGTTTTGTCTCTATCTTCAGCTTGATTGCTATTCCATGGTTTTTTCCTAAACACTGTTCTCTTATAATTGTATATACCATAAGAAAAAGGGCTTCCCAGGTGGTGCTAGTGGTCAAGAACCTGCCTGCCAATGCAGAGACAGTGGAGCCTGGAGGGTTACAGTCCTTGGGGTTGCAGATTTGGACAAGATTGAAATGACTTGGCACATATGCACCAAGAAAAACTCATCTACTTCAATGGCTTGATTACCATTTAGACTTCAGTTATAGGTGTCTCTCTACACCATAAAAGAATATACTCAATTGCTTGAGTAATATCTCTACTTGGATAGTACATCTACATCTTCAGTGAAACAGATTCCAAAAGAAACACAAGATCTCCCTTTGTGCCTCTCCCAATTCCCTCCTCCTCTAAACTTCCTTATCCCAGAAGAAGACTTCCAGGTTATCCAGATAAAGCATGAGAGTCTTCTTTCATTTCCTTCTTCTGTTATCAATACCCAACCTCTCTCAACAAGATCCAGAAATTCTTTCTCCTTCACCTACTCTTTATCCACACTGTCACCACCTTAGTTCAGCCTGACATCACATCTTATTTGTACTATTGGAAAAACCTTTTTGTGAAAAAAAAAAATGCTATTGGAATATAGTTGATTTACAAAGCTGTGTTAGTTTCAGGTTTACAGCAAAGTGAGTCAGGTGTGTGTGTGTGGGTGTGTGTGTGTGTGTGTGTGTGTACGTGCACACACACACCCATGGTCAGTCACGTCCAACTCTGCAAGTCTGGATTGTAGCCCAGAAGGCTTCTCCATCCATGGAATTTCCTAAGTAACAATCCTGGAATGGGTTGTCATTTCCTACTCCTGGGGATCTTCCTGACCCAGGGATCAAACACTTGTCTCTGGGTATATATAATATTTCTCCACGCTTTTTTAGATTCTTTTCCCATATAGGCCATTACAGAATATTGAGTATTTTTCCCTGTGCTATACGTTAGGTTTTTATTAGTTATTTATTATATATATATTTATATATATTATAAATAATAGGTTATCATTTGGTTCTTATTAGTTATATATTATAAATATATATTATATATATAGTTATATGTAATAGGCTGTATATATCAGTCTCAGTCTTTGTAACAACCTCTTAATTTATCTCTCTGCTTCCATACTTGAAACCCTCTACATCTCTATATATCATCATAGTAAGCATTCTAAGATGAAAAATGGATGACCATTCTCCATAAAGTCTTCATGGGTTCTCTTTGCTGTTAACAAAAAGGCAAGTTCCCTTCAAAAGGTGACTCGTGACCTCACCCTTGCCTAACTATTAAACTTCATCTCGCCCAACAACTGTACTCACATTTCACTCTCCCGCAAAGCTGGACTTAAACACAACACTCTTGCTCGAACACTTTGAACTCACTGTTCCTCTTCATTAGAGTTCTTTCCCTTCTGTTCCCTCTTCCCATGGCTTCCTGTATTTGTCCTTCACATACATTTCATGTCATCTGCCCTGCAAAATTTCCCTAGCTCCTCCAGACCAGAGGAGAATGCACTGCTCTGTTTCCAAGCGTCCTTCTTGTCCCCACAGCACTCCATGACCATGGGGTCATTTCTCTATAGCTGCCTTCTTCGCTGGATTATAAACTCCACATAGGAGAGGCTCCTGTCTGCCTTCACAGCTGCCACAGAGCCAGCACCCAGGCCAGTGCCTGGATGCAGGTGGTGTTTCATAAATATCCACTGGTCGTGCTTCAGGTTGCAGTGTGCATTCCTCCAACTTTAAAGCCAGCAAAACTCCTTTTAAGTTAGAATCACCACTCTTACTAAACCCGCCCAGGACAGAAACTCACCACTTTGACCATTTAGCACTAAATTTGACCCTGGATTACAAACTGCATGGATCAACGTTGTTCCCACGGTATTGATTCTTGTACCTCAGACACACTCTGTGCAGCTCAGTCTCTTGTTCCTGTCCAACTCTTCGCGATCCCACGGACTGTAGCTCATCAGACTCCTCTGTCCATGGGAATTTCCAGATAATATAACTGGAGTGGGTTGCTGTTTCCTTCTCCAGGGGAATCTTCCCAGCCCAGGATCAAAGCCATATCTCCTGTCTCCCCTGCGCTGGCAGGCAGATTCTTTACCACTGAGCTACCTGAGAAGCCCTTTCAGACACACTCCTATTACTCTGATACAGAAGATACAGATAATAGAGACATATGCACATATATGGATAGACATAGATAAAATTCCCTGTTGGATCTGTTTCTCTGGAGAAACCTAACATTACATAGTGCACCTCAAAGTGGCATCATTAGATGTGGGAAGTTCTTTCATTAAGACATAACTGAATCCAACAGCTGGGATTTCACCCCTTGATGCTGGCTGACCCAGCTACGTCAGTAGGTTTGCACATGGATATTACATAGAGGCAAAACACTGGGAAGACACACCTGGTTTCTCAGAGTTTTGTCTCCCTGGAAAATGAGCAAGACCCCATTTGTGTGACTGAGGATCACATCCATATTAAGATTGTGACTAGTGATCACAAACCAGAGACAGGACTAGGGGATGTTGTCAATGACGGTGCCAAGAGCCACTCACCTTCTTCACCTGTTAAGTCAGTAGTTTTCATCCAGAACTGCACTTAAGGAGATCTGGGGTAATGCTTCTTAAATTTAATATCCCTGAAAAATCTCCTAGGAGTGCTTGTAAAACACTGATTAGGATAGTGTAGGCTTGTTCTGCATTTTAATCAACACCCAGGTAATGCCCCTCTTCAATCCATGGGGTTCACAATGAGTAGCAAAAATCTACTGGATTCTTGATCTACTGGACCCCTGAGAAGTATAATCACAGTCTTTGAGAGGAACCCCATATACAGTTCTTAAAGCTCCAAGGTATTTCTAAAATAAAACAAGGGTTCAGAAGTACGAGATTAATACTTACCTCAAGAGTTGTGAGTACAATGAAATAACACAAAGTTCTGGGATTAATGACATGGTACGAAATATTAAGAATGTTGTCATTAGTTTAAAAATAGATTATAACGTGTGACCANAGTAGGCTTGTTCTGCATTTTAATCAACACCCAGGTAATGCCCCTGTTCAATCCATGGGGTTCACAATGAGTAGCAAAAATCTACTGGATCCTTGATCTACTGGACCCCTGAGAAGTATAATCACAGTCTTTGAGAGGAAGCCCATATACAGTTCTTAAAGCTCCAAGGTATTTCTAAAATAAAACAAGGGTTCAGAAGTACGGGATTAATACTTACCTCAAGAGTTGTTAGTACAATGAAATAACACAAAGTTCTGAGATTAATGACATGGTACGAAATATTAAGAATGTTGTCATTAGTTTAAAAATAGATTATAACGTGTGACCATTAATAAAAACTTCTCAAATGTAGTGAATCTTTGGGAAGCAGAGAGGTGGAAAAGGAAAGCATTACCAAACTGGAAAATCTCTCCTGGATAATACCACACAACATGAAAAATCAAGACTCTCAGGTCAAAAAAACCTAATGGACCAGCTTATTTACTCTATGCCCAGCTTAGCCAGTGTGAGAGGACTGTGACCCGAGATCCTGCTCCCCTTTATTCACTAAGCCGTGTGAGATAACAGCCTCTAAAGTCATCTCTGGTGTCTGGAAAATCCTATCCACATCTCCCATTCTGCACCTCCTTGGGCCAAATGGGCCCTGGATCCCAGAGGAGACTGGGTCCTGGAGGAGCTCATTAAAGAAAAAGTAATTACTCGAGGCCTCTCTAGGACACCACCTCCCATGGTGGCTCGGATGGTAAAAATCGGCTTGCAATGCAGGAGACACAGGTTCGATCCCTGGGTCAGGAAGATCCCCTGGAGAAGGGAATGGCAACACACTCCAGTATTCTTGCCTGGAAAATCCCATGGACAGAGGAACCTGGTGGGCTACAGTCCATGGGGTCACAAAGAATCAGGCACGACTGAGCGGTTAACACTTTACTTTCTCAAGGACAAATGCTCTCAGGGTCCTGGAGCAATGACTGATTACAATCACTGATCACACCTGACTATACTTTGGGGGAAGGTGAGGATGGAGAGAAGCTCATACATGAAAGCTTAATCACTGACTGTTTAGGGAATGGACAGTAGACACTGGTGGTTGGAGCCTACATGTCCAGAGGTAAAAAAAGGATGGTTTGTGAAGTCATAAAACAAGCAGGAACCATACGGTAGTACCTAAAAATTCTGAGGAGTGAAACAGGCTGTTTTCTGTGGGCAACAAGAAAGCTTCAGTGGTTTGAGTAAAGTGCCAAGAAAGACATTGGTTTTTTGGGTTTTCTGACCATTCTGGGCAGCATGTGAGACCTTAGTTCCCTGACCAGGGATCAGTCCAGCACTCCCTGAAGTGAAAACTCAATGTCTTAACCGCTGGGCTGCCAGGGAAGTCCCAAGACACATCTTTTGGAAAGATTCTCAAGGTGGAAGAATCTCTCAGTAAAACACCATTTCCCATAAATGACCTGTAACTGACAAGGAGTACTTACCTATATGACACACCATATGCAGATATATAGGAAGTACTAGAATAAGAGACAAGAGAAAGACTCCCTGATCATATTCAGTTCCCCTCAAGTCAAGGTAGAAAAGAAAACCTAGTGTGAATTCCCCTGAAGTACTTCTGCCCTCTTACCTCTGTGGGAAAACATACTGGCACCTGCCACTTCCATCGTCTCTAATACTCCCCAGATGTGTCAGAATACCTCCTAGTTTCCAGCTCTTCCTGCGGCTGCAGTTATCTATGGCCACAAAGCCATAATTAACTGTTTTTGGCTGTGCTGGGTCTTCCTCGCTGTGTCTGGGCTTTGCTGTAGTTGCCACAAACAGGGGCTACTCTCTAGGTGTGGGGCGTGGGCTTCTCGTTGCGGTGGCCTCTCTTGTTGCAGAGCACAGGCTCTTGGCGCACAGGCCTAAGTAGCGGTGGCACACGGGCTTAGTTGCCCTATGTCACGACAGAGGAGCCTGGGGAGGTAAAGTCCACGGGATCAAAAGAGAGTAAACACGACTTCACGACTAAACAACAACAAAGATGAACTAAACTCTCAAAGGGGATGGTAAAGTAGCAAAGGAGACAGAGCGCACTTGAGGTTCAGGGCAGGTCAAGAGGACACTGGAGACATAAAATCAGAGGAGAGAAGGCTAAGAGACAGAATAATAAAAACGTTTGCTCCAGAAGAGATAAGTAAATATCTGTATTCAACAATTAAAAGTCCAGTTTACAGGAGGTAAGCACAGGAGAATTTGGAATTTTAAATCGTATTGACCTTGAGGACACAGTATTATCTAGTGCATGTTTTTTTTTTACTTTTTCAAAACACATGATAAATTAATTGTTTACAAAAGGGACAGACACTGAAGAAAAGGCACTCCTCTCCATCTTTAGTGTGGCAGATCTCGGTTCTAAGTGGCCTTCCCGGGATAGTGGCATAGCCCGGATGGCGGCCTGACACATCCAAAAGGGCCAGGTTTAGGAAGGGACCACTGGCCCAAGAATTTGCTGCCATAGCGGCAGGCAGTGGGCAAGGAGGCACCACATCCCAAATTAATGCTATTTTACAAGCTATCACAGCTGTGCTGGTTCTTTTAGTTGCCTCCATATTTTCAAATGGGAGGATGATAACAGTAACTACATTGGGAGTTGTCTGGTTCAGTAAATATCAGTATCCTACTGCGGGCCCAGGTTCTTCAGTGTCAGTCTCTTCATTCATGGAAGGTCTGTCCAAGGGCATGGGTCAAAGCTAGAGGGGAGAGTGTGTGTCAACAAGCCAATGAGTTCTGAAGTAATTATCCCTCTTAAAAATTATATGCATTAAAATCTTGGATAGAAAATAGCTAGTATGCATGAAAGAGAGTTTGAGGATTTAAAACCATCTCAGAATATCTTGAATTTCTGAGAATAAAATGGAACCTTGAGTATTCTTAGAAAAATTAGTTAAAAGAAAGGACAAAACAATGAAGAAACAAAGGAAAAATAAAACATAAAAGGAAAAACAAAAGCAAAAAAAAAACAAAAAAGACTCAGTAAACAAAAGTGTTTATTTCAGCAGTAAATCAAACATTCAAAACAGTAATGAAAAAAAAGGTGGAGGGAGGGCACAAAGATTAATTGGAAATTTAAAAATGAAGCTTCTTTGAGTAACCCGGAGACAAAAATGAGAAAGATCCAGCGAGGAGGTCACTGACATCCCCTTTCCAAGTCCTACTACATACCGCCACTCTATCTCTTTTACTTATTGGACAATATCCCACTAAGTCATTGTAAAAGAAAGAATCATTGAAAACAGATATCTGGGTTAATATCCCAATATTGATATGAATATACCTACTAGATAAAATTGTGTAGAAATCCCAACTTTATCATCATCCCAACCTTACAGTCATAGAGAGAAGGCATTTTTCTTTTTGCAAAAGACTCTTCTCAGAGCTCCCTTCATGTCTCTGTTCCTCAGGCTGTAGATGAAGGGGTTCAGCATGGGGGCCACCACAGTGTACATCATAGACATGACAGTCTCCTTAACGGTGGAATAATTAGCTGATGGGCATAAATAGAGACCAATAATTGTCCCATAGAAGAGAGACACCACAGTGAGGTGAGAGCCACAGGTGGAGAAGGCCTTGCAGATGCCCTTGGCAGAAGGGATCTTGAGGATGGAGGACAAGATTCGTGCATAAGACATGATGATGAGTAGAAATGGGATGATGATAATGAGTCCTCCGACGAAAAGTATCACCAGCTCATTAACTCGAGTGTCAGAGCAGGACAGCTTCAGCAGAGCAGACAAATCACAGAAAAAGTGGGGGATCACATTGTCTTCACAAAAATGCAGCCTGGCCATGAGCAGGGTGTGTAACATGGCATGGGATGTGGTCAGTATCCAGGGCAGCACCACCAGGAAGAGACAGAGCCTGGGGCTCATGATGGTGGTGTAGTGCAGGGGGAAACAGATGGCCACGTAGCGGTCATAAGCCATGGCCACAAGGAGGAAGTCCTCCAGGTCTCCAAAAAACAGGAAGAAGTACATTTGTGTCAGGCAGCCAGCATAGGGGATGGACAGGTCTTGGCTCTGCATGTTCTGCAGCAACTTGGGCATTGTGACGGAGGAGAAGCAGAGGTCAGAGAAAGACAGGATACTGAGAAACAAATACATGGGTGTGTGGAGGTGGGGGTCCAGGCAAATGAGGACAATGATGAGAAGGTTCCCTGGGACGGTGGTAAGGTACATGGCCAGGAACAGGGTGTAGAACAGGTTCTGATGCTCTGACTTGATGGGTAGTCCCAGCAGGAGGAACTCTGAGAAAGTTGTTTGATTCCTTCCTGTCATGTTCTGTTTCCAGTATCTTTAGGAAGAAGTAATATTGTCCACAAAAACCTTTATTTCTGAATGAACTTATTTCTATGATAAACTGGCCTTTAGAGCCTTGTAAAACTATTTTATATTTTTCTCATCACAATAATTACAATCTTTACAGGATCCCAATTCTCCATAATCAGAATCTTTATCATTGGAAATGACTTATTTTCTTCATTTCTCTTTAACATGAAACAATATTCCACCTTTCCTAAAACATTCTTATCCCTTATCTTCTGAGACACATAATACATTGGGTTTTTCCCATACGTGCCTGGTCAGACATCCTCAGTACTCTCCTGGCTTCTGTTTTGTCTCTATCTTCAACCTGATTGATATTCCAGGGTTTTTTCCCTAAACACTATTCTCTTATAATTTTATATACCATAAGAATAGGGCTTCCCAGGTTGTGCTAGTGGTCAAGAATCTGCCTGCCAATGCAGAGACAGTGGAGCCTGGAGGGTTACAGCTCATGGGCTTCCAGAGTTGGACATGATTGAAGCGACTTAGCACATATGCACCAAGAAAAACTCATCTAATTCAATGGCTTGATTACTATTTAGACTTCAGCTGTAGATATCTCTCTAAATCATAAAAGAATATACTCAACTGCTTGAGTAATATCTGTAGTTGGATAGTACATCTACATCTTCAGTTAAACAGACTCCAAAAGAAACACAGATCTCCCTTAGTGGCTCTCCCAATTCCCTTCTCCTCTAAACTTCCATATCCCAGAAGAAGACTTCCAGGTTTTCCAGATAAAGCATAAAAGTCTTCTTTCATTTCCTCCTTCTGTTATCAATACCTAACACCTGTCAACAAGATCCAGAGATTCTTTCTCCTTCACCTACCCCTTATCCACACTGTCACCACCTTAGATCAGCCTGACATCACATCTTGTTTGTACTACTGGAAAAACATTTCTATGAAAAAAATGCTATTGGAATATCGTTTATTTATAATATTATGTTAGTTTCAGGTGGACAACAAAGTGAATCAGGTGTGTGTGTGTGTGTGCGCACACACACACATGCTCAGTCATGTCCAACTCTGCAACTCCATGGACTGTAGCCCAGAGGCTTCTCTGTCCATGGAATTTCATAAGCAAGAGTACTGGAGTGGGTTACCATTACTACTCCTGGGGATCTTCATGACTCAGGGATCAAACCCTTGTCTCTGGATATATATATATATATATATCCACTCTTTTTTAGATTCTTTTCCCATATAGGCCATTAAAGACTATTGAGTATAGCTCCCTGTGCTATACATTAGGTTATCATTAGTTATTTATTATATATACTATATATATACTTATATTTATGTGTAGAAGGGTGTATAAGTCAATCTCAATCTTTGGAACAACCTCTTAATTTATCTCCCTGCTTCCATACTTGAAACCCTCTACATCACTATCTTTCATCATAGTAAGCATTCTAAGATGAAAAATGGATGACCATTCTCCATAAAGTCTTCATGGGTNTACTGAAGTGGCTTGCCATTCCCTTCTCCAGTGGACCACATTCTGTCAGACTTCTCCACCATGACCCGTTCGTCCTGAGTGCCCCACATGGCATGGCTTAGTTTCATTGAGTTAGACAGGATTGTGTTCTATGTGATCAGACTGACTAGTTTTCTTTATTATGGTTTCAGTGTGTTTGCCCTCTGATGCCCTCTCACAATGCCTACCATCTTACTTGTGTTTCTCTTACCTTGAACAAGGGGTATCTCCTCACAGCAGCCCCTCCTGACCTTGAACATGGAGTAGCTCCTCTCAGTCCTCCTGCGCCCGCACAGCCACCGCTCTTTGGATGTGGGGTAGATCCTCTCGGCTGCCGCCCTGACCTCAGCTCTCTTAGAGGGAGAGAACTATGGGCTAAAAGGGGGCAGCACTTGCACAGCCAGCATCTAGTTGGATGATATGCAATGATGTAAATCTTTGACTTTATTTGAATCTCTGTTGACTTGTGTAATGAGAATCTCTCAAATACTACAACTAAACGTAGTATGATTCTCCTAATGTTTTAATGCTTAAGCAAAGTCATACAAATCCTCAGAGACTGAGTACCCTCACATATAATTAAAAATTTTTCAACTCAGCAAATGTAGAGAAAGTATTACTTGCCTGCAAGTACACCAGAGCCTATATATATGACATCAAAAGAGAGACAAGTCTTCCCCTAGAAAAACAGAGCACCAGTAGGGGAGAGACAGCACACTCACATATAAATAGCAATTGTGGAAGTGCAATGAAGGAAACGTTTTTTTAATAAATAGTGTGAAAGAGCCAATATAGATAGGGTGGTCAGAAATCGTCTCCTGAGGAAATAACTTTTGAGCTGAGTCTTGGGAGATGAGTAAAAGCTGATTGGTTAAAGAGAGAAACTAGAGGAGTTCCAGGTAGAAGACACAGAATAAAGTTCCAGAATGGAAATGACATTGATCTGGAGGAAACAGAAGATGCCAGAATATTTGACACTTAGGAGATAGTGTCCTGAGATGAGGTTGGCATTAGTCAGGAAAGACCATAGAGATTCATACAGAATAGCTTCAGAATTTGAATTTTAAAGGAGGTTTTTTGTAAGTTTTATGCAGAGGTGTGACATGATCTAATTCTAATGTCTCAAAAAAAAAAAAAAAAAATCACTTCTGATGCCCATGAGGAAAAAGATTGGTAAGGGAAAAGATTTCAGGCAGAAGACTTCTGAAGAAATCTGGACAACCAAACATGTCAGCCTGGACTAAGGTGGTGGGAGTGAAAGAAATAGTGGATTNAATGTCTCAAAAAAAAAAAAAAAAAATCACTTCTGATGCCCATGAGGAAAAAGATTGGTAAGGGAAAAGATTTCAGGCAGAAGACTTCTGAAGAAATCTGGACAACCAAACATGTCAGCCTGGACTAAGGTGGTGGGAGTGAAAGAAATAGTGGATTTGATAGTTTTGCAATATTATGCATGGGGCTTGCTGCTGGGTTGGACGTGGAGGGTGGGAGTGGGTGAGAAGGAGGAAAGTAGGTGTGAGGTGTGAGTAAAAGGGAATTTTCAGAGATGAATTCTAACTTAATCAAGAATTTTCCTGTAACTATATTTCAGGAGATGCAATTAAAACCAAAACATTAAAAATTTTTGTTTTAAAATTAGGCAAAACTAGGTAAATGCAAACAAATTTAAAACTGAGGGAGAAAGATTTTACTATTAGACTAAGTGGAACTCAAGCTTAGAAACCATTATATAATGTGAAGATGGATGATTTATTGCATTAAAGACTAGGCAGCCATTAATATGGCAGCACCACGTATAGAGCAGAATTTGTAGGGGATGTTCTGGTGTTGACTAGCAGTGGATCATATGAACAAAAATAACTGAAGATATAAACTACATAAATCAGTCCTAAGGGAAATCAATCCTGAATATTCATTGGAAGGACTGACGCTGAGGCTGAACCTCCAAAACTTTGGCCATGTGATGCAAAGAACCAGCTTATAGAAAAAGACCTTGATGCTGGGAAAGATTGAGGGTGGGAGAAGGAGGAGGTGACAGAGGATGAGTTGGTTAGATGGCATCACCGATTCAACGGACATGAATTTGAGCAAACTTTGGGAGATTGTGAAGGACAGGGAAGCCAGGCATGCTACAGTCTATGAGGTCACAAAGAATCAGACTTGACTGAGTGACTGAACAGCAACAACAACATAAATAATAAAATCTTATATATATATATATTCACACACAAGAGAGAAAATAAGACAACATATCATGTTTTCAAGTACACTGGGAACATCCATAAAAATTAAATATTAGTGGGCCACAAAGTAAGCTTCAATAAATTCCAAAAGAGAGAGGATACAGTTAACATTTCCTGATCTGAATGTAATAAAACAGAAATTTATTATAAATAATCTAAAAAAATTTCTTCCATCTGGAAATTAATTCTATCCAAAACTCTAGGAGGTGATGGAGGAGGGATCAAGATGGCAGAACAGTAGGACACAGCTCACCTTTCCCGAAAAACCCATTAAAGATACATCCCCACATGGAGCAAGGCCCACTGCAGACTGCAGACTTTCATACAACGAAGTCTGTGAAAGAAAGACCCACACAAATTTGGGTCGGAAGGGAAGATAAAAGGTCAGGCCCTGTGCCCCTGGTGGGCGGAGGCAGAAGAGGTGCGATGCAGGCTCAGAGGTCCTTTCTGGGCAGGGAGCTGTTGGAGCCGCGTAGCGGGTACTGCAGCCCTCGAGTCTGGCCACAGACAGACTGGCTACTTGTGAGCTGAAGATGTGAGGGGAAGCACTGAGCTAGTCTTTTGAGCAACCCAATGTCCTAGGAGTTAAACACCTTTGCTGTTTAAAGCCAGTGAGGTTTGAGGGCTGTTAGCCGCTTCAGCGTAACTTTGTGAGATCACAGTTTCTTGCCCTTTTTTTTTTTTTTTGCACTTTTCCTTACATTCTCCCCAACATAACGCCTCCCTCAGGACTCACTGCACTTTGTTATGGAGTTTTCATTAAATCCTGAGATGTTTCTCACCTCCATGACTTTGTTTATTCTGTTCCTTCCTCCTGGTTACTTTCTACTCCACTCACCCATCACCTCATACACCTGCCCTCTCTTGGCCTCTCTCCCTCTCACATGTGCCTGGGTGCTAAGTCGCTTCAGTCTTGTCTGACTCTTTGTGACTCTGGACCATGGCCCTCCAGGCTCCTCTGTCCATAAGATTCTCCAGGCAAGAATGCTGGAGTGGGTTGCCTCACCCTCCTCCAGGGGATCTTCCTGATCCAAGGATCAAGCCCACTCCTTGTATGTCTCCTACATTGGCAGGTGGATTCTTTATCACTAGGACCACCTAGGAAGCCCCTTTCTCACACTCTTCACATACTTTCTCTATAATCCTACAAACAAATGTGTATATCATATATACTGTGTTTACACATTAATTGCTCATTATTTCAAGATGCTTTTAGTTCCTTCAGCACAGGGACTGTCTTCCTCACTTTTATATTCCAGGCCCTTAGGACAATACTTGGCCTTCTTGGTGCTCAGTGAATGCTTATTGATAACTATTGCTAACTTTTCTTTTTTTAATTAATTTTTATTGGAGTATAGTTGCATGACAGAAATGGCAACCAACTCCTGTATTCTTGCCTGGAGAATCCAATGGATGGAGGAGCTTGGTAGGCTATAGTCCACGGGTCGCAAAGAATCGGACACGACTGAGCGACTTCACTTCACTTCACTTTCACTATTGTATTAGTTTCTTATGTACAGTAAAGTAAATTGGCTGTGTGTTTACATATAAACTCTCTTTTTTGCATTTCCTTCCCATTTAGGTTGCCTCAGAGCACTAAGTAGAGTTCTCTGTGTTATACACTAGGTTCTCATTAATTATCTGTTTTATACATAGTATAAAGAGTGTGTGTGTGTGTNCTGAGCGACTTCACTTCACTTCACTTTCACTATTGTATTAGTTTCTTATGTACAGTAAAGTAAATTGGCTATATATTTACATATAAACTCTCTTTTTTGCATTTCCTTCCCATTTAGGTTGCCTCAGAGCACTGAGTAGAGTTCTCTGTGTTATACACTAGGTTCTCATTAATTATCTGTTTTATGCATAGTATAAAGAGTGTGTGTGTGTGTGTGTGTGTGTGTGTGTGTGTGTATATATATATATATATATCTCAATCCCAATCTCCCAATTCATCCCACTCCCTGCTAACTTTTCTTTTAAAATAAAATGTGACAAAACTAAATTAATTTAGAACTCAGATTAATATCTTGACTAAATATGACAGATTCTTTCATTCCTATTAAGCAATTGGGACTTCTCTGGTGGTCCAGTGGTTAAGACTTGGCCTTCCAATGCTGGATGTGTGAGTTCAATCTCTGGTGGGGAAGTCAAGGTTCCATATGCCTCATGGCCAAAAAATAACACATAAAATAAGCAATATTGCAACAAATTCAATAAAGACTTAAAAAAATGGTTCACATAAAAAAAATCCAAAGACCAAACTAAGCAACTGTTTGAGAGGGATTATGGAAATACCTAGAACTAGCTTTGAGAAGGACAGGTTGGGCTGAAGGGCCTGGATGAAGTTTCTAACTACTCTACACATACGGCTCCTCCTCCAGGCAGCCTTCTCTGACTCTTCCATGGGTGCTGAGTGCCTGCCTTTTGGCTTCCTTAGCATGCTTTGGATATTTGGTTATGGTATTTTCTATATCTTATAATTTTAGTTTACTTTTTGCTTCCCTCCCTACCTAGTAGATACAATGAGGGAATGACTCATGACTTTAATCTTTTCTTAAACTTAAGAGGAGTCCTTTAAGTGACTAATGAATGAATAAGTTAATTTGGTGGCCAGCGATGCTCTTAACACTTGGTGACATTTTTGACATTTCCTGGCATCACAATCCTAAATAGAGAACTACATATCCGAACACTGACTATCCATTGAAATTCAAATATCCATGTAACACTTGTCCAGGAAGTAATCTTATTAAGTAAAAGCTGATTATGCCCAGCCATTTAAAACAGTTCCTTTAAAACCAATAGTTCACTACAAGGTATGTGGAATGAGAATTTATTGGGTGAAGAAGACAGGGAAATTGATGGATGCAGGTAGAGAGGGCTTTGGGCACAAGGACATATAGTTCTGCTTTTATAAGCACTCCTGCTAAAAATACACATAGAGAAAACACAGCTGTTAGAAAGGACATTGCAATAATTATAGAACTCAGCATTAAAAGCTCTCTTTTCTTGAGGACCAATTCCTGTTTAAAACAGAAATAGTTCATAGACTATAGTTCAAGAAATTAAATCAGTGTTCATCAGCACCCTGCACAAAAGCCTTCAAGCCTGTCATTATTCACGTGTCTTGCCACATGTGTACATGCACACCACACACGTACACACACACCATTTCTTATTAAAAAGGCAATGAGCACAAAAGACGCCTTTGAAAGACCACACCATGTAAAGAAATCAAAGCACAAAGGATGTTGTCTTCCTGATACTCTAAAGGCAATATTGCAAAATGTTTGTCAAGTTATAATAATCTCAAATTATGGCTAACATTTCCCTCTTATAGACCAGTGCTTTATTTTAAAATATACTTTATGTGTTTAACATAAAAGAGAGAAATGTTTGTATCTCAGTAGTCTCCTATCAAGGAAAGATTTAGAACAGTAAATCCTGTGCCTTCCAGAAAACTAGATTTTGAAGGAACAGTTTATTTAAAGAGGAAGGTGGTAGTTGTTGTTCAATTGCTCAGTTGTGTCCGACTCTTTGCGACTCCACGGACTGCAGCACACCAGGCTTCCTTGTTCTTCACTATCTCCCGGACTTTGCTCACACTCATTTCCATTGAGTCAATGATGCCATCCAACCGTCGTCCTCTGTCACTCCCTGAATGTGGAGGAAGACACAATCGGTGAAGTTGAAGGGGTCAGATCATGAATGTCTTGTAGGTTAAACTATGGAAGTGCTCATTTATTTTAGAGAGAAAGGGGGCATAGAAGGATGTCTTTGTGGCTTAGATAGGTCACTGAGGAAGCTTGGGAGAAGTGATAAAGCCAATTGGAGAGACAGAATCGAATTTAGAGGTTACTGTTATAGGGTAGACAAGAGTCAGTGAAAGTCAGAAAACATGGTATATTAATAAGGGTCAAGTTGAAAGAGAAGGAATCGGAATGAAAACCTGTATGTGAGGTAAAATTGGTCAAATATGTATTGAGTCTGGAGTGTGAGAAAGAGTGAAGAATTGCAGATTACTTTTCCAGCTTCTAGCCTGAGTGACAGGCCAGTTGATTGAGGTAATGAAATAAAGACAAAAAGGAAACAGATTTAGAGGAGAGTATGACAAATTTAGTTTTGGATATGCTGAGTTTGAGATTCTTACAGGACGGTAAAGATGTATTTTAATATATGAGTCTGAGGCTCTGTTTGTGTGTGGCAGGGGGTTTCTTTGAAGTGAAAATGTAACTTTTGGAGCCATCAGCCTACAGGTAGTGACTCAAACCATAAATGTTGCATGGAATCACTCAGAATGTAGGAAGACCAAAAAAACTGTGGGCTGAAGGTTAAATCTGAGGAGCTCCAGATAATAAGAATGGTGAAAATAATAGAAACACACAAAGAAGATAGGAAGAAATATAGTTAGGTTCATGATGAACCAGAGACATCTAAAGAAGAGAATTTTAAGAAGACGAGAAAGGTAAAAAGTACCAAAAAATATCAGAATGGTCAAATAAAAATAGGACTAAAACATATTCATCAAGATATACAATTATCAAGTCATTAATGACACTAGCAAGCACAGTTTTATTGTAGTTTGTGAGTTAAATGGGTCTTTGAAAAGTAGAGACAGTTGCAGTCTATTGTTTTGAAATTTTGGCTGACATGAGTGCCTAATTTGCTATAGTAATTACATAGGTAGAGACTAGAACATTTTAAATTAGATTTTTGGGTGTTTTAGTTAACAAGTGATTGAAAAAAAAAATCAAAGAAAATATAAAGTGTCATCTAGTGGACCAAACCTCTCTAGTTTCTGAGCAATCATTTTACATGTTTCTCCTATAAAAATATACTGTTTCTTTTCAGAGTTATCTTGATTCTATTTCAATTGAAAGAATAACTCCTAAATAGCCCAACAATCACTGAATACACTCATTTCTTTTATTATTTTTATTTCAGAATATGTCTCCAGATGTTCAGAGGAGCTGACTAATAGTGATGATTATATACCACAGTACAAGTAGCAGAAATACAGAATTCTTAACATTTACTTCTATAGCGGTATCTTCATCTTATTTTTATCAAAATTAAGAAAAGACAAGCCCAGAAAAGCAGATCACATTATAAGGAATTTGTAGCACATACAAGGAAGCTAAGTGCCAAGGGTCAATTTTACTCCAAGCTAACATTTCTCCTTGTCAGGAAAGTTGCTGGAGACTGTTGGTGACAAAGGTGAGAGGTCAACAATTTCCATCATCTTGAAATAAAAATATCTGGAATCCATAGACGAATATTTTTAAAGAATTTTTTATATTATGTCTTCCTTCTTTTTTATAGAAGTCCCTTTAAGAATGCTAATATTTTAGAATGTTATATCCTTCCTTTCCCTCAGGCTGTGATTTGTCTTGTAAAGAGCTGTATTTGTCAGGAGCAAGATACTTGGTGAAATTGAATTGTGTCTGATCTTACTCCAGAGCTAAATTGGTATAAATACTAAGGTGTTAACGAAGGCTTGCTTAGAAAGTTACAATGCCTAAAGTTCAAAACACCAGTCTGAATCTCACTGACTACAGGCTCTTAGAAGTATGGCAAAACCAACAGTGTTGTAAAGTAAAATAAAATTAAATTTAAAAAAGCAAATCTTGATTGCCAGATAACAGTTATTGGCCCAACACCCCTGCGCTGGGCCTTGATGCACCCAGCTGGTTTGCCCAGAGACCCTTTACAGCTCTCATGAGACTGAGTTAGCCAACAAGTTGATTTGGGTTTTTCTGTAAGATGTTATGGAAAACCTGAACAAACTTGTTGGCAAACACAATATTTCAGCACAGTTTTGAAATGTAGGGATTTGGAGAAAAGAGAAATAAGAATTCTGACTCTGCTACTTACTGTGTGTGACCCTGGAAAAGTTCTCAGCCTCCGAATACCCATTAAAATGGGAAGAATAATAGCACTCTTAGGGCTGAGAAGAAAAATGAGTAACAATAGTAATTAACATCTAATTGATATTCTATGTTCAGTTCAGTCGCTTAGTCATGTCCGACTCTTCGCGACCCCATGAATCGCAGCATGCAAGGCCTCCCTGTCCATCACCAACTCCCGGAGTTATTTTCCCCTTACAATATTTTTCATTTGTATCATCTGATTAGGTGGACATACCAGTTTTTAAGATATGAAATTACAAAGATATTATGGTCACTATTGTCATTAGAACCACCCCTCACTGTCATCAACCTCTGACATTAATTGAAGGCTTGTTGAGAGCCAATCTGTTGATGTTGTTCAGTGGCTAACTCGTGTCCGACTCTTTGTGACCCTATGGACTGCAGCATGCCCGGCTCCTCTGTTCTTCGCCGTCTCCTGGAGTTTGCTCAAATTCATGTGCATTGAATCAGTGATGAGAGCCACTTACCAGGAATATATAAGATAAATCAAGAAATATTAGACTACCCTTCACAAATGGCCAGTGTGCTTGGGGAGTCGGCATACATATGAAATAGGGTGAATACCAATGAAAGGGGACATATTTTCTGCATGTGGGCAATGCAGATAAACAGTTTCCTGGGTATGTGATCACTGTGTCTGGGAGTGTGTGAGGAGGACTTTTCTGTAAGAAATTATTTAAATTGCAGGAAAATGAGCATCATGGTTAAGGGGAAAACCACAAGCAGAAGTATAGATTAAATAAAAAGTAGGGAAGGTTGTGTGGACTGCCTAACTGCAGCAGAATATTTATGACAATGGGAGGATGAATTTAGAGACATGGACAGAGGCTTTTACAGTAGAAGCTAATTCTAGACTTAATCTTTAGAAGAGGCATACCTTTCCTGTAGTGCCTACTCTAGGTACTAGAATTTTTATTTCAGTGGTTAATTGAGGTATATTCAGTACAGATATTTATAATAATATCTGAAGGATTCTTAATCCAACATTTGATAAAGACTGTCAAAAAATAAGAGCATCACTGAACAATAGTAGAAAGAACTTGATGGAGAGCATATTGAGTTCAAATCCTTCTTATGTTACTTTCTGGCTATATACCCGGATAATAAGGCTCACTGTGAAGGAGTTTTGAAAATTAAGTGAGAAAATGAATGGTCCTATTTGAAATAAAGGAGAGACTATATAGTCCACGGGGTTGCAAAGAGTCAGACATGATTGAGCGACTTTCACGCAAGAAATGTCAACTTCTATCTATTTGCAACTAAGGAAGTCCAGTCATTGGAATGAGAAAACCATATAGTTGATTTGAGTATAATTATATACAACAATCTAGATAAGTATGTGAGCTGTTACAAACTTCCAGCTCCTCTTTGCCAGGATTATGAAAACCTTTAGGCAAGCATGTGTTTCAGTGGTAGCCTGGTCTGGAGCTTTTGTCTTGAGTCTGTTGCTCTCATTCACACCACGTGGTATTCTCGTAGAATGTTAGTTTCATTGGGATACCCACTGTAGTCACTGGCTCACTATCCTTTGAAGACTATCTTTGGTTACTAGATCTATGTTATCATGGGGATTTTGCATCTCTCCAGTATGGTTTGCCAGTTCTACTGCAGATAACATCTCGATTCTTCCTGCAACACTATTCTGGTTCTTGAACGTATTCTAATCGCTTTTCATTTGTTCCTTGTTTTAATGTTATTCAATAACTGGAAATGTGGCTTCTGGGAAGGATAATAAAGACACCTGTCCTGGTGGGAAGAGTAACTGCCTTACTGAAGAAATGTGTCGGGGGAAAGGATGGGGCATGAGGAGAGGAAAAAGAGCAATGCTTCTCTACTCCTTTTTCTCGTCTGAAGCTAACAGAAATATAACCTATCAGTCTTTGGTACAATAGGAAGATTCGTGCCAGGAAATCCATAACGTTTTGTTCAGGGACTTTGGAATTTTTCAGGTCATGAGGAGAGTTCTGACTGATGAGATCAAAATAAGCTTTGGAATATGTTAGAACTGGGACCAGGTGAGAATTGCCCCCATGTCCATGCAACTGTCTCCTGGTTTTGTATCCTTAGCTGAGTCTCTTGATCCTTGTCTACGTGAGGAGCAAAATGTTAACATTTACTGAGTTGGCCAAAAAGTTCATTTGTATCTTCCCATACCAATGTACAGAAAAGATTGAAGTTTTTGGTCAACCCAATGGCTCAGATGGCAAAGAATCTGCCTATGATGCAAGAGATGTGGCTGTGATCCCTGGATCAGGAAAATCCCCTGGAGGAGAAAATGGCAACCCACTCAAATATTCTGGTCTGGAGAATCTCATGGACAGAGGAGCCTGGTGGGCTATAGTCCATGGGGTCACAAAGGATCAGACAAAACAGACAATATTTCATAGCATGGAATTGCATTTTGAAATCAGGATTAATAAAAGTGAATTCAAGTAAATTGCTTGGCCTATTCCTGGCCCATAATAAGTACTCAGTACATTCCACCTATTCTTACGTACTTTACAGATGAAGCTCAGGATACCTCGCCCATGGCAGAGCAGACTGTGAGCTGAGATTTGTCTCACTCTGAAACTGTTATTTCCACAGCACTACACTGCCAGTTCAAATGCTCTGACGCTCCAGAACATTCACTTTAAACATTTCACTGTTGACTTTTCCCTAGGCTATCCCTTTTCCTAAGAGTATTCCCGGGCTTCCCTGGTGGCTCTGATGGTAAAGAATCTGCCTGCAGTGCGGGAGACCCGGGTTCAGTCTCTGGGTTGGGAAGATCCCCTGAAGAAGGGAATGGCTATCCACCCTAGTATATTTGCCTGGAGAATTCCATGGACAGAAGAGCCTGGAGAGCTATAGTCCCTGGCATTGCAAAGAGTCAGACATGACTGAGAGATTAACATACAACCTTGTACTGCATTTCTGGTCCATCAGTCTACTCAAGCAGCAAGCCAGAGGTACCAACACAGGGCCTGGGTGTGTATTTGAAAATCACATATGACATGCCATTTTTATGTTTTGCAAAGATACAACATACAAGCAAAAACAATTGTTGATCAAATAATTGGACAAAACATACTTCTCACAAAATAAAATGAAAATCATACTGTAGAAAACTGAAAATATTTTTAGAGTATAGTGTTAAATATTTTATTATTTCAAGTAGATAACTTGAATGTAAATAGAAATTATATATATACAGATATATGCATACACATTCAATTTTAATTAGTATCTTAGGCATAATGTTAAACTTCAAACTTTGTCCTGCCCTTGTCAAATATAATTAATTTCATCCATATTTAGATTTTCAGCTCTTCATGGAATTTCAGAACTAAGTGAATTTTAACAATTTTCTTATATAACTTTGGCCCTTCTTTCCTCCTTTTTATATCAAATACTACATACAGGTTATGATTTTCATGGAATAAATATGATTACCCTTCAGTATCTCCAAAGTATGCTTACATTTAGTTCTTTTTCTTTTTTAGTGTGTTTTTTTTTTACATTCGTATTGGAGTATAATTGATTTGCAATGTTGTTATAGTTTCAGGTATACAGCAAAGTAAATCAGTTATATGTTTATTATATATACCCACTATTTAGTTTTTTTCCCAGATAGGACATTACAGAGTATAGAGTAAAGGTCCCTGTGCTATACAGTAAGTCCTTATTAGTTATCTGTTTTATATATAGTAGTATATATGTGTCAGTCCCAATTTTCCAATTTGTCTCTCTCTCTACCCCATAATCAAACCTCTCCCTCATAACTGTAAGGTTTTTTTTTTACACCTGTAACTCTAGTGTGTTTTGTAGATACGTTCATTTATAGCCTTTCTTTTTTGGATTCCACATACAAGCAATATCATATGATAGTTCTTTCTTGATCTGACTTCACCCAATGTGACAATCTCTAGGTGCATTCCTCTTGCCCCAAGTGGCATTATTTCATCCTTTTATGGCCAAGTAATATTCCATTGTATACCATAGGTTGCTTTGGTAGGCAACTGTCACTTTACATGCTTGACAATAAGCCTTTTGAAGGTTGGTAATTTAGTTTTATCTGTAATATCTTAACATATGATCTGACAGTTGAGCTTCTAGTATAGTATCCAATGATTTAAAATTTTATTTCTACACAAAAATCTGTACATGAATGTTTATAGCAGCTTTATTCATATCATTTAAAAGCTAGGTGCAACCAAGACATCTTTTAATAGGTGTGTGGATAAACTGTGGTCCATCTACACAGTAGTATACTATTCAATAATTTAAAAAGCTACCACACTGAAGACATGCATTAATTTTAAATGCATATTGTTAAGTGAAATAAACCAATCTGAAAAAGCTACATACTGAATGGTTTCAATTATATGATATTCTATAAAAAAGGAAAAGTTAGAGACAATAAACAGAGCAACTGGTAATTGCCAAGAGTCCAGGGTTGGGAAGGAGGGTTAAATAGGTGAAGCTCAGGAAATACTTTAGGGGATGAAACTATTCCATAGGATACTATAATGGTGGATATGACACTACACACTGGTCAAAACTCAAAGAATTATGTGGCATCAAGAGTGAACTTTAGTTTATAGAAATCTTAACAAACCATTTAGGAGATTCTGAGATTTCATGGTATAATGCAAGAATCTAACTGAATTAAACTGATAAAAAACAGCTTCACTGAGCAGGGGGTGGAGAAGGGATTGAAGTAATTAGCTTTGGAAATGAACCTTCTCTGAATAACTAAGTGCAAAAGCAACTGTACATAAGCACCATCATCTCTGAAGTTGGGGTACATGGTGGTACAGGTTGACAATTTTAAAATCACTATATGTATGTGCTAGAATTAAACAATTAAGCAAATTGATGGTTATGGTAAGAACCAGATTTCTCACTATTGGAGTAGAAGTTATAGTTAAGAAAGTAGAGAAGTTAGGAAGATCAACATGATAATAGATTAGAGTTAGAGACAGTATGAGATCATGTTTAGCTTAATACAGACACAGGTGGTTACATATGAAATATTTATAGACACACATATACACAGGTTAGTACAAACATATATTTCCTTGTTACATCAGTGAGGTACTATACAAGTATAGATACTCCAGGGGCAGCAAGCGTAACTGACAGTTGGCTCTTGGTTTCTAATGCTACTCATTGAAAATGAAAATTAAAAAAGGACTCCTTGGAGATATGACTGCATCTTTGAATCTAGGACTAGTGCAGGGAATAAGGAAGATGAGCCTGGAATTCTGGAACACAGTACCAGAAAGTAAGGAAGTACTAAAAATGCACAAGCATACACAGCCATACAAACACACACACACACAATACACATCCCACAGTGCACGGTGAGAATGTGTCACAGAGACAAAGAGCTCCCAGTGGCCAAAGCTAGAACAGTTTGAGCAACAAAACAAAGTGGTATTGGATTAATAATGCAGAACACAAATATCTATGGGTTCAAACCAATATAAATGAATAATGAAATGGGGCATAAAAGATACATCTCTGCAAAATAATTCCAAATAATTTATGCTGGTAATCTTATATTTCCCTTATGGAGACAAATTATAACTCTCCCTCCTTGAATATGGGCTGTGTATAATGACCTCCTTCTAAAGAGTACAGCATAGATAGGGGAAAAAATGTCACTTTATAGTGGAAACCTGTCAACAGGTGATCCATGAAAATATCAACAGTGAAAGGTGTCTTGAGAGTATATACCCTTGATATAATATGATGAGAATGTCACTTTACCTCTGTCTTCTTCCTCCTCCAAATTTATAAATCCAGTCAAACCTTGAAAAATGAACAAACAAACAAAAAATCTCCAAACAAAGCCCAAGGGAGGGACATTCTACTAAATGTCTGACCAGTACTCCTCAAAATTGTCTAAGTCATCAAAAATGAGGAAAGTTTGGGAAACTGTCAAAGCCTTGAGAAGCCTCATGTGGTACCTGGATGGAAAAAGGACATTAGGTTATAAACTAAGAAAATCGGTACGAAGTGCAAACTAAATTATGGATTTCAGTAAAAATTGTCAATTTTGGTTCATTAATTGTGAAATCTGTACCATGTATCTTTAAGATGTTAATAAGAGGGGACCCATGGTAACTCACTGCCATATTCTTGCCTGGAGAATCGCATAGATGGAAGATAGTGGCCGGCTACATTCTACGGTGTCGCACAACGTTGGGCATGACTGAGTGACTAAGCACGCACACACAGTTTGGGGTATATGGAAACTTTCTGTACTCTCTTTTTAAGTATTATGTAAATCTAGGACTATTCCATAATTCCATTTTTACATGTCAGTTGAGCACACCTGAGTATGTTTAACTCCTTGAAATGTGAGTTTAGTGAGGAATTTGTCTCACTTTACCACTGGATCCCCTAGTGTTATTTGCTCAGTTGTGTCCGACTCTTTGCGACTCCATGAATTGTAGCCCACCAGGCTCCTTTGTCCATGGGATTCTCCAAGCAAGAATATTGGAGTGGGTAGCCAGCCTTTCCCTTCTCCGGGGGTATTCCTGAACTGGGATCAAACCCAGGTCTCCTTAATTGCAGACAGATTGTTTATCTTCTGAGCCATCAGAATCCCCTAAACAGTCCCTAAAACAGTATACTGCCTGGCATGTAGTAGATCCTCATTAAATACTTGCAGAATAGATACAGAAAAACATTAATGCCATTATAGTATCAATTTAAGTAATTATCAATTGATTACTATTATTTTTATGTTATTAGTTTTATTTTGTAAGGTATATATTCTGTTGTATAACCATAATTTCCAGTTATTTTTATTCTTTTAATCATTTCTGTTTCTTTTCTGAGTTCTATATTATTGGTTTCCTCTTGGTTAACTGGAGTTAGAATCAAGTAATTACTTTCAAAAGTAATTATTTTCAAAAGTATTTCAAGTGTTATATATCCCAAGTCTTACAGTGTTATATATCCCAGGTCTGTTGAAGGATGAGACTGTAAATAAGTCACTGATTGTCACATTTCTTCAAAAGTTCAGAAAACTTTATCTAGTTTTATGGTTTTAAAAATGACTGTAGACAAATCTGAGAATTTCTTGATTTTTCTCCTTTGAATTTTTGTATCTTTTCTTGCTATCTGAAAAAAAAAATCATCTTATGTTTTTGAAGTCTGTTTTAATTGTTCTGCGCAGTTTTCCTGGAACAGTGAATGCACTCTCATATACCTGAGAATATGGTCTATGAAAACATGCTCAGCACTATTAATCAGCTGGGAAATGCACATAAAAGCCACAATGACATGTTGTCTCAGGGCAGTTAGGATGTCCATTATTAAAAAATAAAGATAACAAACGTTGGCAAGGATAAAAAGGAAAGACAATCTTTGTACATTGTTGGTAGATGTAAATTGGTCTAGCCTTTATAGAAAATAGTATGGAAGTTTCTAACAGTCTTAAAAATAGAACTACCATATGACTCAGCAATATTACTTCTGGGTATTTTTCCAAAGAAACTGAAATCAGGATCTCAAAGAGAAAGCTACATTTTAGCATTATTTACCAGAACCAAACTATGGAAACAACCTGTATGCTCATTGTTGGATGAATGGATTAAAAAAGTGTGGTATATACATATAATGGGAATATTATCCATCCTTAAATAAGAAGGAAATCCTGCCATTTGCAACGACATCGGTTCAGTTCAGTTCAGTCGTGACAACATAGGTGGATCTGAAAGACATTGTGCCAAGTGAAATAAGCCAGAGACAGACAGACAAATGATGCATGATCTCACTTACAAGTGGAATCTAAAATAGTCAAGCTCATAGAAACAGAGTATAATGGTGATTATCAGGATCTGGGATCATGAGGAAATGGGAGAGGTGTTGCTCAAGGAGTAAAAGGTTTCAGTTAAGCAATATGAATAAATGGTGGGGAACTAATGTGTAAAATGGTGATTATAAGTAACAACACAATGCTGCTATGCTGTAGACATGAAATCTTCAAAGAGGCTAGATCCTAAGTGTTACCACAGAAGAAGAAATATATAACGGAAACTGTGTGAGATGATGGATTTGCTACTTAGTTTGATTGTGGTGAATATTTCACCATGTATACATGTATCAAATTATCAAGCTGCAGCTAACTGCATGCAATTAAAAAACCTAAGAATTATCCCTTTTAAAGTTTCAATACCAAATATACCCCCTAGAGGATATACCTTCACTTTTCACTTTCATGCATTGGAGAAGGAAATAGCAACCCACTCCAGTGTTCTTGCCTGGAGAATCTCAGGGACCGGGGAGCTTGGTAGGCTGCCGTCTATGGGGTTGCACAGAGTCAGACACGACTGAAGTGACTTAGCAGCAGCAGCAGCAGTAGGATTTCTGTCAATTAATGTAATATCTCACAATTTTCTGTATGTAAATAGATCTTTACTGTTTATTGCTAATTACTTAAAAAATTATAATTTTTTCTAGAGCTCTCAGTTCTATGATCATATACACTATTGTCTAAATTAGGACACATTTGGGAATGAAAGAACGCATTATCATGAATTATATGAATACAAGAGACACAATCAGGATAATTCTAGGTGAAGTTGGATATAAGGGCAAATTCTACCTGAATTATTTAGAAGTATATGTAAAATTTAACCACAGTAAATTATGTAATTTAGAATTATGGACATTTTTGTCTCCTGTTTAAGATACCATGACCTTAGTTCCCTGAATGTTGAGCTTTAAGCCAACTTTTTCACTCTCCTTTCACTTTCATCAAGACGCTCATTAGTTCTTCACTTTCTGCCATAAGGGTGGTGCCATCTGCATATCTGAGGTTATTGATATTTCTCCCGGCAATCTTAATTCCAGCTTGTGCTTCTTCCAGCCCAGCATTTCTCATGATGTACTCTGTATATAAGTTAAATAAGCAGGGTGACAATATACAGCCTTAACGTATTCCTTTTCCTATTTGGAACCAGTCTGTAGTTCCTGTTCTAATTGTTGTTTCCTGACCTGCATACAGATTTCTCAAGAGGCAGGTCAGGTGGTCTGGTATTCCCATCTCTTTCAGAATTTTCCACAGTTTATTGTGATCCACACAGTCAAAGGCTTTGGCATAGTCAATAAAGCAGAAATAGATGTTTTTGTGGAACTCTCTTGGTTTTTTGATGATCCAGCAGATGTTGGCAATTTGATGTCTGGTTCCTCTGCCTTTTCTAAAACCAGCTTGAACATCTGGAAGTTCACAGTTCATGTATTGCTGAAGCCTGGCTTGGAGAATTTTGAGCATTACTTT
>SJYV01027435.1:0-26701 GCA_006410875.1 Neotragus pygmaeus
AGAAAAAGAGTCCATCTCCTATAATTAAAGTAGCTTTGACTATACAGACCTTTGTTGGCAAAGTGATGTCTCTGCTTTTTAATATGCTACCTAGGGTTGTCTAGTTTGTCTTATGCTTATGCCTTGGAAATAACACATCAGTAATTCATGAATTACGGTAATAAATACAGTCATATAAAATCATTATGATTATTTCATATTTGACTTATTACTCAATGGAGAGCCAGAAACTTTCCATAATTCTTATATTCTCTTATGCCTGTGGGGCAAGGGGAATATTCCATATTTGACATTCAAATCTGAAAAATGCCAGAATGAAGTGGTGAGGATTAGAAAGCCTCTCTAGTCTGAAAAAAATCCCATAGGTATTATATCATATACCTGAGGACTTAGTGTATATTTTTCCCACTCTATCTTACTTAATAAATATCTGTATTGAATCTTTATTACCACACTTGCAGTGGCTATGTAATAATCATATTCATAATCATTATTAACTTTGGACCTTATATATTCATGTTTTGTTTATATTCAATTATTAATAGATTGAAAGTGAAAGTCATCACTCAGTCGTGTCCGACTTTTTGCGACCCCATGGACTATATAGTCCATGGAATTCTCCAGGCCAGAATACTGGAGTATGTAGCCTTTCCCTTCTCCAGAGACTCTTCCCAACCCAGGGATCAAACCTAGGTCTTCCTCATTGCAAGCTGAGTCTCTACCAGCTGAGCCACAAGGGAAGCCCGAGAATACTGGACTGGGTAGCATATCCCTTCTCCAGCATATCTTCCTGACCTAGGAATCAAGCTGGGGTCTCCTGCATGCAGGTGGATTCTTTACCAACTGAGCTATCAGGGATCAATTGATTACTAAATTGCAAATCCTTCTAGAAAAGGAAGGTAAAAATCTCATTCCAAAGATTGCACGTCTTATATCTCTTTCTGTCTCATTTTACGAATGAAAGAAAAAGATTAATCTTTCTAGAAGAACCGGTGGAGAAAAACATATTCTTAAACATAATGATATCTTTGTGGAGCACAGTTAGAAAGAGCTCACGGAGAGGAAATTAGACTTAAAATATAACAATAGTAATAACCACTCACAGAACCTTGAAGAGATGTGAGAGTCATAAATTATCCTCACCATGGCTGTATTCTCTTAACATAAAGAGTATGAACTGTTATTTTGATCATGCACAGTTTGCTATATCTGTTACTAAGAATTTACTCATTTCAAATGTATCAGTTTCAAAGGATAGTTTTCATTAATACAACTAAGTTATTATCAGTTTTACTTGCTACCAAAATCCAGTCACAATTGAATCAAAATCAAAATAACAATTGGAATGTTACATGTCTCCCAGTTATGTTTTCCTTTACGATTTAGTTGGCTTTCATGTTTTCTTTAACTGCTATGGATTTTGCTGTGGGCATAATTTTATATTTATCAGATTTCAGATTCAATTGTTATTTCATTTCCTTCATTATATCCTATGACAAACATTTTTTAAAATGTTGACCTTTTGTAGCCCTTTTCTTTCAAGTAAATTAGTGTACAAGTGAGTTATTCTCTCCTATTCTGTCTCTCAATTATAATCCTTTTGTGTCATTAATGACAAGGAATTGAGGCCACATGATAAATAGGTTAAGTATCATTATGGTAAAACAATATAAAATATGAAAGAACAACTTTACTTCCAAATGTGAACATTAATGTGGATAATAAATGAAATTCATGTACTTCAATTTGAGTGGATAATATAAAAGACCGAGGGTAGTAAAGTTTGCATTAATAGAAGATTTTTAGATATATGGAACCCATTTATAGTTTTTTTAAATCTTATTTGATGCTTCCAACTGCCTCATAAAGTAATGGAGAAAATTTCATCATATTTTTTAAAGTAGGAAATCGAGACATCTGGGGTAAAAATGCTATCTGCAGAATTTCATGCAATTAATTTCTGAAGTAATTTAAAATGAGATGCTCTGGCCCTTAGCTGTAGCAGTTTGGTGAGTCATTTACTTCCCTCTCTTTCCTTCTATTAAGATTTTTTTAGCTCATTAGAAACTCCTGTGAAAGTGTCCTCTCTAGGTGGCCCTACATTTCAACATGGGTGAAAAAGTGATAATGTTATCATCTAAATTAGAGTCTATTGTGAAGATTTATCATGTGGCACATTTAAAACATTTAGATGAACCCTTCTCACACAATGAATATTCCAGGAATGTCAGGTATGTATAATAGTAGCACTAATTTACTGTAACAAATTGACGATGTTCTACAAGTAGCAAATAAACTTATTGACAGTTATTTTTGTTATATAATAACAAGTACACATTTTCTCCTTATTCACTTTTCAAGAAAGAGTGTCAGTTTAGAATAAGGTTGTTTTTCAAGTAAACAACAAAAAAAAGGTTGTGCCTGTTGGTAAGAATCACCTGAACCATCTTGAGGCAGACCTGAAAACATGACCTCAGGAAACTGACCCAAAATTCTGAGAGGCGAGAAAGTTGAAATAAGAAACAAAGAAACCGAAATGCAGAGATATTACCCTGGGATCACATCACTAGAAGGCGGCCGCACAGGGCCATTGCTTTCCTTTCATGCCTCAGACTGCTAAAAAGGGCAGGAGTGAGTGAGTACATTGCCGTCAACTGACTGTACACTGGAATGGAGACGTGTCGCGTGCAGACGAACACAGACATTTGGAGACACACAGAGGGCACTTTCATCCCATCTCAGAATTCGCTATGTTTCTATTGAGGTCATCTTCTCAGGAATAACACGCGAGGACAACCTTTATAGTAGGTGCCCTGGGAGTACTGTTTGCAGTCTTACGGTTTATTGTTGTGCTTGACTTAGGTTTACACACACAGTTTTTCTGCAGACAGTAACAGGTTGTTACATGAGTTAACATGTACCTACTGTGAATTCATCTTGTTTAAAATGACGAGTTTTTAGTAGAATCTCAGGTACTTTGCTCTGGTCAAATAAAAATGATCAGTGTGACTGATGTAATCTAACAGAACCTTCTATCTCCTGGCACCAGGGAAATAGGAGGGAAATTGGAAGGGCAGATTCCTGAAGAGACTGAATATTTACACATAAAATAAAAGAAGCAAACCTAAAAATGGCTGAATTTACCTTAACTTGGGCAAGATTGTTTTCCACTACCAAACAGAAGACTCTTGAGAATCTCCTGGACAGCTAGGAGATCAAACCAGTCAATCCTAAAGGAAATCAATCCTGAATATTCATTGGAAGGACTGATACTAAGGCTGAAGCTCCAATACTTTGGCCACCAGATGTGAAGAGCTGACTCAATTGGAAAAGACCCTGATACTGGGAAAGATTGAAGGTGGGAGATGAAGGGGATGACAGAGGATGAGAAGGTTGGATGGCATCACTGACTCAATGGACATTAGTTTGAACAAACTCCGGGAAATGGTGAAATAGAGGGAAGCCTGGTGTGCTGCAGTCCATGAGGTTGCAGAGTCGGACATGACTTAGTGACTGGAAAGAACAACCAAACATAAACAGCGACGGAAGTTTTACACTAATTTCCATTATAGGGAAATATATCAGTGATTTTTTTTTGACTCAAATCTGACTTGAAATTTTCCTACCGTATAAACTTCATATATTTAAATGTATTATACATGATTAATATTTATTTTTTAGCATGAAGTTCTATTTTAAAGGGATGCAGGGAAACAAGTTTTTTTTTTTTCAATTGAAAAGAATTTATGTAACAAACATAGGAAGTAAAGCAAAGAAATATTAAATCTAGACCTGATCATCTCTAGATAAATAGATATAAAACCTCAATTCCTCTGTTACGATGAGTTTCATTGTGCCAGTGGCTTCACTGACCAGGATTATCTTGCTCCGTCCACCACCACAGCCTCTCTTCTGTTTGCTTCCTTCTCATCCAGTTTATCTGCCGTCACCGTTTCTCAAGTCAGTGTTTCTGCCAGCTCTGTGGCCAATAGCGCCAGCTCTTCGAACGCACTGATGACTGCTCTTATGTTGTCTCCTCCCTTGCAGTAGGACCAAGACATTTGGAAGATAACCATGTGGCCCAGTGATGTTCGGGAAGACACGTGTGCACATGCATGCATACTCACACACTGAAGGCTGAGTGAAATGCATTATCCTGGCGGGGAATCTTTCTCCTTGAAGTATTTCTTAAATTAAGGAAGTGAGTGACTAAGGAATAAAGTAACTAAATTAATATGACTGCAGGCTGTGGACTTCCTGGTGGTCTAGTGGTTAAGGACCCACCTTCCAATACAGGGGACATGGTTTCCATCCCTGGTCGAGGATCTAAGATCCCACGTGCCACGGGACAACTAAGCCAGCAGGCTGCAACTACAGAAGGCTGCGTGCTGCAATGGAGACCCAGCACAGCCAAAGATTTAATGCATTAATTAAAAAAAAAAATCTTACTGCAGGCTGCATCTAGGCTTCTATAATTGTCTCATTTCAGTTTTGATTCTGTTAATCTCAGTGCATGTTGCTCTGTACTTGGTTTTTTCTTTATTTCACATCCATGACTGGCCTTGTTTCTTTGATAAACCAATGTACGAATCAGCTGTCTCTTAACAATCTGTTCAGGGTCACAGTGGTTTTTCTAAGGGAAATATCAGCACCTTTCAGAAAACTGTCATTTCAGAAGTAAGCATAAAATCTTAAATTAACCAAGGGTATCTTCATTGATATATTCCTGCCCTTTGAATGTGGACTCATTCATCCAAGTAGCATAAATCTGGTTTCAGGACTGTTTTGGACTTTCAGAAATTTCAGATTTCTTAGTGAGGAATGAAGGAATGCCGGTGTAACCTTAGTGCTGGTGGCTGAGAGTTTCCAGCTGAACCATTTCATTTGCGTCTCCTCTCACCTGCACTGAGGTATAGCCTGTTGACTGGTTTATAGCCCATACTGTCTTCTGGCCAGTGTTCTAACCCCCTTTCCGTATTGTTACCACTTCGGTCCTGAGTCACCCCATTCCCTTAGGAGACCACACCCTCCTGAGCTGGCCCCTGGAGGCTGGCGGGGTTGCTGTCTGCATCTCTGACTTGCTGATGACTTTCCTGCCTCTGCGGAGTGGCCCAGACAGAGGCTGTCTTCCAGTGCCACACGTTTGGCAGACATTCTTTCCTTTTCAGTTCTCATAGGTAATCCCTACTCTTTCTGTGGATCTAAGATCACCTCCTCAGAGAAGAATTTCTGCACCACACCCATGATCAGGTGAGAAAGGAAACAAAACCACCATTGTCTTTCTCTTCTAGTATGATTTATTATATTAAATATAGTTCCCTCTGCTATACAGTAGGAACTTGTTGCTTATCCATCCTCTAAATAATAGTTTGTATCTGCTAATCCCGAAGTCCTAATTTATTCCTCCCCCCTCCTTTCCCCCTTGGTAACAATAAATTTGTCATCTGTCAGTCTGTTTCTTAGGTAGGTTTATTTGTGCCATATTTTAAATTCTGCATATGTGATACCATATGGAATGTGTCTTTTCCCATCTGACTTACTTTGCTTACTATGATAATCTCTAGGCCCATCTATGTAGCTGGAAATGGCATTATATCTAGTGAAGTTGCTCAGTTGTGTCCGACTCTTTGTTACCCCATGGACTGTAGACTACCAGGCTCCTCCATCCATGGAATTTTCCAGGCAGGAGTACTGGAGTGGGCTGCCACTTCCTTCTCCAGGAAATGGCATTATTTCCTTCCAAAACCATTACTGACTCTTTCAGCCCTGTCCTTTGATTTACAGCCATCATCACAATTGTGTTTCTAGAACAGTTTAATGTACGTAGAGTTTAGTTAGCTTGACTAATATGTCTTCCCTTCTAGACTCTAAGCTTTATGGCGGCAAAGGCTATGCCCTTTCTTAACAGATCTAGAACCTAATGCTTCCTGGAATAAAATAAGCCCTCAATATTATGTTTGAAGAAGTGGAGGAAAGAAGCATTTGAAGGTGCTTCGAAAAACACCACGTCTCCATATGCCCTCTGGTTCGCGGAGTGAAGTTTGTACTGTATTTAACTGTAATATTTAACGTGAAGAAACCGTTCTGGTAAGGTGAAATCTGACAATGCCCTCATCGAGATACTTTTTTCCCTGGAGTGTATCTTCCTCATATTTTCACTGTGTGCATGCTTCTACTGTGTGTTTAGGATCTTATTTTAATCTACTATCTCTCTTTCTTGCCTTGATGTTGAACTTACAAAGGCCAGGCACTGAGCGTTAGCTTCCTCCCCCGTTGCCCATCTTCTGAATTTCCAGGTACTCAGTGCACAGAGGAAGATCATGTATCAGTTGAATGAAGGCAAGGACATTTCTGGTGACTGGAGTGCACTCATTATTGATGTAAAATTCCTGAGTGTGTGTCCTTTATGCTCTTGATCCTCACAGTGTGGCAGGAGATCCATGATAGTTTCTGTCTCAGCTCAAATATGTCCTGGGCCCAGACTCTCAACTAAAAAGGCAAAATGAGGCCACTATTTCCCTTAATTCTGGGAAAAGCATTTATTTCTTAAAGTAGATGTATTCATGTCGATGTATGGCAAAGCCAATAGAGTATTGTAAAGTAAAATAAAGTAAAAAAAAAAAAAAAACCGAAAAAAGAAAATATGCTGATTTGAAAGCCGAATGCCATTAGTTGCCTCTTTGTCCAAGAATGTGTAAAACAACTTCTGGCTTCCAATTTATTTATCTGTAGAGTTAAGGGCAGTGAAAGTTATGTGTAAAAATATAAAACGTGATTCAGATCCCATCTCTGCTACCAGTAAATTGGGCAAGCTATGCAGCCTCTGTGAGCACCAGTTTTCCTCACTGTCGATCTGAATAATGCCTAATTTCCAGAGTTCTACAGATTGTAATTAATACACACGAGGCACTTAGCCCTACACTTGAAAAATGCAGGAGACAGCGTGTCCGTATCCATGGTCACCAAGATAAGGTGAAATAACACATATAACAACAAATCAGTTGGTAAGAAACAAAAGGAGTAGGTTTAAAAATGGCATGGCCAGTAATGAATGACGATGAACAGCCCTGGTGTTTGACAGAAGAAACCTATTGCCGCCCGGCATACACTTAACAGGGAACAGAACGCGGTGGCTCACCTGTCCAGAAGGAGACACATTCTGCCGGGTTTGGTTATTAGCCAGCAACGTGAACGCGAGCTCCTCCCAAGCACACTGCCTCCAGGGCAGACAAGAGAAGGCAGCCAGGCTGTTGGCGGCAGTTCAGCCGTGTGTGGAGAAGACAACGAGCAGCTTCCTGGCATCGAGGGAGCGCTTCCCCAGCATACCTGCTCCATTCCCTTTTTTCTGCCTATTAAAACCCAAGCCCACATATTCTACAGGCCATTGTATAAGAGAAAATGCATTAAACAGAGACATTGAAAATGCTCTCAATATCTTGGCCCTGTATTTGGAAGAGGGAGGTCAGTGATACGGTTTATGGAGTGGACTAAATGGACATGAATGGTTCACCCTTTGCCCCAGGTAAATAGAAATACCTTATCAGATATACAGTAAATAGATGAGTTCAGAATAAGGAATAGTACTTTTTCAAGTGTGTCTTCAAAGTTAAAAAATTACGTATCTGCAGAAGGACATTTTAGTCCCACCAGTAGGAATAAGTGAAAGTGTTAGTCACTCAGTTGTGTCCATCTCTTTGCGACCCCATCGACTTTGACCCACCAGGCTCATCTGTTCATGGGATTTTCCAGGCAAGAATACTGGAGTGGGTAGCCATTTCATTCTGCAGGGGATCTTTCTGACCTAGGGATTGAACCTGTGTCTCCTGCATTGCAGGCAGATTCTTTGCCGTCTGAGCCACGGGGGAAGCTCGGTGCAGGAGTAATAGGGCAGGTGGTATCAACATGAAACTGGGCAGGGAACGAGACCTCTGTGTGAATGAGGCAGGAGTTGGAACTGATGCCTGGAGTAAAACTTAAGGCTGCTGAGATCTGCCTTGTCTCTCACTGTCCTTGGAAGAGGAACGAAGGCTGTAGGAATATGGGAACCACAGCCAGACAGAGAGTAAGTGTGCAGAAGTGAAAAATCCCAGCGTGCTCTGAGCTCACGAAAAGCTAAAAGCAGGAGCATCTGCATGGTGCTGCTGCTAAGTCGCTTCAGTCGTGTCCGACTCTGTGCAACCCCACAGACAGCAGCCCACTGGGCTCCGCCATCCCTGGGATTCTCCAAGCAAGAACACTGGAGTGGGTTGCCATTTCCTTTTCCATTGCATGGTGCAAACACCCTTTAAAAAAAAAAAAAGTCCCTAGAACTGGTAACCTTGTCACTGCTTTAGCAGAAGCACACTAGAAGGACACCTATGGAGTTTTTTTTTTTTTTTTTTTGAGTTCCAAGATCCCTTGTCTGTTCCTCTGTCCTACCCACCACATGTCACCCTTCATCAGACCCTCTCAAAACCCCAGGTGGCTGTACCTTTCCTGCCCAAACCGTGACCACATTCAGCAGATTGTCTACAGGGAAGTGAAACCAGACAGCATGCTTCTCATCAGAAATAACAGGGACCCACAAAGTATAAGGACCCTAGGGGATGAATCTCAGTTTAGAACTCAAGTCTAATTGAAATATTGCTTAAGAGTAAGGGAATACAAAGAAAAAACTTAAAAAAATCACAGAGTGGTTACTAGCGTTTCTTAGTAACAATTTTAAAAGATGAATAAATGATCTGGTTCTGAAAAAAGGAAGATGGTCAGGTCATTCAACACTCAGGATCAGCAAAAGAATGACAGCCCTGGCTACAACCCGACACATGCTGCCTTTTCCAAAGACCTTGGCGGTGGCGATGACGAACGCACATCCGTGCTGGAATACTAGGCGCCACAAACGCAGAGGAGCATAGTTAAATCTTTCTAAACTCCTTGTCTTGCTTAAGAGGTGAATCGTATTAACATTAATCTTGAAGTCAAATAAATGTGTCAAAATTGTATAAAAAACCATTAAGGGTGGATAAAAGAGAATTAATATTTTCCAAAGCAGTAAAGGAGCTAGGTGGGATAATAATGTTTAAAGTGTAGGAAGGAGTCTGGAAAATGAAATGTTTAAGAACCACTGCACGAAGGCATCACTACTACACAGTGTTCCTTCCCGCATCCCAGGAGCCAGCAGCATTTTAGTATGATTTGCTCCTCCTTCGTCCATTATTACTATTTTAGTTTTAGTTTTTGCCGTGGAGTTCCAGCCTGATACACCTCCTCATTGTATCATGCTGATTCTGCCCTCATCCAAGCCTATCTGTTCTTATCACAGTTTTTATTTATTTATTTTGCAAAAACTTGCCATTGAGTCCCCAGATGAAAACTGATAGGTTAATATGGGGTGGAATATTGAGTTCAAGATGAAGAATATGGTCTTTGTCTAAATCGTGGCTCTGATTCAAGACAGTCTAAGCATCTCTTAAATACTGTTCTCCACCAATCTTAAGGTAACATCTGTTGTTGTTTATTCAAAAGTCATGCCCAGCTCTTTGTGACTCTGTGGACTGTAGCCTGCCAGGCTCCTCTGTCTATGGGATTCTCCAGGCAAGAATACTGGAGTGGGTTACCACTTCCTTCTCCACGGATCTTCCCAATCTTGGAGTGGGTTACCACTTCCTTCTCCACGGATCTTCCCAACCCAGGGATAGAAGCCAAGATTTCCTGCATTGGCAGGTGGATTCTTTACCACTAAGCCACCTGGGAAGCCCTAAGGAAACATACTTGGTACCCAAAATAGTTTTATTTTTAATAAACAATAAGCATATGGGTATTGGAACTTGCAGTGTAAACATAAAGCATGATCAGTGTCTGGCCAAAACTAGATACTCAATAAGTGGTCAGTCAATGTGTGAATTAATGGGCTGTTAGAATCTAAAAGGCTAAGTCACTTTACCCAAGGTTTTATTTCCATGGAAGAGTTTCTAGAATGAATATCTATGAATCTCTGATATTTTAGTGCATGCCAAGTATAAAATAAAGGCTCCAAACAGACCATACCTGTGAAGAGCTCTCAAAACAAAGCAGAAGTTCAGGGCCACATGATTTGAACTATAGGCAACGCTTGTGAAAAGCAAATAGCAGGTGTGATTTTGCTGCCTGAATTGAAGACATTATCTGAAGTGAATGATCCCTACTGAACAACCCCGTTTAAGAACACTGTCGGCACAATTTTTCAAAGATCTTTATTAGTTAAAAAAAAATCAGTGAAGACTCAGTGAAAATATAATTAAAGACCTCAATAAATTAAGGATCCAACCTGAAATTGGCAACAGGAAGTAGAATGTAAACACTCAGAAAATGATCAACCAAATTTGCCACGATGAAGAAACATCTGAAGTGTGCAATATCAAGAATCATTTCATAGCTCAGAAAATAGAAAAAAGAAAAAAACAAAACAGCTTGGCGTTCTAGCAGAGCCCACTGAAGAGACGCCAACTTATCACTGGGGCTCTGTGGAAAGATAGTGATGATTACTGTATAATTAGAGAGGAGAATGGTGTAATCACCTGAACAGTGGTCCCTTTCGGAGTAAGAGGTCAGGCATTGTCACAGAATCTTTTGTTTTCTTTGTTTTCTTCCCACAAACCATAAGCTTCCACCACTGCTTGGCCTGAACCAAGCATTATTAATTTTCAGAGAGACTTATCAGAAGGAGAAACCTCTCTAAGACTGAGCTGCCCAGAGTGGACATAAATGAGATTTCTCCATGTAGCTGCTTTACCAAACCAGACCTCTGAGGAGGGTGCTGGGTTTAATCCCCAGCCTATGTGAGCTGCACTGCGATGAGCATTCTGACTTGTGTCTATTCGTACGGCTCACTCTGTGGATGCTTAATCACTGTCCATATGTGTTATAATTCCTGGGGGGGAATGAACTTATGAGAAGAGGAGAAGATAATTCTCATATTTGTGTCAAACTGAATAAGTACCTCAAAACCTCTTTTAATTTAGAGCGATTCTTTTCATTTATTAACAAAGATAGTTTTGTGCCATTCTTTCAGCCTTACTAATGAATTCTTGGGAAATAAATGGTTTTCTTAGTATATGATTAATTAATCTGTACTTCAGAGATAAGACAGTTTTCTCTGCAGAACACTGAAACTCAGAATGACATATGGTAAAATGGCTTCCCAGGTGGCTCAGTGGTAAAGCATCTGCCTGCCAATGCAAGAGACATAAGAGATGCGAGTTTGATCCCTGGGTCAGGAAGATCCCCTGGAGGAGGCCATGGCAACCGACTCCCACATTCTTGCTCGGGCAATCCCGCTGACGGAGGAGCCTGGCGGGCTGCAGTCCATGGGGTCTTAAAAGAGTCAGACATTACTTACTAACAACAACAAAATGCCAAACAGGGCAATGAAACATGAATTTGTTCTTATAAAAACACTAATGCTTAGGAAATATATTTGTGTGCTTTAAATGATAATCCTTTTTAAGCCTCTCTTTTTCAGATGTAGATGGTAGATGTCGGATAGATGATAGAAAGATGATAGATATGAAGAGAGAGAGTTTTTTGTAATTTATTTTTCTAGTGTATTTGAAAAAATGAAAAAACAAAGACATCTGCTTTCAAACAAATTTTTTTCTTGTTACCATGGTTATCTTTATTGGAAAATGGAAAACATATGAGTTAAATGGGAAAAATATAAGTACCCCAGTCTGAACACACTGAGGTATGTTCCTTAGCTCTTATATATCTCACCTTTCTAATCTTTTTTTTATATTTATTTAATAATTTCAAATATTCTGACAAAAATATGGACTAATAGAACCATTTGTTCTCCTGTGTAGATCACAATTTACTGCATTTTTATTTGCTTCAAATAATGACTTACAAAGTAAAACTTCAAATATATTGTTAAAATATCCTTTGTAACCTTTCCTAATTCCATCATAGCTTCACTGTCTGAAAAAAGTGTGTAGCCTTACCTGCCATGCCTTTGTGCTTTTACTGTATATTTACTTTTAAAACAGTATATTTATTATTCCTTTGTGTGTTTTCGACACATAAGATAAATGACAACTCATTGAACTGAACTTTTGTGACATTTTGCTTTTTGTTTCATTAACATAAACAAAGCTTAAGGTAGATCTATCTGATCCAATTTATCTGCCTAATGTTTGTTCAATTATCTTAGTGATATGTTTTTGGCTTATGCAGTTCAGATAGCTTCTAATGTGTTTATTTTGTTCAAAATATTTGTTTTAATGAGTGTTAACTTATTTATGTTTCTTTTATGTGTGTGTGTGTGTGTGTATGCTTTTTCTATTTTACACAAGAGGTTCTTCCATGTCCTGAGAATATTCATAGAGTATTTTCCATTGGCTTCTATTATTTTTTAAAGTTTTACATTTCTCATTTAGATCCTTAATACATCAGGAATGTATATTTGAGTCATGTGATGTGCATGCTAAGTTGCTTCAGTCGTGTTCGATTCTTATTGACCCTGTGGACTGTGGACTACCAAGCTCTTCTGTCCATGGGATTCTCCAGGCAAGAACTGGAGTGGGTTGCCATGCCTTCCTGCAGGGGATCTTCCTGACTTCTGGGATCAAATCAGCAGCTCCTGCATTGCAGGCAGATTCTTTACTGCTGAGCCACCAGGGAAACCCCATGTGATGTAGACATTTAGTTTTATTATTTTCTACTTACCTGATCAATGGAAACAGTGACAGACTTTATTTTCTTGGGCTCCAAAATCATTGCATATGGTGACTGCCGCCATGAAATTAAAAGAAGCCTGCTTCTTGGAAGAAAACAAACCAAGACAGTGTATTAAAAAAGCAGAGACATTACTTTGCTGACAAAGGTCCATATAGTTAAAGGTATGGTTTTTCCAGGAGTCCTATACTGGGCCATAAAGAAGTGATGAGTGAATGTTGGACCATAGAGAAGGATGAGCGCCAAATAATTGATGCTTTTGAACTATGGTGTTGAAGAAGACTCTTGAGAGTCCCTGGACAGCAAGGGGGTCAAACTAGTCAATCCTAATGGAGATCAGTCCTGAATATTCATTGGAAGAACTGATGCTGAAGCTGAAGCTCAATAATTTGGCCACTTGATGTTACGAGCCAACTCATTAGAACAGACCCTGATGCTGGGAAAGATTGAAGGCAGGAGGAGAAGGGGACAACAGAGGATGAGATGATTGGATGGCATCACCAGCTCGATGGACATGAACTTGAGCAAACACCAGGAAATAGTGAAGGACAGGGAGGCCTGGTGTGCTGCAGTCCATGGGGTCGAAAAGAGTAGGCTGAGACTGAGCAACTGGACAGCAACACTCACCTGCTCTAATAAACCACACTAAGCACTTGAGTCCCTTCCTGCTGAGTGGTGATGATGCTACATCTCTTTGTACAAGTTTCCATTCATATCAGGAAATGTTAGAGTTTGTCTCGTGTACTGTAGTCGTCGATGAATCCAATGCTAAACAATGGTCTTTTAATTATCACAGCTTTATAATAATTTTGATATTCTCCTTCTGGATATATTTAATCTTTAGGAAGGGACTTTAGAGGAGGAAGCAGAGAAGCCAGTCAATGTCTGGGCAGAGGGAGAAGGTATCAGCCTCATCCCTGTGCCCACAGAGCTGAGGCCAGGATTCAGTTGTCACCAGTGGATGTACACTGGCCCCTGAGTTCATAGAGGGCTGCTTCAAGTTGCAGACTGTTGCTGTTACATCTTACCCTCTTATCTGGTCAAAAGCAGGCATAGATGACACCAGAATTTTAGTATAAGCAAAACCAGAGAAGAGCTAGTTCTCTGAAGTTGAGGCTCTAATAAGGGTTCATGTGGTCCTTGAGAGAGTCAGTGTTAGATCAAGTGCCTCAAATGCCATTCTTTGTTTGAGGCTAATAGTTAAGAGGATTAATTCTCCACTCATGTGGCTTGTTTCAGCATCTCAAGCAGTGGTTTTCAACACTGACTACACATTAGAATCACTTGGAGAACATTTAAAAATACTAATATCCAGACCACACCTTTGACCAATTAAATCAGAAGCTCTCAGGGTGGGAAACAGGAATAAGTATGTTTTATAAATTCCCTAGTGATTCTCTAATATGCAGGCAACTTTGAAAACTGCTTCAGAGTAAATTCAGCCACCTGTCTAGTTTAACATTAATCATAGTAAATCACATTGACAGTGACAAACCACATTGATCTTTTCCCAGCATGAAATATGTCAACATGATTGTCATTAACCAGTTTAAGTATAGTTATTTTAAGTGAAAGTTGTACTGGTTATCAGCCTCTTGATATGGTGTGATGAAAAGGGTACTAAGGGTACTTTACTTCTGTGGTCTTCCTCTTGAAAACCCCATAATTCCCTCTAATAATGGGAAAATCATCACTAAATCCCAATCAGACAAAAGACCACGCAAATCTCAACATTCTTCAAATCACTCAACCAGCTTTCTGCAAAGCTGCCAAGATCCAGTAAATTGTGTCAATGGTGAAAATGAGGCTGTGCCGGTACCCACAAATTGTGACTTAGTGTTTTGAATGAGACTCTACAACAGGAAACTTCCTTGGTGGCTCAGACGGTAAAGCGTCTGCCTACAATGTGGGAGACCTGGGATTGATCCCTGGGTCAGGAAGATCCCCTGGAGAAGGAAATGGCACCCCACTCTAGTACTCTTGCCTGGAAAATCCCATGGACAGAGGAGCGTCGTAGGCTACAGTCCATGGGGTCGCAAAGAATCAGACACGACTGAGCAACTTCACTTTCACTTTCACTACAACAAGAGAAGAACNATCCCCTGGAGAAGGAAATGGCACCCCACTCTAGTACTCTTGCCTGGAAAATCCCATGGACAGAGGAGCGTCGTAGGCTACAGTCCATGGGGTCGCAAAGAATCAGACACGACTGAGCAACTTCACTTTCACTTTCACTACAACAAGAGAAGAACATTCATTAAAAACAAAGAAAATCGGAATAGGATATTAACTTTTGCCAACAATAAACATGATAATAAACAACTAGCTAGAAACATCCTGTGTACTAAATGATGTGTGTGTGCTCAGTGGCTTCAGTGATGTCTGACTCTTTGTGACCTATGGACCATAGCCTGCCAGGCTCCTCTGTCCATGGGATTTTCCAGCAAGAATACTGGAGTAGGTTACCATGTTCTCCTCCAAGAGTTTTCCCAACCCAGGGATCAAATCCACCTCTCCTGCGTCTCCTGCATTGCAGATGGATTCTTTACTGCTGAGCCACTGGGGAAACTACATACTAAACAAACAGTTCAGTTCAGTTGCTCAGTCATGTCCAACTCTTTGCGACCCCATGGGCTGCAGCACGCCAGGCTTCCCTGTCCATCACCAACTCCCGGAGCTTGATCAAACTCATGTCCATCGAGTTGGTGATGCCATCCAACCATCTCATCCTCTGTTGTCCCCTTCTCCTCCTGCCTTCAATCTTTCCCAGCATCAGGGTCTTTTCCAATGAGTCGGTTCTTTGCATCAGGTGGCCAAAGTATTGTAGCTTCAGCTTCAGCATCAGTCATTTCAATGAATATTCAGGACTGATTTCTTTTAGGATTAATTGGTTTGATCTCCTCACAATCCAAGTGATTTTCAAGAGTCTTCTCTAACACCACAGTTGCTAAACAATAGAAAGATAACTTAAAGGAAGGGAAAGGAATATTTGAGTGTATTGTGTTTATAATTTCCCGATAAAGGATGAAGTAGTTTACAAGAATATCTGTCTTCCCTTTGGAAGGTAAAAAAATTTTAAAATATTTAAGTAGCACTCTCATAATCCCTAGGGCTTCCCTGGTGGCTCAGAGGGTAACGAATCTGCCTACAATGCTGGAGAACTGAGTTTGATCCCNGATGAAGTAGTTTACAAGAATATCTGTCTTCCCTTTGGAAGGTAAAAAAATTTTAAAATATTTAAGTAGCACTCTCATAATCCCTAGGGCTTCCCTGGTGGCTCAGAGGGTAACGAATCTGCCTACAATGCTGGAGAACTGAGTTTGATCCCTGGGTTATGAAGATCCCCTGGAGAAGGGAATGGCAACCCACTCCAGTATTCTTGCCTGGAGAATCCCATGGACAGAGGAACCTGGCAGGGTACCGTCCATGAGGCCGCAATAGTTGGACTCAATTTAGCAACTAAACCACCACAACCACTTTATAATGCCAGTGAGTAGAAATCTTTAATGTGAAATGCATATGTTAATTGGGAAGGAAAAAGGCTCCATGAAAGAGACTGAAGAAATGTGGGCATCTGTGCTTCATGTACATTTCACTTTCTTGCCTAGGAGAAGGAAATGGCACCCCACTCCAGTGCTCTTGCCTGGAGAATCCCAGGGACGGGGGAGCCTGGTGGGCTGCCGTCTATGGGGTCACACAGAGTCGGACATGACTGAATTGACTTAGCAGCAGCAGCAGTACATTTTAGAAACTTTCAGCTCTTTCACCTTCTGCTTGAAAGAAGTGGATCAAATTTCTCCTAAGTTATTCATGGTGTGTCTATGGAGTTAGAGTTCCTTTCCGTGATCTGGAGGATATGAAACTTGGTAAGGCAAATATGGCTTCCAGTGAAGCAACAACAGTTGTCTGCCAGGCAGTCCCTTGTCATTCTGTCACGATGCAGTTAGCTTCTGCCACTTTACCAAGCTGTGGGTTCCTTTCTTCACAGTCTGGGCTTACTGATGGCATTGATCAAAATGCTAATTTATGTTGATTTATCAAGACATGATGATTGTAGTGATAAGCCTTCATGATTGGTACTTCCAAAGTAAATGTGCTGAAATGATAAATGTGTGTTTCCTTGGCCACAGAAATGGGTTTTACTCTGCGGTTAATGTTTCATATAACCCAGCTTCATTAGGCAGAACTCAGCTAATGACATCATGAATTTGTTTCATTTTATCCAATTGCATTAATTAGGGAAATGTGCTGAATATTAATTGTGAAGAAACATGCTTTTTCCTTGGAATAAGGAAAGAAGAAACAAGGTAATTGGATTAATTTGTCCTTTCCCCTCTTTTTTTTTTTTTTTAANCATGAATTTGTTTCATTTTATCCAATTGCATTAATTAGGGAAATGTGCTGAATATTAATTGTGAAGAAACACGCTTTTTCCTTGGAATAAGGAAAGAAGAAACAAGGTAATTGGATTAATTTGTCCTTTCCCCTCTTTTTTTTTTAAACCTCCATTAACTAGGGACATGCAGAACCTTTCTCAACAGGAAAGCATGAGCAACTTTGTGCTAACATGATTCTCATTAGCCAATTTAATTGTGGGAATTTAAAGTGAGAGTTCTAGCGGACAGTGACAGACTCTGAGGGCCAGATTAAATGCTATATCTCTAGGGGATTACATATTTGATAATAACAGCAAGCAATTTCCTCAAATGATTAAAAAAAAAAGATTGAACACTGAGATCTTTCTCATGGTTCTATTCATTATTCATGTTTACTGTGTTCTACCATTTCTCTGCTCCTAAAACTGGGAATAATACTGTCTTTGGAGTTTTGTTTTTGATAACAGTACAGTGCAAGATATCTAGGACTAATGATGATCAGTGTGGGTTGTTTAAAATATTGTTGTACTGCACTTAATTATAGGAACAGAGTATGCGAACAACTGCAAATCGCCTTGTGTATACGATCGTGGGAATTCTGTAGACTGGAGGGGAGTAGGTGGCTTTCTTTGGTGAGAAGACACGGGTCTTCTGTTGTCTTTATTCCACAGGACTCGAGCTCCTGTTCTTGTTGGAAAACACATTTGTTGTATACCGTCCCATGCAGCCCACCTGTGTGGCTCCGTATTCAGATCCAGTGAGTTTGAAACCCATAGCCCTTCCAGTGTGGCATGGAACAGATCACCTCCTTTAGAAGTAGGTTCCTTCCAGGACTGGAGCTGAGATCATGTTCATGCTTCAGCTCTGCATAACCGTGAAGAAAGTTTATTCTAAAATCAAGGCTGGTAACTATTTCATGCACTTGAATGCTCTAATCAGAGGTGAAATAAGTAAATCATACAAGTGTTTTCACAAAAAAACTGTTCAAAATTATGTTTGTATATGTGTATAGTTTATCTACAGCTTATATATACATGTGTATATATATGTATGTGTGTGTGTAGTTTGTATAACTGTCAAAGAAGAATGGCTCATTTAGTATCATTTTTGCTATTTTAATGGAAAGAGTTTAATAAATGTATGATGAAACTATGTTTAAAGAAAAAATGCATGCCTAATTTTCCATTTAAAATTTCAAGAATGCACTGGATGCCTGTAGATTTCTATCACCAATTAAATAAATTCACAATTTCCTCTCTTTCTAGAAGTCAGTCAGCTCATCTATAACATACTTCATTCCCACCCTGATAGTTTGACTCTGATTTTTGAAAAACCACTTGCTACCCTGTTCATTATCTTGAGTTAGTTGTATGAAGAATGTTTATTAATAATCTCAATTCTTCAGGTGTCATGAAAAATAAAAGAAATAAAAGATGATATAGTATTCAGTTGATGAATATTTGCTGGTTATAAATCCAAGTAGTACTCTTATGCTGATTTCAGAGAGAGAAGTTATGAATTCCAGAGATAGAAGGAAAGTTAGACAGGATCTAAACACTTCATCACTTATTCTCATGAGGTGGAAATGAAGAGATAGATTTGCATATAACGACACAGGTGAAGAATGATAGAGATGGAATTTAAACCTGGTGGTTTGTAGGGCTTTTTCTATTATTCCCTGAAATTTCCTGATATGCAAATATATAAAGTTGAGGCAGTCTCAATTTAAATATGAGTGAAGCTAAAGAACAAGTTTAAATCATTTATTTTTAATTTCATTTTAGAATATTTATAGAAATTTGAGAGGAAATAACAAAGAGTTCTCTATGCCCCACACTCCATTTTCCTATTANTGATATGCAAATATATAAAGTTGAGGCAGTCTCAATTTAAATATGAGTGAAGCTAAAGAACAAGTTTAACTCATTTATTTTTAATTTCATTTTAGAATATTTATAGAAATTTGAGAGGAAATAACAAAGAGTTCTCTATGCCCCACACTCCATTTTCCTATTATTGACATCATGTATTAGCATGGTGCATGTTTTACAATTAATAATACAGTATGAGTGAATTGTTAGTAACTAAAGTCCATGCTTCACTGTTACTTATTTGCGTTTTAACTTTTTGTGCTGGGATTCCATGAAACCACATTGCAGTTGATTTTCATGTCTCCTTAGGGTGTTTTCTCTGACAGTTTCTGACTTTCCTTGTTCTTGATGACCTTGACAAATTGGAGGCCAACTGGTCAGGAATTCTGTAGCTTGTTCCCCAGCTAAGTTTGCCTGATGTTTTTTTCTCATGACTACACAAGAGCTATGGGTTTTGGGGAGGAAGGCTTCATAAGGTAAAGTGCTGGTTTCATTATATCTTGTCAAGAGCGCACACTGTGCATTTGACTGGGTGACTGTATTACTGGGCTGAGGCATGTTTGCCGTGTTTCTATACTATACTAAACTATAATATAATATAGTTTCTATTCTATACTATACTATAGTTTCTACACTATACTATAGAGTCATTCTGTTTTTCTCCCCCAGTTTCCCTACCATGCGCTTCAGAAGGGAGTCCATCGGCATAGACCATGTTTAATGGATGGGAGTTATGTTCTATTATACTTCCATGAGGATAGAACCTCTTTTTTTTTTAGAATATTTAGAAATTTTCTCATGAGAGACTTCTTCTGTTCTCTCCTCTTTATTATTCAATCATCTATGTGCATCAGTGTGCACTCATGGATATTTGTTTTATATTTTGAGGTATCATCCAGTACTACGTCCTCTAATTAGTTTTTAACTCAATTAGTTATTTTTTTTGCCAAATGCATTCTATATTTGGCTATTGGGATCTTTCAGTTGACTCCTGTGTCACTTTGACATGGTCCCATCAGTTTAGACTTTTGGGGGAGTACTTTCCTACTTTCTACACTGTAAGTTGCTCCAGGCTCCAGTCCTAGAATCAGCCATTCCTCCAAGGAACTTTGATTCTTTTCATAAGTCATGACATTATAAACCAATATCAGAGCACTAGAGGGCCTCATTGCTAGAGGTTATTGTTGCTTCTTGGGTTCCCCAGTGGCTGCATGGTAAAGAATCTGCCTGCCAATGGAGCTGTAGGAGAGGTGAGTTCAGTCCCTGAGTTGAANTGACATTATAAACCAATATCAGAGCACTAGAGGGCCTCATTGCTAGAGGTTATTGTTGCTTCTTGGGTTCCCCAGTGGCTGCATGGTAAAGAATCTGCCTGCCAATGGAGCTGTAGGAGAGGTGAGTTCAGTCCCTGAGTTGAAAAGATCCACTGGAGCAGGGCATGGCAACTCACTCTGGTATTCTTGCAAGGAAAATTCCATGGACAGAGAAGCCTGGCAGGCTACAAGTCCATGAGGCCACTCAGTCAGACGCGGCTGAAGTGACTTAGCACGCACACACTGATTGTTGCTTCTGTGAGTCTGTGTCTGTTCTTTCACCGGAACCATGCTGTCTTGCATAAAGCTGCCTTGAATAATGTAGTTTTGTAGTGAGTCTTTGAACTGTTTTTCTTCACTAATACGCTATTATAGGGCTTTTACCTTTCCATCTAAACGTTAGAATAAGTTTGCCAGTATCTGCAGAACAGCTTACTGTGGTTTTAAATGAGAGTGCTTTGAATCCATTGATCTAGAGGAGGAATAATTGACATCTTAATGATATTGACTCTTCCAGCACATGAACATGGAATCTCTCTCCATTTGTTTAGATTTTCTTTGATTCTCTCATGTGGTATTTGTTGTTTTCCGCAGATATGTGCTTCATTATTTTTCTACGTATTTTGTTTTCTTTGTTGTGGTTGTAAATAGCAATGATTCATTATTATTTTTTAAATTTCAAATTCCAAGAGTAAATTTTTGGTCTATGGGAATGCAATTGACTTTTGTATGTTTGCTTTGTATCTTATCATGTTGCTGTTCTTGCTTATCAGCTCCAGGAGTTATTTTCTCAGTTGTTTGGTGTGTTTTAAATATGCAGTCATGCCATCTGCAAATAAAGATTTTTATTTTACTCCTTCCTGATATGTATAAATTTATATCCTTTTCTACAGTGGTTGGGAGGTCTTCCAGTTAATGTCAAGTCGGAGAGTGAGAGGGGACATCCTTGTTGGGCTCCAGACCATGGTGGTATCCAATTTCCCTTTCTCTGTTATGGAATCTGGCTGTAGGTGTATAATGGATGGAATTTCAGGCTGGAGTAGTTTCCCTGTATTCCCAATCTGTTGAGAGCTTTTATCATGAATGACTGGTGAATTTTGTGAAACATGTTTTCTGAATTGATATGATCATATTTATTTCTTCTATAGTCTCTTGATGTGGTATAACACAGTGAGAGATTTTTGACTGATGAACCAGCAGAAGATACCTGGTCATAGTGTATGATTATTTTTATATATTATTGAATGTTTTTGCTAATATTTCATTATGTGTTTTGTGACTGTGTTCATGAAAGATTTGATCAGTACTTTCCCTGGCTTTTAAAGTTTGTTTAATATTAGTGAAAATTGGTGAAATAGAAAGTCTTGAGGGAACTGGAGAATACCCTTCTCCCAGCTGGTATTAAGCTCTTGTAAAGTTATTTCACCTGCTGAGTAGGCTTTATTTTTGAAGAATGCTCTGGGTGACTCTCATAACAATCACTCTTCTCCCTGCCTTGCCTGAACCAGGAAGGTATATTTCTCTGATCTTCACAGAGAGGATGTGATATGTTCCCTGAAGGGAATTCCCTCAAAAAGTGTGAATTGTAAGACTGTAGCTCCTAGAAGTTTCTCTCCCCTGCCAGTACAAACTCAGCCAGGAGAAATGCATCAAAATTACCATATGGTGCTTCTTACCAGTTTATGGTGCAAGAAGCATCTGCTACAGTTAAATATGTACCTCTGCCACCCTCTGGATTCACTAGTCCTAGATTTGGAGGTGGCTATTCAGTTCAATGATGCATCCGAAAGCAGTCCCTATTCACAGTTTGTGTAAATTTTTCTTGTTGGGAGAGTGAGAGTAATGACTTTCAACTTCCTGACATAGCAGACCTGAAACTAGACCTCTGAGTTTATTTCTGAAATAGTGTTTTTATATATATATATATTTTTGACTTTTCTCTGTTAGCATTCTCTTATTTTGTTTTATGAGGATACGTTTGTAGATGCATTTCTTCGAAGTTGCTTCCTAAAGATTCTAGGTTAGAGTCTAAAGGAAAGATAATAAATATTATCAGAGGAAATTTACAAAATTAGTATTGCATTTACATACATTTTGCTATTTACAAGTCACTTTCATGGATAGTCACACAGTTTTACCTTCAAGGATATGAATGCTAAGTTGCTTCAGTTGTGTTCAACTCTTTGTGACCCCATGGACTGTAGCCTACCAGGCTCTTCTGTTCACAGGATTCTCCAGGCAAAATTATTGGCATGGGTTGCCATGCCCTCCTTCACGGGATCTTCCTGACCCAGGGATTGAACTCATGTCTCTTGCATCTTCCTGCATTGGCGGGTAGATTCTTTACCACTGGTGCCACATGGAAGCCCTCTTGTGAGATACCCCCAGGCAGACGCTCTCTGTGCAGCTACCTGGGGACACAAGGTGCCCAGTGGAAAGCCCCTGGTGTATGATTAACTCCTCTCCCTCTGGATCACTGTGGATGCAGCCAGCAGGTCACTGAACCTCAAGTGTGTCCTAACTTTCCCACCTCATTTCTCTTTCCCTAGTTAACCCTGCCCTGGGATGGTGTCTCCAGAATACAGTTCCAGCAGTCATTTCCTATTGCCTTCGTTTTCCTTGGAAACTGGGTTGAAACAAGCAACAGTGAGTGTGATGGTGGTCGATTTTCTGAATCTTTGCAAAAAAATAAAGTGATAACAGGGAGGAGGCTGCTTTAATATGTTTACTTGTATCCCTTAAAATAATTTATGTTTATTTAAAAGTTGAACAACCATTTTCCTGTATTCTTAAAAATTTTCAGTTCTGGTTCACTTTCTCTGCTGATAACCCCAAAATAATCTATTGAAATTTTAATATTCATAAAATATGCTTTCTAAAAACCAGATCTATTTCATCAAATTTGTATATATTGTGATCCTAAAAGTCATTCCCACCTGACTAAATCCTGTAGGCATTTGTTAACCATCATCTTCACTGACTTAATAGAGGTAAATCTTTTTTTTCTTTCTCTTGAAACAGGTTTCTGTTCAATTTTTGTCTGGCACTCAATCCTTCTTCTGTAGAGAAATCCATCTTCCTGGGTTTCCTTTGCTGTTTCTCCTTATCCCAGGCAAGAATACTGGAGTGGGTTGCCATTTCCTTCTCCAAGGAATCTTCCAGACTCAGGGATTGGACCTGTGTCTCCTGTGTTGAAGGAGTTTTTTTTTTTTTTTTTAAACCACTGAGCCACCAGGGAAGGCCAATTCTAAAATGACCCTGACCACAAAAAATTTCTTCAGTGATAAAAGAGCTTATACTCTGTGCTTCCTTGGATTTTAGCTATTAGCTGCATATGATCAACTGAGTGAGCAGCTGAGATTTTGCCAAGTGACTGAGGAATTGAGTGTCTAATTTTACCCAATTTGGCATGATGTATTAAGGAGGCACCTGCATGGTGGCTGGCACATCAAGCCGTTCCAGGGCTCCAGGGTGGTCCTGGGCATCTCCTCTCGTCTCTTCACTCCTAGGCCTCCCTCTAAGGATCTGAAACATCATCTGAGCATTTTCTATCACCACCATCTTGTTGAACATCAGCCAAACTTTCCAGATTTGTATAAGTTATATCTCTACTTTGAAGTCCAATAAAAATCTCAAACTTGTCACTTTCAGAACTGTGCTGCTTACCCCCACCCCTCACTTACCTCTCTCGCGTCCGTTCTCATGAATCAACTGCTAATGCAGGGGAAAGGCATTAGGGTCATCTTGGACTTGCATTTCTCTCATACCAGCTTGAAGTCTGTTGGGGAAACCAGTGGACTTATTTCCTTTATGTTCTTACTACGTATCCTGCTGCCACCCTAGTCTCAGCCACAGTCAGCTCTTGCCTTCCACCCCCCAGTTTCCCAACAAAACCCTTTCCTCCATTCTTAGCCCCATCAGACTGTGCCCCAAAGAGCCACCAGAATGTTTCTGTAACGTGTCGGATAATATCACTCCTATGCTGAAATCCCCTTGATGGCTTCTTCCCCAATCACTGTAATGGGACCTTCTGTGCAGTGGCCTGAGGCTCTACACCACATCTCTGAGGGCTCTCCTCTAGCCATGGCAAGCACCTTGCTGTCTCAGATGTGTCCCTGAATCCCCACAGCAGGGTTTTCCCTGCTTGCTTCTCTGCCTGGAATCCTTCCACCAAGGTAGCTGCCACTAGCTTGTTCCACTCCGTCTGTCTTTGCTGAGACCTCACAGTTTCAGTGGGACCTTCCCTGACCCTTCTGATTTTAAATTGCAGCCTCTCTGCTTTGTTTGTATCTAACTTAGCAGTACTTTTTATGTAGGTTTTTTGCTTGTAGTCTACCTCTCCTATTAGAATGCCACGAGAACTGAATCTTAGTCTCTTTCATTTATTTGTATCTCTTGCACATTGTTGAATGAATCAGTGAACTTATTTTTACCCTAAAGGAAGATGGGTGCTACTTAAATACATTGAATTAAACAAACATCATTTTTCAAGCTGTTTATCAACTTGGCCCATACTCGGGTGCTCAGTATACTTCGGTGGCTTCATGTCATGGGCTGACCTAACAAACAAAAAGATATTCTGTCAATAAAAGGATTTCCAAAAAATAAATAAATAAAAGTTTACCTTCATCTCATTGACCAAAGAGGGTGGATTGGGGAAGCAGAAAGGCCACTGGCACAATGACCAGAGACTCGTGCTGTAACCCAGTTCTCATCCTCACCACTGTGCTTTACAAGGGATAAGTTACCGAACATCCTCTAGCTCAGTTTCATCACCTACAAAGTGAGGCTGATCATTTTTAGCCAGCATAACTAAATCAAAGTGTTGCCAAGATCACATGAAGGAATGTAATAAAGCAATACTCTGTTAACATGCCCCATATAATAAAAATGTGAATGTGTATTCAAGAGGTCTAATTCTAATTAGAAAATAACTGTAATTGTGAGATGCATCTTTCAAATGGAATGAAAGGATGAGATTAAGAGAAGACTTGCGGCTTCATTCCTAACTGTCCTCTCCCTTCACTGTACCTCTCCTCACACCCTTGTTTTACTCATACCTGCATGCTTGTGCTGAGTTGCTTCATTCATGTCCAACTCTTTGTGACCCTAGGAGCTGTAGCTCTCCAGGCTCCGCTGTCCATGGAATTCTCCAGCAAGGATANCTCCCTTCACTGTACCTCTCCTCACACCCTTGTTTTACTCATACCTGCATGCTTGTGCTGAGTTGCTTCATTCATGTCCAACTCTTTGTGACCCTAGGAGCTGTAGCTCTCCAGGCTCCGCTGTCCATGGAATTCTCCAGCAAGGATACCGGAGTGGGTTTCTGTGTCCTTCTCCAGGGGATCTTCCCCACCCAGGGAGTGAACCCACGTATCTTATCTCCCTGTATTGGCAGGTGAGTTCTTTATCCCTAGGCCCCGCCGGGAAGCCCCTTTGCTCATGCCTAAAGAAACTCAAATCCAAAAGAGCTGTGACTTTCACCTACCCAGCAGTTCTGGAATGTTCACCAGTTGTATTATCCCCTTGGAAAGTAAATGCATTTCATTTTAATTGTATCTAGATTTCAAGAATCTATGTTGGGAAGAGTTTCAAAGAAAACAATGTTTGGAAAAGGCATATAAAGATGAAAATTGCTATTGAAGAGAATGACAATAAGGGCTGAGATGAGACATGCCTTTGAAGGGTTATGTATTACAAGTTATGATTTCAGTTGAAGTCCTTTGGCTTTGCTAACAGTTCTTAGTTCTTATTGCCTTTGCTTGTTCATAATGCAACCATGAAATCAAAGAGATGCCACCGTTATGTGATAGGAGAACCTAAGGTTAGAATTATAGTATCTGTGTCTGAACTGCAGTTCTGCTACTTATCAACCATACCAGGATCCCAATTCTTCACCTTAAAAAAAGATTAGGTCAGAGTCTGTTATATAGAGATGTAATGAGGATGAAATTATTCAGGTGACACTGTATCCATCCATCAGAGCCATTCTCTTTGAGTGCAGCATTGGATAGGACAGGTAAACTCTCATTCTGAATTCCTCTCAAAAGAAGTTTGTTATGGGAGTAATGTAAGCTGATGGATAGCAAGTGGTCAAAACAGTGCCTACTCACACCCAGTGAGTGTAGACAGTGTGACTATTAGCTACTTTATGAGTAGCACTTTAAGATCAGTATAGATGTCGTGTCTTCTCCCAGCCGCCACTGGCCTTGGACGCGGGGTGTCTCCTCCCTGCCGCCCCTGACCTCGGACGCAGGGTAGCTCCTCTTGGCCATTCCTGCGCCGTCACTGCCTGGCACTCTTGGCCGCTGCCCCTGACTTCGCACGTGGGGTAGCTCCTCTTGGCCGCGCTTAGTGCACCGGCTCGCTGCCACCTGCGCTTTGAAAGAGGAGAGCGAAAAAGTTGGCTTAAAGCTCAACATTCAGAAAACGAAGATCATGGCATCCGGCC
>SJYV01027436.1:0-10993 GCA_006410875.1 Neotragus pygmaeus
TCAGGGCTCAGCCTTCTTCACAGTCCAAATCTCACATCCATACATGACCACAGGAAAAACCATAGCCTTCATACTCAGACTGAATTATACCACTGGCTTTTCTGGATCTTTACATCGTAAATGGCAGGTTGTAAGACTTTTCAGCCTCTGTAGTCACTTGACAACTCCTATGGTAAATATAATGAATAGATACATATCTTATTCGTTTTTTCCCCTCTCTGGAAATCTCTGAGTAAAACAAATTTTGGTACAGAGAGTGGTTATGAAGTAACAGAATTTTAAATACAAGTTTTCTGAAACTGTTTTGGGGTTTCTGGAATTTACTTTCTAATCTGATTAGATTTAAATAAATAATGAGAAAATATATTTATTGCTTTCAAACATTTTTGGAAAACTGATCACTCCTAATATTTATAGATAAAGTGATAAAAGAAAAGAAAGAGCTTAAGGGTTCAAATTTCAGCTCATAAGGTGCATAATAACCTACAAGCATCTTTGTACTCTGGAAGTGTCCCTTATTTCCTATAGTCACATGGCTAAAATTGTTGAAAAGTACATGCAGAACTTCATATTGTATTGGGTAAATTACAGTGTTAGTTGAACTCCCAATCTTTCATGGTGTCTACTGTTAAAGTGAAGTCATATTATATATTTGGAAATAATGGGATCTGGTAAACTGAGATTGGGATGTGTTCAGTTTAGTTCAGTTGCTCAGTCATGCCCCCCCCCCCCACGACAAAAAAAAAAAGTCAGCCACTGTTTCCACTGTTTGCCCATCTATTCGCCGTGACGTGATGGGACTGGGTGCCATGATCCTAGTTTTCTGAATGTTGCACTTTAAGCCAACTTTTTCACTCTCCTCTTTCACTTTCATCAAGTGGCTCTTTAATTCTTCACTTTCTGCCATAAGGATGGTGCCATCTGCATATCTGAGATTATTGATATTTCTCCTGCCAATCTTGATTCTAGCTTGTGCCTCCTCCAGCCCAGAGTTTCTCATAATGTACTCTGAATATAAGTTAAATAAGCAGGGTGACAATATACAGCCTTGACATACTCCATTCTTTATTTGGAAACAGTCTGCTGTTCCATGTCCAGTTCTAACTGTTGCTTCCTGACCTGCATACAGGTTTCTCAAGAGGCAGGTCAGGTGGTCTGGTATTCCCATCTCTTTCAGAATTTTCCACAGTTTATTGTGATCCACACAGTCAAAGGCTTTGGCATAGTCAGTTCAGTCCAGTTCAGTTCATTTCAGTTGCTCAGTTGTGTCCAACTCTTTGCGACCCCATGAACTGCAGCACACCAGGCCTCCCTGTCCATCACCAACTCCCAAAGTCCACCCAAACCCATATCCATTGAGTCGGTGGTGCCATCCAACCATCTCGTCCTCTGTCATCCCTTACTTCTCCTGCCCTCAATCTTTTCCAGCATCAGGGTCCTTTCCAATTAATAAAGCAGAAATAGATATTTAATGTAGGAAGATCTTTATGAAGCTGGGGGCATTGAATCTTTAAATCCTGATGAGTTTTCATTGTCAGTGGAAGAGGCTTCCCAACTCCCAGTGGAAGTTGACTATACAGTCCCAGTGGAAGTGGCCTCCTGCTCCCCAATGGAAGGGATATCCCCATCTCCTGTGGTATCAACATTATCAACAAGGGTAGAATAAGCCCTTTCTACCTCTATCTGAAAGAATTAACCTGCACTGTCAAAGCAAATGAGCTTCCCTGGTAGCTCAGCTGGTAAAGAATTTGCCTGCAATGCTGGAGACTCTGGTTTAATTCCAGGGTTGTGAAGTTCCCCTGGAGAAGGGATAGGCTACCCACTCCAGTATTCTTGGACTTCTCTGGTGGCTCAACTGGTAAAGAATCCACCTGCAATGCAGGAGACCTGGGTTCAGTCACTGGGTTGGGAAGATACCTGGAGGAGGTCATGGCAACCCACTCCAGTATTCTTGATTGGAGAATCCCCATGGACAGAAGAGCCTGGCAGGCTATATATAGTCCATGGGATGACAAAGAGTCGAACATGACTGAGCAACTATGCACACACAGTCAGAGAAAATGACAATGACCTCCTTTGAGATAGCTGTCATGCAAGACAATGCTGACTTTCCTCAGGATTCACCTTCATCACCCCCTTTTGCTTCTAGATTTACAACTAGACTCAAATACTAGCAGGCTCCTGAAGATAAGGTGCAAATTTTGACCCATGAGGAAATAACATTCTAAGATAATCAACTGAGTTTTCTGACTTATGCAAGCAGAAATCCTTTGGGGTATATATTTGGAAGTGGATACTATAAGTATAATATAATGGTGGAAGAAAAGTAGAGTTGGAGAAAACCAAATTTATTGATACGGGCTCAGTAAGCAGAGATCTGCATTTAATATTGAAGCTTGAGGGGTGGTTAGAAAAGAGTTTAACATTTGGTTAGTTGGTTGAAACATGGACCAAGGGACAAGCCACTGTGATTAAACTGGAAATAATCAGTGGTTTAATGTAGAGGAAGGGATTCAGAGGCAGGGGGAGACTGCAATGTTACAATGGATTTGTCATTTAAAACCTACTCACACAGTGAGAGGCCAGAGAGCATGCCTTTCTCTGATACTTTGGGAACTACATCTGTGAAGGCAGCCCCAACATCCTTGAAGAATTTTGTGATCATTTTTCTCTGTAGGCCAGACCTTATATTGGGAACCATAGCCACCCAATTTAAAAACATAAATGTGACTGAAATATTAATATTTGGATAGTGGTATTAGTGGCCAAGTTGTGACACTCAACTGCCAAAAGTTAACTAGAGCCCTAACCCTAATCCTAAAGGTAGGAAAGGTTAAGTGGAAGCCATTAGAATTGCCTCTACTCAGGAACTAGCAAAATTTTTAAAAAATATATTTAAAATTTATGTATTTTATTTTTTAATTTATTTATTTTAATTGGAGGCTAATTATTTTACGATATTGTAATTGTTTTGCCATACATTGACATGAATCAGCCATGGGTGTACATGTATTCCCTATCCTGAACACCCTTCCGACCTCCCTCCCCATCCCATCCCTCTGGGTCATCCAAGTGCACCAGCCCTGAGCACCTTGTCTCATGCATCGAACCTGGATTGGTGATCTGTTTTGCATATGATAATATACATGTTTCAATGCTATTCTCTCAAATCATCCCACCCTGGCCTTCTCCCACAGAGTCCAAAAGACTTTTCTATACATCTGTCTCACATATTTTGCTGTCTTGTATATAGGGTTATTGTTACCATCTTTCTAAATTCCATATATATGCATTGGTATACTGTATTGGTGTTTCTCTTTCTGACTTACTTTACTCTGTATAATAGGCTCCAGTTTCTTCAACCTCACTAGAACTGATTCAAATGTATTCTTTTTAATGGTTGAGTAATATTCCATTGTGTATATGTATCACAGCTTTCTTATCCATTCGTCTGCCAATGGACATCTCGGTTGTTTCCATGTCCTGGCTATTATAAACAGTGCTGTGGCGAACATTGGGGTACACGTGTTTCTTTCCATTCTAGTTTCCTTGGTGTGTTTGCCCAGAAGTTGGACTGCTGGGTTATATGCCAGGAACTAGTAAATTAAAAGGAATACTACATTCTTAGAAGGATTGCAAAAATTAGTGCCACTATCAAGGATTTGATATATACAAGAGTAGTGATTCCCAATGCATGTCCATTCAACTCCCCTCTTAGGCCTGTGCAAAAGACAGATCTTGAAGAATATTAGCAGATTATCATAGGCTTAAGCATGTGGTGACTCCAAATGAAGCTGGTTGTACAAGATATGGTTTCATTGTTTGAACAAGTTAACATAATATTTGATACTTTGTATACAGCTATTGTTCTAATAAATGATTTTTTTCACCATTATTGCCCATATAGTCCTCCAGAAGTAGTTTGCTTTCAACTGGCAAGGCCAGAAATACAACTCTCCATCCCTATGTCATAATTTTGTTCACAGGTACCTTGTTAATCTTTTCCTTCTGCAAAATATCACACTAATCTATTACACTGATGACATAATGTTGACTGGACCTAGTGATCAAGAAGTCACAACTTTTTTGATTCATTAGTGTTAGGCTTTTGCGTATTAGAGGGTGAGAAATAAATCCAACTAAAATTCCAGGGTCTTCTAACTCACTGAAATTTCTAGGAGTCAAGTCAAGATATCCCTTCAAGCATGAAGGATAAGTTGCTGCATCTAAACCTTTTACAACCAAGAAAGAAGTCATTGGACATAATCACATGAGATAATTCCTAAAATGAATGAATGAATTAATCTTATTGAATTTGTTTCTCTGGAGAACCCTGATATCACACTAATACATCTGAATTCACATGAAACATGTGCACATCTATAAATTTTTAATAATATTTATCACATTCTTTTTATGTTGCTTTATAGAGTTTCATACACACCTTATTGGTATGAAGGCTACTTGAAGAATAAAAACCTTGTGTTACTCATCATGGTATTTTAACATAGCCTCTAGAAAAATATCTGGCACATTTTGCTTCATCCCGTTAATGAAGGAAAGATGTAAACAAGTACTAATCAAAATAACCACAGCAGAAAGACTGACTTGTCAAAAGCCCATGTGCGTGTAGTTTTCTTTGGGGACTATTTAAGTGTCTTTAAAAATGAGCCTGTATTCTTTACGATATGAATGCTTAGTGAAGGAATGAAGGATAGGCATAGAAAATATGTGAAGGAAAGAAAACATGAATTCTTTTCATTTACAAAATCCTTGAATACAGTTTAAGCAGTCATGAGTAAGTCCAAAAACAGAATGAATTCATTCAGTAAAATAATTAGCAATTTATTGATAAATTGTTCCTATCTTATTAAAAAAAAAAGATTTTGTCCAAACAACAGACAATATTGACATTTTACATCTCATTCATGTGTTTTGAGCCTGTTCAGATACAGACTAAAAGAGAAGAAAAAGAAGATCTTTTACACCTACATTTACTAGTTTAGTCTTTAATTCTGTGTTCTTTTATATTCACACTCTGAAAATATTGCCCATTCCACACCTTAACTTTCTAATCTCAACAGATAAATAATTATCCTAGAGGTCTTTCCTTATATAATCAACCACAATATTAATTCCTCCTCACAATGCTCTTTAATTCATTTCTAAAAATTATTAGCTTACAAATTTCTGTCTGAACTGCTGTTGTGACCACTCAGCTAGAATCTTTTGTCCCAGTCTCCAACATTTTCACCACACCATTCAAGATTATCTGATGGAATTCCACAGGTATGCAAGACTGAATGCTCATTTTAAATTAATCCCTCTTCAATACCCTTATCTGAAGAAAACCAGGATTCTGAGTTAGCAAACTGGCAGAGTAAGGGAATGAATATATTAGAGATGATGGGCTTTCCAGGGATGGTAAATAAGAAAAAGAGCTCATACATCAAAGGGGCAAAGAAGACCAAACACAAGCAGAATTTTGTTTAATGGTGAAGGAGGTATTTTAAGTCAGATCATTTAATGAGTGAAACAAAGAAAATTGTCATATTTTTGCCAAAACGTATGACTTCCTATCTTGTTCAGATTAAAATCCAAATTCTCTACTATGGTCCATAAGATTGTAAGTGGGCTTTAGGAAACATCACTACCAACAAAGCTAGTGGAGGTGATGGAATTACAGTTGAGCTATTTCAAATCCTAAAGCATGATGTTATGAATGTGCTACACTCAATATGCCAGCAAAATTGGAAAACTCAGCAGTGGTCACAGGACTGGAAAAGGTCAGTTTTCATTCCAATCCCAAAGAAAGGCAATGCCAAAGAACATTCAAACTACCACACAATTGCACTCATCTCACACCCTAGTAAAGTAATGCTCAAAATTCTCCAAGCTAGGCTTCAGCAGTATGTGAACCGTGAACTTCCAGATGTTCAAGCTGGATTTAGAAAAGGCAGAGGAACCAGAGAGCAAATTGCCAATATCCTTTGGATCAATGAAAAAGCAAGAGTTCCAGAAAAAGATCTACTTCTGCTTTACTGACTATGCCAAAGCCTTTGACTGTGCATATCAACACAAACTGTGGAAAATTCTGAAAGAGATCGGAATACCAGACCACCTGACCTGCCTCCTGAGAAATCTATGTGAAGGTCAGGAAGCAACAGTTAGAACTAGACATGGAACAACAGACTGGTTCCAAATAGGGAAAGAAGTATGTCANTCTTATTAAAAAAAAAAGATTTTGTCCAAACAACAGACAATATTGACATTTTACATCTCATTCATGTGTTTTGAGCCTGTTCAGATACAGACTAAAAGAGAAGAAAAAGAAGATCTTTTACACCTACATTTACTAGTTTAGTCTTTAATTCTGTGTTCTTTTATATTCACACTCTGAAAATATTGCCCATTCCACACCTTAACTTTCTAATCTCAACAGATAAATAATTATCCTAGAGGTCTTTCCTTATATAATCAACCACAATATTAATTCCTCCTCACAATGCTCTTTAATTCATTTCTAAAAATTATTAGCTTACAAATTTCTGTCTGAACTGCTGTTGTGACCACTCAGCTAGAATCTTTTGTCCCAGTCTCCAACATTTTCACCACACCATTCAAGATTATCTGATGGAATTCCACAGGTATGCAAGACTGAANATGCTCTTTAATTCATTTCTAAAAATTATTAGCTTACAAATTTCTGTCTGAACTGCTGTTGTGACCACTCAGCTAGAATCTTTTGTCCCAGTCTCCAACATTTTCACCACACCATTCAAGATTATCTGATGGAATTCCACAGGTATGCAAGACTGAATGCTCATTTTAAATTAATCCCTCTTCAATACCCTTATCTGAAGAAAACCAGGATTCTGAGTTAGCAAACTGGCAGAGTAAGGGAATGAATATATTAGAGATGATGGGCTTTCCAGGGATGGTAAATAAGAAAAAGAGCTCATACATCAAAGGGGCAAAGAAGACCAAACACAAGCAGAATTTTGTTTAATGGTGAAGGAGGTATTTTAAGTCAGATCATTTAATGAGTGAAACAAAGAAAATTGTCATATTTTTGCCAAAACGTATGACTTCCTATCTTGTTCAGATTAAAATCCAAATTCTCTACTATGGTCCATAAGATTGTAAGTGGGCTTTAGGAAACATCACTACCAACAAAGCTAGTGGAGGTGATGGAATTACAGTTGAGCTATTTCAAATCCTAAAGCATGATGTTATGAATGTGCTACACTCAATATGCCAGCAAAATTGGAAAACTCAGCAGTGGTCACAGGACTGGAAAAGGTCAGTTTTCATTCCAATCCCAAAGAAAGGCAATGCCAAAGAACATTCAAACTACCACACAATTGCACTCATCTCACACCCTAGTAAAGTAATGCTCAAAATTCTCCAAGCTAGGCTTCAGCAGTATGTGAACCGTGAACTTCCAGATGTTCAAGCTGGATTTAGAAAAGGCAGAGGAACCAGAGAGCAAATTGCCAATATCCTTTGGATCAATGAAAAAGCAAGAGTTCCAGAAAAAGATCTACTTCTGCTTTACTGACTATGCCAAAGCCTTTGACTGTGCATATCAACACAAACTGTGGAAAATTCTGAAAGAGATCGGAATACCAGACCACCTGACCTGCCTCCTGAGAAATCTATGTGAAGGTCAGGAAGCAACAGTTAGAACTAGACATGGAACAACAGACTGGTTCCAAATAGGGAAAGAAGTATGTCAAGGCTGTATATTGTCACCCTGCTTATTAAACTTATATGCAGAGTACATCATGAGAAACGTTGGGCTGGATGAAGCCCAAGCTGGAATCAAGATTGCTGGGAGAAATTTCAGTAACCTCAGATATGCAGATGACACCACCCTTATGGCAGAAAGTGAAAAAGAACTGAAGAGCCTCTTGATGAAAGTGAAAGAGGAGAGTGAAATAGTTGGCTTAAAGCTCAGCCATTCAGAAAACTAAGATCATGGCATCCAGTCCCATCACTTCATGGCAAATAGATGGGGAAACATTGGAAACAGTGGCTGATTTTATTTATTTATGTATTTTGGCCTCCAAAATCACTGCAGATGGTGATTGCAGCCATGAAATTAAAAGACGCTTACTCCTTGGAAGGAAAGTTATGACCAACCTAGATAGCATATTCAAAAGCAGAGACATTACTTTGCCGACTAAGGTCTATCTAGTCAGGGCTGTGGTTTTCCAGTAGTCATGTATGGATGTGAGAGTTGGACTGTGAAGAAAACTGAACGCCGAAGAATTGATGGTGAATTGTGGTGTTGGAGAAGACTCTTGAGAATCCCTTGGACTGCAAGGAGATCCCACCAGTCCATCCTAAAGGAAATTGGTCCTGAATATTCATTGGAAGGACTGATGCTGAAGGTGAAACTACAATACTTTGGCCACCTAATGCAAAGAACTGACTCATTTGAAAAGACACTGATGTTGCAAAAGATTGCAGGTGGGAAAAGGGGCCGGCAGAGAATGAGATAGTTGGATGGCATCACTGACTCAATGGACATGAGTTTGTGTAGACTCCTGGAGTTGTGATGGACTGGGAAACCTGGTGTACTGCATTTCATGGGGTTGCAAGGAGTCGGACACGACTGAGCAACTGAACTGAACTGAACTGATAAGATTGTACATGGATCTGGCCCCTGACAAACTCTCTGATCTCATCTCCTCCCATTCTCCTCCTTGTTCACTTCCAATCTGACCACACTAGGCTGCTTTTTCAAACCTCCAGGCACATTACGTCTCAAGGCCCCAGCAATGTGATTTGCTCCTTCACTTTATTCAGTGTGTGTGCCTGCCTATTTGCTTCAGTCATGTCTGACTCTTTGCGACCCAATGGACTACAGCCCATCAAGCTCCTCTGTCCATGGGATTCTCCAGGCTGGAATACTGGAGTGGATTGCCATGCCTTTCTCCAGGGGATCTTCCCAACGCAAGGATAGAACCCGTGTCTCTTATGTGTACCTGCATTGGCAGCCAGGTTCTTTGCCACTAGCACTACCTGTGAGGCCCCCTCAATTTATTCAGGTGTTTACTCAAGTGTTGTCTGTTCTGAGAAGATTTCTCTATCCATATATATAGAATAGTATGCCCAATACCCTACTCTGTTTCTTTACTTACTCTGCTTTACTTTTTTTGAAACCCATCATCACAATCTGATGTATGTATAAGGTGTGTTGGGGGAATCTGTCTCCTCTCAGCATGATGAAAACTAAAAGCACTATTGAAGGAAGGATTTTTTTTCTGGCTATTTCCCTCTTCTATACCTGTCATAACTATTTTGTCCTGCCTCTGATTTAGTGTCCTAATTTCAGAGAACTCTGTTATCAACAAGGAAGAATTAAAGACCTGATTCTAGACTGTTGGTTCAAGAAGAAGGGAATGACAGCCTGTCTCTTCCCAATAGAATGTATGTAAGTTTCAAGAGAATAGAGTTTTTATTCACTGTCTGGTCAAGGTTGAGCCTCCCTCTGACTCAAAGCAAGCAGGTATGATATCAATTTTATCATGAAATAATTTGAAATTTAGTTCTATTTGAGGAGGCTAGAAAGTTAGGGGATAAATACATAGGTGGTGAACACAGAATTCTACATTGAATTTTTTTTTAATCTTCCTCCCACTAAGATGTAGTTCCATATTTTGCTCACTGCTGTATACTTAACAGAGTTAGACCCAGAGTGAAAATTTGATCTGACTAAAAAGTTGTGGGATATTTCCAAATCATGATGAGACAATATAAGTCCTAAAGGTCAGGGGTATAAAGGTGGTCATAGATGTCTTCTATCTCCCTTTAAAATAACAATGATTTTGTTTAGACTGTTCATTTCTCTGTTTCCAGGTTCTAGGCCACGGCTGAGCCTCACTGTTTTACTATATGTTAAAAGTCCAATGTCATCATGGAATAATGTAATGTTTGGTTCAGGACTTGGGGCCAAGTGAGAGAGCAGGGGCTAGGAAACAACATTATATATCTAAAATATATATATAGTTGTATTTTTTGTTGTAGTCTAAAGACAAACCAGTTTGTCACTTAATACATAGTCACTCATCTAAACCTTTAATGAAATTTATCACACTGTTTCTATGTTGTTTTGCAGTGTTTTGTGCCCACTTTACATCTTGTTATTTGTCTGAAGGTTACTTGAAAGATAAAAGACCATGTGTTAAAGGAAGCTTTTTGTATTGTCCACTGCTTTGTCCCAAAATCTTAAAACAGCTCCAGGATTGGGAGCAACCCTAATTCTGAGTGTCAGAAAGTAGGGTAACTCCAATATTATCAAGGAAAAATATAAGGTCTATTTCTAATCTTGAGGTCAATGGTGGGTGGTGGATAGCCGCCTCACTACAGTCAGGATAAAATGTCCTTGNAATCTTAAAACAGCTCCAGGATTGGGAGCAACCCTAATTCTGAGTGTCAGAAAGTAGGGTAACTCCAATATTATCAAGGAAAAATATAAGGTCTATTTCTAATCTTGAGGTCAATGGTGGGTGGTGGATAGCCGCCTCACTACAGTCAGGATAAAATGTCCTTGAGAGGTGAAATTTTGTCTTTTTTAGTCAATTGCCAGTGCTGTGACTAGGGCCAAGCCTGGGTATCAAGAGTGGCAAAAGTACCTCGAACAGAAACTTGCACTCTAAGGTCAGTGGTACTGTTATTTTTGAAGTTGCAATTCATTTCCTAATTGGAAAAAGGAGTGGCAAAAGTAACTCGAAAAGAAACTTGCATTCTATGGTCAGTGTTACTGTTATTTTTGAAGTTGCAATTCATTTCCTAATTGGAAAAAAAAGATTCTTACAACAAAAACTAAAAGAAATTTCATATGATTTAAAGTTACTATTCATGTTGAATTTTTTTAAAACACAGAAATCAATACTATTATCAACTATGGTATATTTTCAATAAAATTATAAAACATAAGCAAGATTCATGCTAAATTCATGACAGTGTCTCTCTCTGCAGAGGA
>SJYV01027441.1:0-11077 GCA_006410875.1 Neotragus pygmaeus
TATATATATATAATCTTATGTTTATTATATATATAATATATGATGATTAATATATTATATAATATATGTGATTAATTTTATTATACAGTTGATATATTTATTTATATTTATATATTTATAAATATATTAAATATTTATAAACATACTATATATATTATATAATTTATTTTATATAATTATAAAATTTATACAATATTTTATAAAATATATATTATATATGTTAAATAATTTAAATATATATTTATTTTATGTGTTTATTATTTGTTATTTATTTATTTATTTTCATCACTCCATGAGGCTTGTAGGTTCTTAGATTCCCCAACTAGGGTTTGGACCTGGCTGTTTCAGAGAATCCCAGGAATGGGGGAGCCTGGTGGGCTGCCGTCTATGGGGTCGCACAGAGTTGAACACTACTGAAGTGACTTAGCAGCAGCAGCAACAGCTGCTGCTGAAGTGAAAGCTCAAGTCTTAACCACTGACCACTAGGGAAGTGTTTATATTCTTTGCAGCCAAAGATGGAAAAGCTCTATACAGTCAGCATAAACAAGACTGGGAGCTGACTTTGTCTCATATCACAAACTCATTATTGCCAAATTCAGATTTAAGTTGAAGAAAGTAGGGACAATCACTAGACCATTCATGTATGACCTAAAATCCCTTACTATTATACAGTGGAAGTGACAGGTGGATTCAAGGGATTAGATCTAATACAGAGTGCTGAACAACTATGGAAAGAGGTTCGTAACTTTGTACACGAGATAGTGATCAAGACTATCCACAAGAAAACAAAATGCAAAAAGGCAAAATGGTTGTCCAAGGAGGCCTTACAAATAGCTGGGAAAAAAAGATAAGCTAAAGGCAAAGGATAAAACAAAAGATATACCCATTTGAATGCAGAGTTCTAAAGAATAGCAAGGAGAAATAAGAAAGCCTTCCTCAGTGATCAATGCAAAGAAATAGAGGAAAACAATAGAATGGGAAAGACTAAGATCACTTAAAGAAAATTAGAGATACCAAGGGAAGATTTCATGCAAAGATAGGCTCAATAAAGTACAGAAATGGGATGCACCTAACAGAAGCAGAAGATATTAAGAAAAGGTGGCAAGAATACACAGAAGAACTATAGAAAAAAGATTTTCATGACCCAGATAACCACGATGGTGTGATCACTCACCTAGAACCAGACATCCTGGAATGCAAAGTCAAGTGGTTCTTAGAAAGCATCACTACGAACAAAGCTAGTGGATGTGATGGAATTCCAGTTGAGCTATTTCAAATCCTAAAAGATGATTCTGTGAAAGTGCTATACTCAATATGCGAGCAAATATGGAAACTCAGCAATGGCCACCGGAATGGAAAAAGTGTTTTCATTCCAAACCCAAACAAAGTCAATGCCAAAGAATGCTCAAACTACCACACAATTGCACACATCTAACATATTAGAGAATTAATGCTCAAGATTCTCCAAGGCAGGCTTCAACAGTATTTTAAATGAGAACTTCCAGATGTTCAAGCTGGATTTAGAAAAGCCAGAAGACCCAGAGATTAAATTGCCAACATCCATTGATCATCAAAAAGGCAAGAGAGTTACAGAAAAATATTTACTTTTGCTTTACAGAATATGTCAAAGCCTTTGACTGTGTAGATCACAACCAGCTGTGGAAAATTCTTGAAGATATGGGAATAGCAGACCACCTGACCTGCCTCCTGAGAAATCTGTATGCACATCAAGAAGCAAGTGTTAGAACTGGATGTGGAACAACAGACTGGTTCCAAATTGGGATAGGAGTACATCAAGGCTGTACATTGTCACCCTGCTTATTTAACATGTATGCAGAGTGCCTCATGTGAAACGCTGGCCTGCATGAGGCACAAGCTGGAATCAAGATTGATAGAAAAAGTATCCATAACCTCAGGTATGCAGATGACACCACACTTACGGCAGAAAGTGAAGAGGAACTAAAGAGACTCTTGATGTAAGTGAAAGAGGAAAGTGGGAAAAGTTGGCTTAAAGCTCAATATTCATAAAGCTAAGATCAGGGGATCCAGTCCCATCACTCATGGAAAATAGATGGAGAATCAATAGAAACAGTGGCAGACTTTTTTCCTTGGCTCTAACATCATGCATATGTTGACTGCAGTCATCAAATAAAAAGACACTTGCTCCTTGGAAGAAAAGCTATGGCCAACCTAGACAGCATATTAAAAAGCAGAGACATTACTTTGGCAACAAAGACCTGTGTAGTCAAAGCTATTGTTTTTACAAAAGTCATGTATGGATGTGAGAGGGCTGGTGTACTGAGATAACCCAGAGGAGGAGAGAGGGGGTTCAGAATGGGGAATATGTGTGTGTACACCTGTGGCAGATTCATGTTGATGTATGGCAAAACCAATGCAATATTGTAAAGTAATTAACTTCCAATTAAAATAAATTTATTATTTAAAGGAAAAAAAAAAGAAAAGGAAAGCTGAGCATTGAAGAATAGATGTTTTTGGACTGTGGTGTTGGAGAAGATTCTTAATACCATATATGAAACGAATCGCCAGTCCAGGTTTGATGCATGATACAGGATGCTTGGGACTGGTGCACTGAAATGACCCAGAGGAATGGTATGGAGAGGGAGGTGGGAGGGGGCTTCAGAATGGGGAACACGTGTACACCCGTGGCAGATTCATGTTGGTGTATGGCAAAACCAATACAATATCGTAAAGTAATTAGCCTCCAATTAAACTAAATTAATTTTTAAAAAAAGAACCCCTTGGATTGTAAGGAGTTCCGACCAGTCAATCCTGAAGGAAATCAGTCCTGAATATTCATTGGAAGGACAGATACTGAAGTTGAAACTCTAATACTTTGGCCACCTGATGTCAAGAACTGACTCATTTGAAAAGATCCTGATGCTGGGAAAGATTGAAGGCAGGAGAAGAAGGGGATGATAGAGGATGAGATGGTTTGATGGCATCACTGACTTGATGGACATGAGTTTGAGGAAGTTCCAGGAGTTAGTGATGCACAGGGAAGCCTACAGGGAAGTACTACAGTCCATAGGGTTGCAGAATCATACATGACTGAGAGACTAACTGAACTGAACTGAATCAGGAGATTCCCATACATAGTTTAAAAATAACTTTTATGAGCAAGTTCTTTGTAACTATTGAATACTCTGAGGAAGGAGCTTCAGATTTAATAGCAAAGAGCTCAAACTACTTAGGAATATCTGCAGACTGGACTATGAGTACAATGTCTGAAGACTGGAAGAGAATCACAGAAGATTCAGGAATGTCTTCAAAGCATATGAGTGAACAATCAAGGAAAATAGACAGAAGCAAGGAAAAAGATTCAATTTGACAACAGTAGCAGAAATGGATCTTTAAAAAGAGACTAGGAACCCAGGCAGAACAACTTTTAGGGTAAAGATGGTATTTTAAACCTGGGATTAACTGAAACACAGATAGAAGGAATAGATAAAGTTGAAAACCAACACAATAAGACTTTATCTCAAATTTTGAGATCAATTTTGGGAAAGGTTTATTTAGATGATATGTTCCTGAAATAATGCTCAATATATTAAAAAAAAAAAAACACAAAATGTAGTTTTCTCTAAAACATTTAATTGTACACAGTGATACTAAATAATACCAAATCAGATTAATAGTTTTAAAAATTTTATATCTGTTTACAATTTACATAGTATTTTCATGTATTATCTTAAAATAACAGTTTAGTTGCTAAATCATCCATGCAATTTCCCAGACAAGAACACTGGAGTGGATTACCATGTCCTTCTCCAGGGGATCTTCCCAACCCAGGGATTAAACCCATATCTCCTGCATTGGCAGGTGGATTCTTTACCACTGATTCACCAGAGAAGTCCAAAGTAACAACAGTCACCACTAAGAAATTACAGAAGAATTTCTTGAAATTTTCCTCAAGAACACAGAGCTTCTATATGGCAGAACTCACAAAATTCAGTCTTAACATATCCCGATATTCAATATTTTCCAGAATACTACACAGATTTTAAGGAAAATGTCATCTAAAACTTTTTACATTTCTCATATTATATACATGAGTTTGACATCCTAAACTTAAATTTTAACCGACCAGAACTGTATTATTCCATATAATAGGAAATAAATAATTAATGGATATTACAACTATTCTCTTATTGTTACAGTTTAAAATTGTCATGTTTTGACTTAACAACTAGTAAGTAACTATCATTTTATTTCTAGGTAAGATTGAAAGATGAACCAAAGCAAAACTTAATTACTTCAATTCAATTTCATCTTACAATTTCAGGTGAAGCTAAAAATCAGCCATCATCAGTGTAAGCATCTTACCTGCAGTATACTTAAGATTTTCCAGGATATCTGCCTTCTGATAAACTGCACAGATCTTATTTAGAATGACTGTCAGGACACTGTTTCAATGCAATGAATCTTAATGACTCCACCATTGATTAATTGCTTTCCTAATTGTGAAAACTGAATTAAATAAATTAGGAACAAGAAAAATCAACTTGTTAGTCTCACAGCCCAATTAAGTTATAAAGTTGACAAATACAGATTCCACGTTTAAGAAAAAAATCGAATATCTCTTTGTAAACTCTAACTTTTACTTAATTAGGAAGCAAGTTAAATTTCTTTCAGAAAGCAGTAGTCACAATTTTTAAAAAATTCAACTTGATTCTCTTCTTTTCTAAGCATCAAGATCATTTTTTTTCAAGTTTCTCAGGTTCAATCTTTCTCAATTGTTTCTTTCTGGTTTTTTTTTTTTTTTTTTCCCATTGCTATTCAATTATTCTCCCCCTGCCCGACTTTAGTCTTTCAGCACTTCAAACTATCATGCCTATTCTGGCTGGTTAGTGATCCAGTGGCTGTTCATTGCCTAACTCTTCAAAGATTTAGTACAGTAACTTTCCAACTATGAGCTTAAGGTTATACATTATGAGTGCAAGATTTATCTCATCATTCTTCTATATGTAACTAATGTCATTGCTCACCTGTCAAAATTACTATTTTCTCAAACATGTTGACTACTTCTGCCTTTCTGTTCACACCATTCAGTCTTCTGGGTGATTACATGACATTACTGTGACTTTCCTGGAAGTCCAGTAGTTAAGAATATACCTTCCAGTGCAAGGGATGTAGTTCCCTGGTTAGGGAATTAAGATCCCACTTGCCTCAGAATAAATAAACCCATGTGCATCCACTACTGAGCCCAAGCACCACAACTACTAAAGGCTGTGTGCAGCAAGGAAGATGCAGTGCAAACACACACACACAAAAGAATGACATACCACAACTGAGGTTTATATTTAACCTGCTTTATTCCAGAATAAATTCCTGTTCAAGGAATTTTACATGTAATATTTTATTTAATCTGTGGGGCCCTACATGGGAAACCTTGAAAAGAAAGGGGCTAGCTTCGTGTTCAGAAACTAAGATGGCACCTGGCGGAAGAGATGGGGGCATGATCCATGTTGTCTGTCAAAGTTTTTGATTGGCTCTCTTGATTTCCATGCACGTAAACAGTGAGTGATCACCATAGACTCCTGTTATAATGAAGGTGCGTGATTTGATCTTCAACGTGATTGGTGCAACTATGGAAAGTCCCTCCTAAAACCCCCCTGTTTGTCTATATAAGCTGGGAGCCTGTAACAATAAAGCGGAACTGCTCAGACAGAACCCCTGTCACATCTGATTGTCCCTCGCTGGCCGAGGGGCTGGGTTGGCGGACAGCAGACTCACCTTTCCTTGGGACCTCTCAGCTTTGCTGAGGGAAGTTCCACTGCCTCTCTCTTTCTGCAGAGCGCCCCCCACATTAATCCTCATAAATAACCTTCTGAGGTGAGTAAAATTATTTTCACCCTTTTGTTGACAAAAAAGTTGAAGTATAGAGGATAAAGTTGAACAACTAGAAAAAGGAGGAGCTGTGAATTTCATAGGACTTAGGCACTTTTGTTTTCTTAAGACCAGTCTTCCAGAAAAAAAACTAAAAATTATGTTTTAGTGCTGCCATGATATAAAGATAAATATATTGATATTATATATTAAAACATTTTAGATATGAAAGTATATTCCCCTTATACTTTTGCAATAAATGAAATGTTTTATGTAGTTATCTAAGATAATTATGGGCCTCAGGTGCTGTATAATTAAATGTGCCTAATCAATGTCATCCCTGACCAACAGTTTAATGCCATTCTGGCCTCTTAAAAGACTATATGTGCTTCCTAGATCTGAAGTATGAACCCCCTTTTATAGCATTTTTTTTTAATTAATGCAATTTTTTAAAGTTACTTTCCATCTTTGCCAGTATTTTTTACACCTTGCCATTTTGAAAATAGACATGCTAACAGGTATAAAGTGATAACTCACTGTGATTTTGATTTGCATTTTACCAATGATTAACAATGTTGAACATCTTTTCATGCGCCTCTTGGCCATCTGCATTTGCTGTTTGGAAATATGTCTATTAAGTTCTTCTGTACATTTTTTGATTGAGTTTTATTTTTTATATCAAGTTAAATGATATGTTTATATATAGTGGAAATTAATCCCTACTGGTGATATCATCTGCAAATGCTTACAATCTTTGCAATTTGATTATAGTTTACCTTTCCTTTACTTCAGTGACATTTGTCATATTAAGTTTCATGAATATGCTTTGCTTTCCCTAATAAATTATCAATTTCCTGAGTATAGTAACTCTTATGTGTGTGTGTGTGTGCTCAAAATATATTTACCTTTGATATCACAGTGCATAGTAACATCTCACATATATTTCAGTAAATTTCTGTTATATTTTTAACAAAGTAGTAAATACCAAATCTTATTAAGTACTTTACTAGTTCAATACTAATAATTTATGAAAGCATAATTTAAATGATTTATATATTATTAAATAAGACTTAATGGCTTGAACTGCCCAGAAATTATTATGTATTTGCAACTTCAGGTTGAACATTTTTCCATGTTCTACATTAAAAATTGTGTAAATTCAATTTCAAGGAAGTAATAAACTGTTAATACCTCATATGGATTTATTGGGGCTTCCCCAATGGCTCATACAATAAAGAATCCAAAGTTCCTTATTGAAATTTTTAAATTTGAATTTTCAGACTTAAGTTCTTTTTTTTTCTTTGTATTGGATATGTGAAATAGCATGTGCAAATTATTCAGGAAAATGTAGCTCAAATTTTATATGTAAGACTTTCTTTCTGTATTAAAATAATAGCATGTTCCTGAATTGTCTTTAAAGATATGGATGTCCTTTTTCTACTTTAAGCATTCCTCAGTCTACTAAATGTTTAACTCATGTCACATTCCTACTATATTTTTGTGGGACCTATTAGTTCAGTTCATACAGAGAGATACAGTTTTTGATTGTGGGTTTCAATTCATACTGTGCCCATCCATTTCTGGTTTCAGTGGCAAATTTGAAAAATAATTGCTAATAGATGATTGCAGGTATTTCCTTCCTCAGATGCATTTACATCTTAGCAGAAAACAACCTAAAAACAGGTAAAACTTCTGAACCAGCAGGGAAACCCCTTTTCCAAATCTAAGAATGTCTTTATGAGATTTTTTGAAAGATTTTTGTACATAGAGATGGAAGTATATTGTCTGCTCAATTTTTTTGCCTTTCACCTGTTTTCCCTGTTTTGATAGTATACCCAGCAAATATTGTTGCCAATCTTGAAAAGAATATAGTGTAAAATCAGATTTCTATCACAATAGTCAACATATCACTTAATGGGAAAATTTTGCTTCAGTGTAGATGTGCCAATGAAAATTTTGCTGTAATTTTTGTTAACTTGCATACTCAGTTCATATCTCAGCTTCCATAAACCACTCATGAAATGCAAGTATTTTCAAACCCAATTCTTTCATGCTTCATTAGGTATAAATGCATAACCCTATTCCTGTTAATATTTATGGACATTTTTAACTGGTTTATGCTTTGTTAGTGGTAGTTAGAATAGTCTTGTCTATTATGTGATGAAATATGAAGTAAGAACATTTTTAGTAATGGAAACTTTTTAAAAATTTCATTTAAATATATACATTTAAAATATTTTATCTTAATGGACATTTATTNGGTTTATGCTTTGTTAGTGGTAGTTAGAATAGTCTTGTCTATTATGTGATGAAATATGAAGTAAGAACATTTTTAGTAATGGAAACTTTTTAAAAATTTCATTTAAATATATACATTTAAAATATTTTATCTTAATGGACATTTATTTTAAGATTTATTGCATTAAATCTTTAGAGATCAGTAGGCATTGCATGGTTCATGAATTTTTCACTCTTTTTTATTTTCTGGTTTTATTTGCCTTATTATAATATTTAATCTAGAGAAGAATTTATATTTCCAACAGAAGGGATACTCTCATATACTGAGACAAATGAAGAATCAGTCAGCAGTGCTATTTAGTTATGCATTTAAATATGATAGCAAGACATTTCAAGACATGCTAATTTAAATATGGTCTCATAAAATGATTTCTACCATTGACTGATGAAGATAATCATGCATGAAAGTGTTTGAAACAGAGATTACCAAGCCACACACTTTTCTAAATTAATTATTTTCCAAAGATGTAACTGAGGGAAAACCATGTTTTTAAATATTTCTTAAGATAATTTTAGTAAGATTAGCTTTCTCTTCAATATAAATAATACAAATACTCTCGAAATATTTGTCTTACTCATAGGTAATCACTTTATGCTTAAATAAATATTTTAAATGTGTAAATGAAGGAAATAAATGACTGTCTAAAATTAAGAAGAAAAAGCCAGCAAAAAGGAGAAGGGAATTTCAAAGAAAAACAGTTCAGAAGGATCATGGAAGCCTAGTGGAGAAGAAGCTCCAGTAGGAAGCCAAAAAATTATTTATACTTGACAGGAGTAGAGAGAATTAGAGAGTTGTAAAACATCTCAGGGATCACTTTGGAATTGAGGAAATTTTTGCCAGTTACCTATACACAGACACACACACACACACACACACTTTCTTAAATTAGAGAAGCCAAGACCAAGTAGAAGTCTGAAATTCGAGTTAAAGTTTTTGCTCTTCTGCGGGGGACTGCCCATGAAGTGTTAAGTTTTGGGAGCTGCTCAGCGATATCGCTGAGCCCCTAGGCATTGCCCTAAGCTCTCTGTCCCGCCNGTTGTAAAACATCTCAGGGATCACTTTGGAATTGAGGAAATTTTTGCCAGTTACCTATACACAGACACACACACACACACACACACTTTCTTAAATTAGAGAAGCCAAGACCAAGTAGAAGTCTGAAATTCGAGTTAAAGTTTTTGCTCTTCTGCGGGGGACTGCCCATGAAGTGTTAAGTTTTGGGAGCTGCTCAGCGATATCGCTGAGCCCCTAGGCATTGCCCTAAGCTCTCTGTCCCGCCTCCCTGAAGAATGTTTGACTTTGTGTCTCCAAGATGTCTGATAGCCATGTTCTGCTCACTGGTGCTTATCGCACTTCAAGTAACTAGGCATTGTGTTCTGAACACAATGGTGAAGGTCTGGTGAATGATTATCTAGATCAAAGTAACCTAGTAGATGTCATAAGTCACGTATGTTATCCTATATATGCTGAACACCTAATAAAGTTGGTATCAGACAATAAGGTCTGATCCTCTCAACCCCATCTTTCTGTCTTCTTATTTTTTCTAAGCGGGCGTTCTCCTTCGCGTCCTCCTTACGGAGGTTGCTCCTTGACTGTGCTGGCCTCGGCACAAAACCACAGGAAATGACTCACATTTGCACACATTCTCGGTGGACTAACTGGTTGTGTTTATTACCATCAGAGTTCTTCTTACTTTACGAGAAGTGGCTTCAGCAATATCAGTGCTTGTTTCAAAAAGGATGACTTCACTCATGTTCATAGTATGCTGAGATCTATTTCTCAATTTCCACACAATATCTCAAATTTCTTAATTTCCAGACAATATCTCAAAGCCTATCAAGTATTAATAAGTCAGATCGAAATCAGGATGCTGTTCAGTGTTTAGAAGTCATCATGATGGCTTAGCTTGTTCAGCAGTTTCAACCCTAGTATTCTTTATGGGTGGCTTAGCAGTAAAGAATCTGCCTGCAATTCAGGAGAGATGCAGGTTTGGGAAGATCTCCTGGAGTAGGAACTGGCAACCCACTCGAGTGTTCTTGCCTGCGAAATCCTGTGGATGGAGGAGCCTGGCAGGCTACAGTCCATGGGGGTTCACAAACTAGTCGACACTTCTTAGCGACTAAAACAGCTACATTCTTTATTGTTTTACTTGTCGCTGAATATTTGCTGCTTCAGAATCCACAATAAAAAAGAAAGAAAAGAACCGGCTGGATACTAAGTCTCTGGTGCTTGTTGCCCTCTCTACTCTCAGAGATCCTGTAATGATCCTATCACCCATAAGGATTCAGAGGAAGACAGTAGGAGGAGGAAACTGTTGTGCAAGTTGGTTTCCTTGTTGCTGTTGCCCTTTTAAAAGTTACTCTGTCCAAACCCCAGAGGACCCACAGAAGAGGGAGCGGTAGCAAACTACTTTAAGTGTATTGAAAGCACGTTGAGTCCAGTTCTCCCAAATCATCACACAGATTGTGGTCACCAAATAACACTCTTCAACCCTGTCATCTCATAGACAGCGGACACTCCTCTGTCAAACTGCATCCAAGTTGTCAGCTTTGCGACTTCGATCCCTTCTCAAACACCGGGTGGAATACTGCAAGCTTGCTCTCCGCCAAGCGTGCCGAGCTTTGCAAGCCCCTTCGGACGGAGATGTGTGACGGCCAGCTTTGAGATGCACAGTCCCGGTAAACGTCTGCACTTTGAGAGGCACGTTTGGAGAATCGATTTATGACGAGGTCGTCCACGCCCCCTGCGTCCGCCGTTTCTTCCTAATTGTCCTCGTCGTGGGTCCGATCCGGCTGCTGGGAAGGACACCCCGGGAAAGTGCCCGGGAGGCCCGGCCCCGCCGCCCGCGTCCCCCCGCCGCGGCCCCGCGCGTCCCGGCTGGGGAGCCGCGCCTCAACTGCGCCGCCGCGCCGTCTCCAACCACCGCGTGTC
>SJYV01027441.1:23216-33839 GCA_006410875.1 Neotragus pygmaeus
TAACTGATCAAACCCAAAATTAAGGTTAATAATTAAAATTATTAACATGTTTAAGGAAGGTTTTTTGTTTTTTTTCTTTTTAGAGGAAGCTTACCATAAGTCATGGACAAAACAGCAAAAATCCTAAATTCAACTATAATCAAGATCATTATATATATAATTATTGCATAAAGGAAGTAAAAGTTCCTTTCATGTATAGGATAAGACCAGAGAATTACAATGAATTGTGATTCTTTCAAATATTATTTGAACATACTCATAAAACAGATAATTTCAAAGTACAAGATATAAAAATCTCTCTGAAGAAACCCATCAAGAAAATTAAAAAAATAAAAGATGTTTAAGTATTTTAAATAATTGAAAGGCCATCACGTGTAAGTGGAATTTATTTTGTTTCTGTACTAATGTGGAAACAGCAAACCTCTTCCTGACAACAATCAAGGGTCAGAATTCAGCCACATGGCAAGAAGATTACCTCACTACAATGAAGGCTAGAAAATAAGAGTCTAGTGGAGCTGTGTCCCCAGAAGGAAAGGGAGACAAAATTTGTGAACAGCTAAGTACAAGATTTTTATGCTAGATGATTTGAAAATAAGTTGATCACATGACTTTCAAGCTTCTCTCTAACTTGGAGATATAGACCATACATTAAAAGGACTAAAACCTTATGATTACTAGTTAAAATGCAATGACTTATACACTGGCCAATGTATATTTAAAAGCAACCAGATACTAGTAATATATAACTGCTTGACAATTTATCTCAAATTTAGTAGCTTGGAGCAAGTTATAATATTATACACTTTGTAATTATAAATCTGCATCTGGTTTATCTCTTTGACTGTGGATCAAGTCTCTCAAAAGACTGCAATCAGCATGTCACTGTGGGCTATGGTTTCATCTACACCTCAAATGGAGATTAATTGTTAAGCCTATTTTTGTTCTTATTTGCAAACTTCAGATCCTCAAGATTTTGTGGACTAAACATTTCAGTTCATCTGTGGTTTTTCCCCAGAACCTCTCATAGTTCTACATGCTCTATGGGACGGTCATCGCTTGACAATTAGCTTCATTCAGAAAAAACAAGAAAGCAAAGAAAAACATACACCTAAGACAGAAACCACAATCTGTTAGTAATGTTTTCTCAGAAGAGATATCCTTCATTCTTTTCATGGTGTATTCATTAGAGGTGAGTTGATAGATCCAGACCACAACAGAGGTGGGGAAAGTCTACACCAGGGCATGGATAGCTGGAGCTCACATTCACTGGGGGCCATTTTATATGCTGTCTTCTACAAGCAGATATACTAATTTTGTGTATGAAGGGTCTTTTTCACTATCAAAGCAAATCTAGATTAAAATATGGAGTAATTTTTTTCCTTAAATCACTGCAGATGGTGACTGAAGCCAACAAATTAAAAGATGCTCGCTCCTTGGAAAAAAAGTCATGACCAACCTAGACAGCATATCAAAAAGCAGAGACATTACTTTGCCAACAAAGGTCCATCTAGTCAAGGCTATGGTTTTTACAGTGATCATGTATGGATATGTGAGTTGGATTATGAAGAAAGCTGAGCACCAAAGAATTGGTGTTTTTTAACTGTGGTGTTGGAGAAGACTCTTGAGAGTCCCTTGGACTGCAGGGAAATCCAACCAGTCCATCTTAAAGGTAATCAGTATTGAATATTCATTAGAAGGATTGATGCTGAATCTGAAGCTCCAATATTTTGGCCACCTAATGTGAAGAAATGATTCATTTGAAAAGACACTGATGCTGGGAATGATTGAAAGCAGAAGGATAAGGGGACGACAGAGGATGAGATGGTTGGATGCCATCACTGACTCAAGGGACATGAGTTTCAGTAAACTCTGGCAGTTGGTGATGGATAAGGAGGCCTGACATGTTGCAATCCATAGAGTTCCTAAGAGTTGGACATGACTGAGCAACTGAACTAATCTGTATACAATTTTTAAAATACCCACAATGTTGTTCAATGACTTCTAAATGGCCTGGGGCAAAGACATAAACACTTGCTTCACTTTTTTTTTTTTTTTTCAGGAACATTTTCAAAGGCTATTTTGAAAGTACTTAGCTTGATTCACTTTTCTTCCTCTCTTTTACAATCTTTCTACATGTCAGGGTCAGGACACAGGTTTGCAGCAGCAAGCCATTCATTTAGAGCTAGAAAACAACTTATATCATCTTTGTGTTTCTTATTACAGCAAATTTTAAGAATAATTATGCCACACTGAAGCATCTAGTAGAATTATATATCTGGCAAAACATTGCAAAAGAATAACAGGAAGGAAAAAAAAAGTAGAGAAGAGAGAGAGTTTTCCTTCTTTGTGCAAATCTTAGAATGTTTTGAACATCTAATTTAACCCTTCAATCATTGGAGATGCTGAGGCTTACCTGAAAGATCTCAATAAATTGTAGAAATGAGATTATCTTGTTATTTAATTGAGTAAAATTTCATATATACTGCATGTATATTTTATTACAAGTTCACGATATATAAGCATAATGCGTATATGTATAGGTTATATAATACACAATTGCACACATCTCACATGCTAGTAAAGTAATGCTCAAAATTCTTCAAGCCAAGCTTCAGCAATATGTGAACCGTGAACTCCCTGATGTTCAAGCTGGTTTTAGAAAAGGCAGAGATCAAATTGCCAACATCTGCTGGATCNGCTAGTAAAGTAATGCTCAAAATTCTCCAAGCCAGGCTTCAGCAGTACATGAACTGTGAACTTCCAGATGTTCAAGCTGGATTTAGAAAAGGCAGAGGAACCAGAGATCACAGTGCCAACATTCACTGGATCATAGAAAAAGCAAGAGAGTTCCAGAAAAACATCTATTTCTGCTTTATTGACTATGCCAAAGCGTTTGACTGTGTAGATCACAATAAACTGGAAAATTCTGAAAGAGATGGAAATACCAGACCACCTGACCTGCCTCTTGAGAAATCTGTATGCAGGTCAGGAAGCAACAATCAGAACTGGACATGGAACAAGAGACTGATTCTAAATAAGAAAAGGAGTACATCAAGGCTGTATATTGTCACCTTGCTTGTTTAACTTATATGAAGAGTACATCATGAGAAATGCTCGACTGGAAGAAACACAAGCTGGAATCAAGATTGTAGGGAGAAATATCAATAACCTCAGATATGCAGATGACACCACCCTTATGGCAGAAAGTGAGGAGGAACTAAAAAGCCTCTTGATGAAAGTGAAAGAGAAAAGTGTAAGAGGAGAGTGAAAAAGTTGGCTTAAAGCTCAACATTCAGAAAACTAAGATCACGGCATCCAATCTCATCACTTCATGGGAAATAGATAGGGAAACAGTGGAAACAGTGTCAGACTTTGTTTTGGGGGGGCTCCAAATTCACTGCAGATGGTGATTGCAGCCATGAAACTCAAAGATGCTTACTCCTTGGAAGAAAAGCTTTGACCAAACTAGATAGTACATTCAAAAGCGGAGACATTACTTTGCCGACTAAGGTCGAGGTCTAGTCAAGGCTATGGTTTTTCCTGTGATCATGTATGCATGTTGGACTATAAAGAAGGCTGAGTGCTGAAGAATTGATGCTTTTGAACTGTAGTGTTGGAGAAGACTCTTAAGAGTCCCTTGGACTACAAGGAGATCCAACCAGTCCATCCTGAAGCAGATCAGTAGTGAATATTCATTGGAAGAACTGATATTAAAGCTGAAACTCCAACACTTTGTCCACCTGATATGAAGAAATGACTCATTTGAAAAGACCATGATGCTGCAAAAGACTGAAGGCTGGAGGAGAAGGAGACAGCAGAGGATGAGATGGTTGGATGGCATAACCAACTAAATGGACATGAGTTTGAGTAAACTCCAGGAGTTGGTGATGGACAGGGAGGCCTGGCATGCTGCAGTCCATGGGTCCCTAAGAGTCAGGTCTGACTGACTGACTGAAGTTAATTGAAGAATTTTGAAGAATTTTCAATAGTCAATTTTGTCAAGTAAAAGTTGTACAGTCATATCCGACTCTTTGTGACCCCATGAACTGTATAGTCCATGGAATTCTCCAGGCCAGAATACTAGAGTGGGAAGCCTTTCCCTTCTCCAGGGGATCTTCACACCCCAGGGATTGAACCCAGGTCTCCTGCATTGCAGGCAGATTCTTTACCAGCTGAGCCACAAGGGAAGCCCAAAAATACTGGAGTGGGTAGCCTATCCCTTCTCCAGTGAATCTTTCCAACTCAGGAACTGAACCCAGGTCTCCTGGCATCCCTCATAGCTCAGTCGATAAAGAATCTGCCTGTAATGCAGAGACCTGGGTTAGATTCCTTGGTCTGGAAGAAACCCTGGAGAAGAAAATGGTAATTCACTCCAGTATTCTTGCCTGGAAAACCCCATGGACTGAGGAGCCAGGTGGGCTACAGTCCATGGGGTCACAAGAGTCGGACATGACTTAGCAACTAAATCATCACTTCCTGCATTGCAGGAGGATTCTTTACCAACTGAGCTATGAGGGAAGTCCAAATTCTGAATCAAATCTGTATAACGAGTTTCTTATTGTATAAAACTTCTTATGATTCTACTACTCTGATCAAATCAGATATATTACAGTCATGATTTGATCAACCCTGAGGAGACACCCCAATCCCAAGCCCGAGGCCAGGGGTGGCAGCTGGGAAGAGCCACCCACACCCTAGGCCAGGGCCCGGGCCGGGAGGAGCAACCTGAGGAGAGTGGCTGTGCAGGCGCAGGAGGGCCTAGAGGAGCTATCCAACATTGAAGGTCAGAAACAGCAGCGGTAAGGAGATATCCCTCGTCCAAGGTAAGGAGCAGTGGCTGTGCTTTCCTGGAGCAGCCGTGAAGAGATACCCCACGCCCAAAGTAAGAGAAAACCAAGTAAGATGGTAGGTGTTGCAGGAGGGCATCAGAGGGCAGACACACTGAAACCATTCTCACAGAAAACTAGTCAAACTAATCACACTAGGACCACAGCCTTGTCTAACTCAATGAAACAAAGCCATGCCAGCGGGGCAACCCAAGACAGGCGGGTCATGGTAGAGAGATCCGACAGAACATGGTCCACTAGAGAAGGGAATGGCAAGCCACTTCAGTATTCTTGCCTTGAGAACACCAGGAACAGTATGAAANATGAAACAAAGCCATGCCAGTGGGGCAACCCAAGACAGGCGGGTCATGGTAGAGAGATCCGACAGAACATGGTCCACTAGAGAAGGGAATGGCAAGCCACTTCAGTATTCTTGCCTTGAGAACACCAGGAACAGTATGAAAAGGAAAAATGATAGGATACTGAAACAGGAACTGCCCAGGTCCTTAGGTGACCAATATGCTACTGGAGATCAGTGGAGAAATAACTCCAAAAAGGATGAATGGATGGAGCCAAAGCATAAACAATACCCGGTTGTGCATGTGACTGGTGATAGAAGCAAGATGTGATACTGTAAAGAGCAATATTCCATAGGAACCTGGAATGTCAGGTCCATGAATCAAGGCCAATTGGAAGTGGTCAAACAAAAGATGTAAGGCTGAATGTTGACATTCTAGGAATCAGTGAGCTAAAATGGACTGGAATGGGTGAATTAAACTCAAATGACCATTATATCTACTACTGCGGGCAGGAATCCCTCAGAAGAAATGGAGTAGCCATTATGGTCAACAAAAGTGTCCAAAATGCAGTACTTGGATGCAATCTCAAAAATGACAGAAAGGTCTCTGTTCGTCTCCAAGGCAAACCATTCAATATCACAGTTATCCAAGTCTATGCCCCAACCAGTAATGCTGAAGAAGCTGAATTTGAACGGTTTTATGAAGACCTCCAAGACCTTTTAGAACTAACACCCAAAAAAGATATCCTTTTCATTATAGGGGACTGGAATGCTAAAGTAGGAAGTCAAGAAACAACTGGAGCAACAGGCAAATTTGGCCTTGGAATGCAGAATGCAGCAGGGCAAAGACTAATAGAGTTTTGCCAAGAANAAGTTAAATAGGGGTAGATAGATTTATATATGTTAAAGATTAACTGCAAGGGGGAAAGAACAGTCAGAAAATCAACCAAAGGAATAAATGTAGAAAAATAATAATAGGTCTAAAAAATTAAAAATTAAATTTAAAAAGAGAAAAGGGTGGGGGGTGGAGAAGAAAAAGAAAACTCCACAGAACTGCAAAAGCCCAATGTAGAGGCAGAGGTTTATGACAATGATAAATAATGTGACTGAGGAAAATGGAAAAACAAAACAAAACAAAAACTCATAAGCTTAATTGGATTTCTTACTGCCAATAAAATCGACAACTACAACAGAGCCAGGTGGGGGGGAGAGAAAAAAAGAATCTAAAATAATCTACAGAACAAGTTAAAATATAAGAATTATAAATGTTTTTCTTGAGTCACTGCTGTCAGAGTCCTTTCCCACGCTGGGAATCACAGTCCACCTTACCTTTTTAGGATGCCCTCCAATACTGTACTGATCTCTGGACTTGCTGTGGGGGCTGCTCAGATTCTAATCTGGTCCTACTCCTGTGTATTCTTGCCTCCAATGTTCACAGCTATCAGAGCTAGTGGGTTTTCTTTTGTGGAAGCTCTCGATGGCCTTTTATATATTCCATAGACACAAAGTCTGCTTAGTTGATAGTGTGGATTTAATCTGCAGCTTGTACAGCTGGCGGGAAGATTTTGGGTCTTCTTTCTTAGTCACAATGACCCTGGGTTTCAATTGTGGTTTTAGTTCCACCTCTACATGTGGTTTGTCCACTGGAGTTTAACTTCTGAGGCTGCCCTGAAGAGCTTGGGTTTGCCCCTTTGAGGGCCAGATGTGGAAGTGGTACAGCTGCTTGGGTTGCAGGGGTTCTTCCAGCACCAGATACTCAGGGGATTTGGTGGCTAGGGTAGTAGGAAATAAAGTGCTCTTTAGAAGGGCATGGCAACCAGTATTGGCCAAAACATTCCATTATTCTTGCATGGAGAAGTCCCTCTCTGACAGAGAAGCCTGGCAGGCCACAGTCTACAGGGTCTTAAAGAGTTGTACAGGCCCTATCAGAGATTTTTTTCCAGCCTCTATTAGCTGGTAATAAGAAGGCCTCTTTGGCCAGTCTTTCTCTGTAGCTCCACCCATCCAGGCACTTAGAGGAATCCCTTGCCTGAAGATCTTGTCTGTTGTTCAGCACATCAGTCACTGAAAGGAGCACCCTGGGTGGCATCCTACTCTGTAGTTCAGTATGTCAGGCGTTTGATGGGTCAGCCTCTCTATTGTTCAGCTGCCAATGCTGGCATATGGAGAGAGGGAGGCTATGGTCATGGATTCACCCCCTATGCACGTCGCAGCATATCACCTTGCTTCTATGGCTGCCTGGCTTTCCTCCACAGGCATTTACTACCAAGATCACCTCCATCACAACACCTCGATCTTTCTCTTTGGAGTCAACAGCAGCTCTCACACTAGGATTGCTCCACAGTCCCCAGACTCCAGCTCCCAGCTGCTGCACCTTCCAGGAGACCCACATTCCTGCCCGCCATATGTATGGCTGCGACAAGGATTGTCTGATTCTCATTCCATTTAGGCTGCCACAGATCAGCTGTTTCACCCTCGGCCTTAAATGTTTTTCCTCTGACTCAGACAATTGCTCTGCTATGGGGAACAGACCCCTGCTTTAGTCCCCTCACCCATCTAATCCTGTCCTACTAACACTCCTGTTTTTCCCCCTAGTTCCTTCATCCTATTGAGTTTTGTGTTGTTCTATATATTCTTTTCATTGGCCAGATCCACCTGTTTGCTCTCAGCTCGTGTTCTGCATACACTTCTGTGTCTGAAGGTGTATTCNCTAATCCTGTCCTACTAACACTCCTGTTTTTCCCCCTAGTTCCTTCATCCTATTGAGTTTTGTGTTGTTCTATATATTCTTTTCATTGGCCAGATCCACCTGTTTGCTCTCAGCTCGTGTTCTGCATACACTTCTGTGTCTGAAGGTGTATTCCTCATGCATCCATGTCCACTTACTCATCTGCCATTTTGTTCTCAAAAAGATTGTATTTTTATATTATATAAAATCTTGATACCAAATGGTCAAAAAAATTCTCAAATAAATAAGTCAATAAAAACAAAATCAATAAAAAATGTCTAAGGTTATAAAACCTACTAAAGTATTACTTAAGTATAGTCATGCATTAAAGATGGCTATCCAAAATAAATATGATGGATATATTGAGCTGCGTAATAGAATGTCTACCAGTTTCATAATAGATGTGATTAATATCTGGAGTTATAAATTGGAAAAGACATTTATTTTCATAATATAAAGTGTAATTTGGATGTCTAACAATTAATATAAAACTTCATGTCTTTCTAGAGCTTTATNAGATGTGATTAATATCTGGAGTTATAAATTGGAAAAGACATTTATTTTCATAATATAAAGTGTAATTTGGATGTCTAACAATTAATATAAAACTTCATGTCTTTCTAGAGCTTTATTTGTAGGCTAAAAATTAGGTCAATTATTACAAATTTAGTCCATAAACAGATAATCAAATTTCTTATGGAAAATATTTTGTGAATGACTTACAAACTCTAGGAAAAAATATATAGTTATAAATGATTTTAAAGTAATAATTAATTTCCTGACTGCACAATAATCAGTGATAAGTGGTCTTCATGTTAAACTGATTAGCAGCTTATAATTTCCGCCATGTTAATCCCAAGAATTCAGGTACTGCATTGTTCCATCACTAAATCCTCAGTACCTGGCAAATAGCAGGTGCTTCAAAATCATGTGTGTATTTAATAAATAATACATAATTAAATAAGTGATGGAAAAACAGCTGAAAGTATTTTCTGAAAAGCAAATTATTTTTTCTCTTTTGCTCACTGAATGACAAAGATTCATGTTTTTGCAGATAGAAGACGGAAATATAGTGAAGAAACTGGAATTTAATGCACTAGAATATGAAAAAGAGAATATATGCCTAATTTAGCAAGGAAAAAAACAACTTATATGTTTATATTTTGTAAATAAAATAGTGAGACGTTTTCCTTGCAAGCATGCATACATTTTTACATTTATCAAAATTAAGAATAATTAGGGAAAAATATAATACATAAAAATTTGAGAGAATTATCCATATAATATTCAGCTAAAAGCTAGAATTAATTAATTTAGACATGTTTACGTTGACGTGAAATCAGTTAAATCAGTCAAATTTCTGAAATACATTATCATGTGAATTTAGCACGCTTTTTTCTATATTCGTCCACCAATTCATTTCTATCAGCTGTTCCCAAATATTTTCAAGGAACACATTAACATTGCTTATTCCAGAGTCTGAAAACACTTACCCACATCTTGAATCTAAGAGCAATTTTCTTGAAGCAAACTCCTAGACTCCTACAATAAAGAAATTATCACTTTTTGTGATTATTTTATCAAAGATTAAGAAAATGAACTTCATAAATTATAATTTATGAAACTTAATTTATGAAAAAATGATTATTTGAATCTCCTTATTTCTATATAAAAATACATGATTCACACATTTATCAGCCTGTCCTATAAAATTTACTTAAAGGAAAATGAGAAAATCACGTTATGGTGTTTCACTAAATTAAATGAGCTTTCCTGATGGCTCAGATGGTAAAGAATCTGCCAGGACTGTGGGAGTCCAGAGTTCAATCCCTGGGTTGGGAAAATCCTCTGGAGGAAAGAATGGCTACCCACTCCAGTATTCTGGCCTGAAGAATTGCTGGTAAGTTACAGTCCATGGGATTGCAGTAAACCTTAGATTCAAAAACAAAATACAAATGTCTTTCCTAAATAAATGGCTTCAAAAAGCACTAAAAATTGAACATTAGGGTTTTTTTTTTTTCCCAAACCTTAAGAATTCTAGTCATCTAATAATGATTTTACTTGAGTGATGAAGGGAAAGAACCATCATTCTATATTTAGTAAGTTCATTAAGCGAACATAATATAATACTTCTGATTTTTTAAGCAAAATATACCATCTTTCTTTCCATATTCAACTGAGAAAAGCTTTCATTTATGTAATTGCTGAAAAGATCTATACTTACATCGAATAAACTTTGTCATCTTTTGAAAATAAAAGTGAACATTGCTGTCTTGCATACAGTGTAATTGTTACCATCTTTCTAAATTTCATATATATGCATTAGGTTTGCCAAGAAAATGCACTGGTCAAAGCAAACACTCTCTTCCAACAACACAAGAGAAAACTCTATAAATGGACATCACCAGATCGTGAACACCAAAATCAGATTGATTATATTCTTTGCAGCCAAAGATGGAGAAGCTCTATACAGTCAACAAAAGCAAGTCCAGGAGACAACTGTGGCTCAGATCATGAACTCCTTATTATCAAATTTAGACTTAAATTGAAGAAAGTAGGGAAAACCGCTAAACCATTCAGGTATGACCTAAATCAAATCCCTTATGATTATACTGCAGAAGTGAGAAATAGATTTAAGGGCCTAGATCTGATAGATAGAGTGCCTGATGAACTATGGAATGAGGTTTGTGACACTGTACAGGAGACAGGGATCAAGACCATCCTCATGGAAAAGAAATGCAAAAAAGCAAAATGGCTGTCTAGGGAGGCCT
>SJYV01027441.1:34799-135803 GCA_006410875.1 Neotragus pygmaeus
CCAAAATCACTGCAGATGGTAATTGCAGCCATGAAATTAAAAGAAGCTTACTCCTTGGAAGAAAATTTATGACCAAACTAGATAGCATATTGAAAAGCAGAGACATTACTTTGCTGACTAAGGTCCATCTAGTCAAGGCTATGGTTTTTCCTGTGGTCATGTATGGATGTCAGAGTTGGACTGTGAAAAAGGCTGATCGCTGAAGAATTGATGCTTTTGAACTGTGGTGTTGGAGAAGACTCTTGAGTCCCTTGGACTGTAAGGAGATCCAACCAGTCCATTCTGAAGGAGATCAGCCCTGGGATTTCTTTGGAAGGAATGATGGTAAAGCTGAAACTTCACCACTTTGGCCACCTCATGCAAAGTGTTGACTGATTGGAAAAGACTCTGATGCTGGGAAGGATTGGGGGCAGGAGGAGAAGGGGATGACAGAGGACGAGATGGCTGGATGGCATCAGGGACTCGATGAACATAGGTCTTAGTGAACTCCGGGAGATGATGATGGACGGGGAGGCCTGGTGTGCTGTAATTCATGGGGTCTCAAAGAGTCAGACAGAACTGAGCGGCTGAACTGAACTGATACTGTGTTGTTGTTTTTCTTTTTGGCTTACATCACTCTATATGATAGGCTCCAGGTTCATCCACCTCGTTAGAACAACATTGTAAAGTAATTAGCCTCCAATTAATATAAATAAATTAAAAAATAAAAAAGTGAACATTGATTTTTGTCTGTAAGCAAAAAATGTTTAAATTTCTTAATATATTTAATGATTACGTTTTAAAATTGGAAAATAATATGGAAAACATGTCATCAATATACTAAATAATTTTTGGCAACATATATTAGTCAGTTATATAAAAATGCACTGTAAAAACAGAATCATTGTTATACGAAGGCAAATATTTGATAACCCAAGTCAATAAGCTCTAGCTACTTAGACTTATATTTAGGTGCTGTCAAGGTAAGAATGGAAAGCTAAAACAAGAATCTTGAGCTTTGTAAAGCAAACAAGCTATTTTTGAAGCAAAAATATCAAAATTATTGAAACAATTAAGTTATTGTATTAAATAATGTGAAATCCTTTCTATCTCATTTAGTGTTTATTGGTGATGTAGCAGTAAGAAGAACAAGCTTATTGATTTAGACATGTGAAATGAATAATATATTTCAACTATGCATATATAATCACAGTTTGGTTGGTAATTATGTATTTTCACAATGGTATTGTCTTGTTTCTATTTTCATATCTTGCAAAGACAAAGGTTATACTTGCACAAGCCAAACAACTTAATATTAAGGAAAGAAATAATCAGTTGAGCATAATCACCAAAATATTTCATATTACAACTTGAACATGTTTTTCTATTCCTGTTTCATNGGTATTGTCTTGTTTCTATTTTCATATCTTGCAAAGACAAAGGTTATACTTGCACAAGCCAAACAACTTAATATTAAGGAAAGAAATAATCAGTTGAGCATAATCACCAAAATATTTCATATTACAACTTGAACATGTTTTTCTATTCCTGTTTCATCCTTTTCCTTTAGATCTCAAACATATTTTACAACTTAAATCTTTTTTTTTTTTTTTTGTAAAGTCTTACACAAACAAATTTTTTAGTGGCAAAATGCATATCAAATTTTTGGAAGTGGTTTTTCCTATGACATGAATGCAAAAGAAATACTTGAGTTTTGTTTGTTTTAATAAAAATGTTACTGATATAAGTTGGAGTTTATTAGAACATTTTCAGTTCAGTTCAGTCGCTCAGTTGTGTCTGACTCTTTGTGACTGCATGCACTGCAGCAGCCAGATTTCCCTGTCCATCACCAACTCCAAAAGCTTTCTCAAACTCATGTCCATTGAGTTGGTGATACCATCCAACCATCTTATCCTCTGTTGTCCCCGTCTCCTCCCACCTTCAATCTTTCCCAGCATCACGGTCATTTCTTCTCATCAGGAGGCCAAAGTTGGAGTTTCAGCTTCAGTACCAGACCTCCCAATGAATATTCAGGACTGATTTCCTTTAGGATGAATATTCTTGCAGTTCAAGGGACTCTCAAGAGTCGTCTCCAATACCACAGTTCAAAAGCATCAACTCTTCAGCACTCAGCTTTCTTTATAGTCCAACTTTCACATCCATATATGACTACTGGAAAACCATAGCTTTGATTAGACGGACCTTTGTTGGCAAAGTAATGGCTAGGCTTTTTAATGTACTATCTAGGTTGGTCACAGCTTTTCTTCCAGGGAGACAAGATGGCAGAGGAGTAGTTGGATGCATCATGGAATACATCTTCAGATGCAGAAGACATTGTAGAACAGCATCTGAGATTGGGCAGGAGTCCCTGACCACTGGAGAGGAATATATAGATCCAGGCAAAACTCGGTAGGATGAAAATAGAGAAGGAAAAAGAGGAGGAGAGTGAGCAGGACTGGACCTGCACCTGGTGGGTGGGGGAACTGAAGCAGTATCAGATCAGGGAAACACTTTAGGCTGTTGGAGAGTGCAACTGCTGATTGATGACAGTCTGAATGGAGTAAGAACCACACAGACAATCCTCACTAAAGCCTTAGGTACCCTGGACAGAGATGCAAGTTCCATGGAATGCAAGGCAGCGGAGAACTGTTGCATAAGGATTGGAGAGTCATTCCAGGGTGAAATCTCCTGTTGACTGTGGAGAGATGGCCTGAGGGGATGTGAGGGAGGTGATCATGACAGGAAATACCTTTGGCGGAAAGCCAGGCAACCATGGAAACAAGGTGATACTGCTGAGTCACACGCAGGAGGTGAAGATATCACTGTGACCTCTTTCATCACACTCTGGTACCAGCAGTTGACCAATAGAGAAAGACCCCAGAGAAGGTGGCCTTTCCAGTGCCTGATGCACCTAGCAATAAAGACCCTATTCATGGGAGCCTTTGAGTGCCTGCTGCACTAAGCAATAGAAAAGGACCAGCCAGGGAGGTCCTTTGAAAGCCAGCTGTCAGAAACTAGGAAAAAACCTTAATACTTCCACAATTCCTGTACCTGAGGCCACCGGCATTCCTGCACATTTGGTACTGTCAGTGTCCCTACAATCCCAGCATTACACCACCTCCACACTCAATCCTTACTTGGTCAGATCTACCAGAGGGTAGAAAAATAAACCCTAATAGTGCCATATTTACTGTAGCCATGACCACAGACTACCTCTCATACCTGGCACTGTCAGAGTCCCCATGATCCAAGCAACCATACCACTTCCACACTTGATCCCCCATGGGTCAGAGTTGCCAGAGCCTAGGAAAAAACCCAATGGCCACTGGCTACCCTGTCTACCTTGCACTGCAACTGTCTCTACATACAAGCAGCTGTATAACCTCCACACCCAGTCCTCAATGGGATAGACCCAAGTACTTCAGGGCAGCCTCAGGAGTAAACCCCTAAGGATGACTCACATGCAGAGGCAGGGTAAAACCCCAGGGGCAGTGTGGCTAAAGAAGAGGATTGAAAAGTTATCCATCAGCTATTCAAGCTGCTGATAAATCACATGAGGAGCTAGGCAGACTCTGTGTCTTTGGAATATATGAAAGGACAAGGAGAGTTCCCACAAAACAAAATACACTAACTCTGGCAACTGTGGACACTGGAGGCTAGAACATGCAGGAGCAGAACCAGATTAGAGTCTGAGTTGTCCCCACGAGAGGTCCAGACACCAGTCCAGTATTGGAGGACATCTTATAGAGGCAGAGGTGGGCTGTGACTCAGACTGAGGGAATGGAGGCTGACAGCTGAGAACCAAGAAAAAGCATTTATTGTCATTCTTATATTTTGATTTATCCTACAGTTGGTTCCAGATATTTTTCTTCTTCTTTTTCTCTGTTGTTGTGGATGCTGATTTATTCTTACTATTAACTGTAGTTACACCTTTGAAAAAACAAACAAACAAACATAATTTTCATTTCCTTTGTATAATTCTGTGTCTGCATTGGTTTTTTTTTTATTCTGTTTTTCTTTCTTTCTTTCTTGTTGTCCTTTTCCTGCTTTCAGTTCAGTTCAGTCTCTCAGTCATGTCTGATTCTTTGTGACCCCATGAATTGCAGCACACCAGGCCTCCCTGTCCATCACCAACTCCCAGAGTTCACTCAGACTCACGTCCATCGAGTCAGTGATGCTATCCAGCCATCCTCTGTCGTCCCCTTCTCCTCCTGTCCCCAATCCCTCCCAGCATCAGAGTCTTTTCCTGCTTTAGATATTCTTTATACATATATCGGAGAAGGCAATGGCACCCTACTCCAGTATTCTTGCCTGGAAAATCCCATGGACAGAGGAGCCTGGTAGGCTGTAGTCCTTGGGGTCACTACTAGTCCGACATGACTGAGCAACTTCACTTTCACTTTTCACTTTCATGCACTGGGGAAGGAAATGGAAACCCACTCCAGTGTTCTTGCCTGGAGAATCCCAGGGGCGGGGGAGCCTGGTGGGCTGCTGTCTATGGGGTCGTACATATACATATGTGTGTGTGTGTCTATATATATATATATATATTTATTTATCTGTATTTCTATTTAACCTTGTTTTTCTATTTGTTTCCTTTCTTATTTTTCTTTATTTTATCATGTTTCTTTGTTTTGTTTTCTTTGATTTATTCTTCAGTCGTTACTCTGCCTTGGTTTTCTTTTCCAGTTTGTGTTTTAGTTACTTTTCTTTTTTTATTGGTAAATATCATTTTTGTTTCCTTTGCTCACTGGGTAACTCACTTGTACTTTATTTTCTTTGGCCTGTTTGAGTCTGTTCATGTGTGTGTACATGTGTGTGTGTGTGTGTTCCTTTGTTATTATTTTTCTGATTTTCTATTTACCATATGTCTGAGGTTTGTCTTTTTTGTTTTTAGTGGATTTTTGTTTGTTTGTTTGTTTTAATCCCCTTTAATGCCATAAAAAAATGGCTTGTGGAATCTGGGTACCTCTGACAAAGATCAGGCCTGAGACTTTGGAATGGGAATGTTGAGTCCAGGACTCTAGACTACCAGAGAACTCCTGACTCCAGGGAGTATTAATTAGTGAGAACTCTACTTATATTCAAGACTCAGGATCACAAAACTGCCAGCAGCATCCAGTGCAGGACAACTTACCCAAATAACACGCAAGGCAAAAACACAAATTCCATCATTAGCAGACAGGCCTCACATATACGCTTCAAAACATACCACTTCACACATCCTTGTCCATTAGGAAAAAAAAAATCACCTCCTCCCACCAGAACAAAACCATAGGTCCCCCTTCCAGCCCATGAGGATGGAACACAAACTTACATAAACCACTCAACAAACTCACCGACCAAAGACAGAAGCCAAAGGGGGAAAGGAATGTGATTTAACAGCTTGGTAAAAGGAGACCTCAAACACAATAAGTTAGAAAAAAATGAAAAAAATAGAAATATTGTGCAAATGAAGGAAAAAGGTAAAAACCTCAAAAGACCAAGTAAATGAAAAGGAAATAGGTAAACTACCTGAAAAAGAATTCAGAGTAATAATTGTAAAGATGATTCAAGATCTCAGTAATAGAACAGAGAACATGCAAGAATTAATTAACACAGTTAACAAAGACATAGAAGAAACAGAGGATTAAAAAAAATAATAAATAGATGAACATCATAATTACTGAAATTAAAAGCAGTCTAGAAGGAATTGATCTCAGAATAACTGAGGCAGAAAAATAGATAAATAATCTATAGAATGACAGAAATAAACACTGAAGAATAGAATAAAGGAAAAATAATGAAAATTGAGGACAGTCTCATAGACTTCTGGGACAATATTAAGCACACTGAAATTTGAACAATAGGAGTCCCAGAAAAGGAAAAAGAAGATAAATGGTCTTAATTTTTTTTTGAAGAGAGTATAGCTGAAAACTTCCATAACATGAGAAAGGAAATAGTCAACAAAGTCAAAGAAGCTCAGAGAGTTGCGTATAGAATAAATCCAAGGAGAAATATGCTGAAGCACATAATAATTTAACTAATAAAGAAGCATGCATACTATCATGTAAGAAATGAGGCGCTGGTCTATGTTCGATGCAGGATGCTTGGGGCTGGTGCACGGGGATGATCCAGAGAGACGTTGTGGGATGGGAGGTGGGAGGGGGATTCAGGATTGGGAGCTCGTGTACACCTGTGGTGGATTCACGTCGATGTATGGCAAAACCAATAGAGTATTGTAAAGTAAAATAAAGTAAATTTAAAAAAAAATTAAAGCAAAAAAAAAAGAATAAACACAAATAAAAAAATATTAAAAGTAATAAGTGAGAAGTAATAAATAATATAGAAGGAAAAGCCCATCTGATTAACAGCTGATCTTTCTGCAGAAATTCTGCAGACCAGAAGGGAATGACAGCATATATTTAAAGTACTAAAAGGAAAAATCCTACAATCCTACAATGTAGATTACTCTGTTCATCAAGGATCTCATTCAAATAGATGAAGAAATCAAAAGCTTTATACACAAGCAAAGTATAAGGGAATTTAGCATAACCAAGCGAATTTTACAACAAATGTTAAAGGGACTTCTATAGAGAGGAAACACAAGAAAAAACATACAAAGATAAACCCAAAACAATTTAAGAAAATTCAAATAAGCATCAATACCTACTGTAAATACAAATGGATTAAAATGATCCAGAAAAAGACACAGACTATTTAAATGAATATATATAAAAAAAGATACACACATATATATATGCTGCCTATATATACACATATATATATATAAGTGCTGAATAGACCCACTTCAGACCTAGAGACACATACAGACTGAGAGTGAGAGGATGGTAAAATATATTCCCTGCAATGGAAATCAAAAAAAAATTCAGAATAATAATTCTCACATCAAACAGAATGGGTCTTAAAAAATATACAAGGAAAAAATATATATATATACAAGGTATAAGGAAGGGCACTACATAATGATCAAGGGGTCAATCCAAGAAGAAGACATAACCATTGTAAATATTTATGCACCCAACATAGAAGTACCACTATACATAAGGCAAAAACTAACAGACAAGAGAGGAAATTGACAACAACACAATGATAGTAAAGGACATTAACATCCCACTTACACCAATTGACAGATCATCAAAACTGAAAATTAATAAGAAAACACAAACCCTTAACATGACAAAACATATCAAATGGACCCCATTGATTTCTTCAGGGCATTCCATTCAAATGAGCATGAATACACATTCTTCTCAAGAGCATGTAGGACATTCACCATGATAGACTAAATCTTCAGTCACAAATCAAGCCTTAGTAAATTTAAGAAAATTGAAATTTATCAAGCATCTTTTCTGACCAAAACATTATGAGACTAGAGATCAACTACAAGAAAAACAAATAAAAAAACTGCAAAAAAAAAAAAAAACACTCAAATGCATGTACAATACAATTCTAAATAATTAACACATTCAGTTCAATTAAGTCTTTCAGTCGTGTCCAACACTTTGCGACCCCATGGACTGCAGCACTTCCCTGTCCATCACCAACTCCTGCAGCCTATTCAAACTCATGTCCATCGAGTTAGTGATGCCATCCAACCATCTCAACCACGTTATTGTAGAAACAAAAAGGAAATATTTTTTTAAATGCCTAGAAAAAATGACAGTGAAAAGACTATGACCCAAAACTTATTGTTGTTCAGAGAAGTGGTGCCCCACTCTTTGCAAACCTATGAACTACAACCTGCCAGGCTCCCCTGTCCTTCAACACCTCTGGAAGTTTGCTCAAACTCATGTTCATTGACTTATATATGCCATCCAACCATTTAATTCTCTGTTGTCTCCTTCTCCTGTTTCCCTCAATCTTTCCTACCATCAGGGTCATTCTCAATGAGTCTTTACATCAGGTGGCAAAATATTGAAGCTTCATCTATAGCAGCAGTCCTTCCACTAAATATTCAGGGTGATTTCCTTTAGGACTGATTGTATTGATCTCCTTGCTGTCCAAGAGACTCTCAAGGGTCTTCTCCAACAAAACAATTGGAAAGTATCAATTTTTCTGTGCTCAGCCTTCTTACCAGTTGCACATTCATATCTGTACATGACTATTGGTAAAGCAAGAGCATTGACTATATGGATATTTTTCACCAAAGTTATGTTTCTGTTTTTTAATATACTGCCTAGTTTGGTCATGGTTTTTTATCCAAGGAGCAAGTGCATTTTAATTTTGTGACAACAGTCACCATCTGCAGTGATTTTAGAGCCCCCAAAATAAAATATATCATTATTTCAAATTTTTCCCCATTTATTTGCTGTGAAGAGTGGGACCAGATGCCATGGTCTTAGGTTTATGAATGTTGAACTTTAAGACAACATTTTTTCTCCCCTTTCACGTTCATAAAGAAATTATTTAAATATTCTTAAATTTTTGCCATTAGAGTGGTATCATCTGAATATCTGAGGTTGTTGGTATTTCTCCTGGTAAATTTTGTTTCTGCTTGTGATTCATTCAGCATGGCATTTTGCATACTGTACTCTGTGTATAAATTAAATAAGAAAGGTGACAGACTTGACACTCTTCCCAATTTTGAACCAGTCCCTTGTTCCATGTTCGGTTCTATTACTTCTTGACATACATACAGGTTTTTCAGGAAGCTAGTAAGGTGGTCTGATACTATAATCTCTTTAAGAATTTTCCACAGTTTTTCATGATCTATACAGTCAATGATTTTAGCATAGTCAATTAAGTAAAAATATATATTTTTTGGAGTTCCCTTGCATTTTCTATAAGCCAACCAATTTTGGCCATTTGTTCTCTGGTTCTTCTGCCTTTGCTAAATCCAAGTGATATGTCTGGAAGTTTTTGGTTCATGTACAGTTGAAGCCAATCTTGAAGGACTTTGAGCATTACTTTGATAGCACGTGAAATGAAGATAGTTGTATGGTAGTTTGAACCTTCTTTAACATTGCCTTCATTTGGAACTAGAACAAAAAATGATTTTTTACAGTCTTGTAGCCACCACTGAGTTTTCAAATTTGCTAACATATTGAGTGAAGCATTTAAAAACCATCATCTTTTAAGATTTGAACTAAATCTTATTTTAAGATTTAAAATAAGCATCAAATTTTAAGCATCAAACAGCATCAAATTTTAAATAAATTTGAAATAAATCCAGCTCAGCTGGAATTCCATTATCTCCACTAGCTTTGTTTGTAGTAATGCTTCCACAACTCCTGCATAAAATGGTACTTTCTCTCAAGACAAAGAAAACATGTATATAGGAGATTTCTGACCATGTTCCTTACCATATGCAAAAAATGTTCTAGCTGGAGGAATGTATTATAATTAAGTGAGCCCTCAGGGGGTCATTTTTCATCATCAGAAAAATAGATTGTATTAAGGCCATGCCTTAGTTCAGAAAAAGATCATAAGCTTCTTTAACAGGGTTTGGAGGTCAAATTTCTTCCAGTTTTTCAGTACACATACCAAAGGAGTCCTCTTTGAGCCAGGAATGGGTCTAGAAGAGGTTGGTCCCATCTGAAAGAGAGAAGACCAGGACAGTTGTTAGAAGAGGCCTTACAAATAGCTGTGAAAAGAAAAGAAGTGAAAGGCAAAGGAGAAAAGGAAAGATATATTCATCTGAATGCAGAGATCCAAAGAATAGCAAGGAGAAATAAGAAAGCCTTCCTAAGTGATCCAGATGCCACTGCCACTAAGTCACTACAGTCGTGTCCAGCTCTGTGCAATCCTATGGACAGAGCCTGCCAGGCTCCTCCATCCACAGCATTCTCTAGGCAAGAATACTGGAATGGGTTGCCATTTCCTTCTCCATCCTGAGTGATCAATGCAAAGAAATAGAGGAAAACAATAGAAGGGGGAAAGACTAGAGATATCTAGAAGAAAATTGGAGATACCAAGGGAACACTTCATGCGAAGACAGGTACAATAAAGGAAATAAATTGTATGGACCTAATAAAAGCAGGAGATATCAAGAAGAGGTGTCGAGAAAACACAAAAGAACTATACAAAAAAGAACTTAATGACCCACATAGCTGATTGTGTGATCACTCATCTGGAGCCAGAAATCCTGGAGATCAAGGTCAGCTGGGCCTTAGAAAGCATTGCTATGAACAAAGCTAGTAATGATTATGAAATTCCAGCTGAGCTATTTCCAATCCTAAAAGATGCTGGTATGGAAGTGCTGNGATTGTGTGATCACTCATCTGGAGCCAGAAATCCTGGAGATCAAGGTCAGCTGGGCCTTAGAAAGCATTGCTATGAACAAAGCTAGTAATGATTATGAAATTCCAGCTGAGCTATTTCCAATCCTAAAACATGCTGGTATGGAAGTGCTGCACTCAATATGCCAGCAAATTTGGAAAACTCAGCAGTGACCACAGGACTGGAAAAGGTCAATTTCCATTTAATCCTAAAGAAAGGTAATGCCAAAGAATTTTAAAAGTACTGCAAAATTGCACTCATCTCACACACTAGCAAAATAATGCTCACAATTCTCCAAGCCAGCCTTAAACAGTACATGAACAATGAACTTCCAGATGTTCAAGCTGGATTTAGAAAGAGCAGAGGAACCAGAGATCAAATTGCCAACATCCATTGGATTATACCAAAAGAAGAAAATTCCCGCCCAAAATATCACTTCTGCTTCACCGACTACACTAAAGTCTTTGACTGTGTGGATCACAACAAAATGTGGAAAATTCTTCAAGAGATGGGAATACCACCTTACCTGCTTCCTGAGAAACCTATATGCAAGTTAAGAAACAACAGTTAGAACCCTACATAGGACAAGAGACTGTTTAAAAATTGAAAAGAGTAAGTCAAGGATGTATATTTTCACCCTATTTATTTAATTTATATGCAGAGTACATAATAGAAATGCTGGGCTGGATGAAGCACAAGTTGAAGTCAAAATTTCAGGGAAAAATATCAATAACCTCAGGTATATAAATGACACCACCTTTATGCCAGAAAGTGAAGAGGAACTAAAAAGCCTCTTGATGAAAGTGAAAGAGGAGAGTGAAAAAGATGACATTAAAACTCAGCAGTTAAAAAACAAAGACCACGACATCTAGTCCCATCACTTCATAACAATTAGATGGGGCAACAATGGAAACCGTGAGAGACTTTATTTTCCTGGGCTCAAAAATCACTGTAGATAGTGACTTCAGCTATGAATTTAAAAGATGCTTGCCCCTTGAAAGAAAAACTATGACAAACTTAACATATTAAAAAGCAGAGGCATTACTTTGCTGACAAAATTACGTATATTCAAAGCTTTGTTTTCACTAGTAGTTATGTATGGATGTGAAAGTTGGACAAGAAAGAAGGTGGAACACTGAAGAGTTCATGATTTTGAACTGTGGTAATGGGAAAGACTCTCTTGAGAGTCCATTGTTCTGCAAGGAGATATGAAATCAGACATGACTGAGCGGCTGAACTGAATCTAATGCTCCTGATAGCCCAATTGACTTCATACTCCAGGATGTCTGGCTCTCAGTTCAGTTTCAGTTCAGTCATTGAGTCATTTCTGACTCATTGTGACTCCATGGACTTCAGCATGCCAGGCCTCCCTGTCCATCACTAACTCCCAGAGTTTACTCAAACTCATGTCCATCGAGTTGGTGATGCCATCCAATCATCTCATCNCAATTTCCATTTAATCCTAAAGAAAGGTAATGCCAAAGAATTTTAAAAGTACTGCAAAATTGCACTCATCTCACACACTAGCAAAATAATGCTCACAATTCTCCAAGCCAGCCTTAAACAGTACATGAACAATGAACTTCCAGATGTTCAAGCTGGATTTAGAAAGAGCAGAGGAACCAGAGATCAAATTGCCAACATCCATTGGATTATACCAAAAGAAGAAAATTCCCGCCCAAAATATCACTTCTGCTTCATCGACTACACTAAAGTCTTTGACTGTGTGGATCACAACAAAATGTGGAAAATTCTTCAAGAGATGGGAATACCACCTTACCTGCTTCCTGAGAAACCTATATGCAAGTTAATAAACAACAGTTAGAACCCTACATAGGACAAGAGACTGTTTAAAAATTGAAAAGAGTAAGTCAAGGATGTATATTTTCACCCTATTTATTTAATTTATATGCAGAGTACATAATAGAAATGCTGGGCTGGATGAAGCACAAGTTGAAGTCAAAATTTCAGGGAAAAATATCAATAACCTCAGGTATATAAATGACACCACCTTTATGCCAGAAAGTGAAGAGGAACTAAAAAGCCTCTTGATGAAAGTGAAAGAGGAGAGTGAAAAAGATGACATTAAAACTCAGCAGTTAAAAAACAAAGACCACGACATCTAGTCCCATCACTTCATAACAATTAGATGGGGCAACAATGGAAACCGTGAGAGACTTTATTTTCCTGGGCTCAAAAATCACTGTAGATAGTGACTTCAGCTATGAATTTAAAAGATGCTTGCCCCTTGAAAGAAAAACTATGACAAACTTAACATATTAAAAAGCAGAGGCATTACTTTGCTGACAAAATTACGTATATTCAAAGCTTTGTTTTCACTAGTAGTTATGTATGGATGTGAAAGTTGGACAAGAAAGAAGGTGGAACACTGAAGAGTTCATGATTTTGAACTGTGGTAATGGGAAAGACTCTCTTGAGAGTCCATTGTTCTGCAAGGAGATATGAAATCAGACATGACTGAGCGGCTGAACTGAATCTAATGCTCCTGATAGCCCAATTGACTTCATACTCCAGGATGTCTGGCTCTCAGTTCAGTTTCAGTTCAGTCATTGAGTCATTTCTGACTCATTGTGACTCCATGGACTTCAGCATGCCAGGCCTCCCTGTCCATCACTAACTCCCAGAGTTTACTCAAACTCATGTCCATCGAGTTGGTGATGCCATCCAATCATCTCATCCTCTGCTATCCCCTTCTTCTCCCACGTTCAATCTTCCCTACATCAGAGTCTTTTCCAATAAGTCACTTCACATCGTGTGGCCAAAGTACTGGAGTTTCAGCTTCAGCATCAGTCTTTCAAAGAATATTCAGGACTGATTTCCTCTAAGATGGACTAGTTGGATCTCCTTGTGGTCCAAGGGACTCTCAAGAGTTTTCTGCAACACCACAGTTCAAAAGCATCAATTCTTTGGTGCTCAGCTTTCTTTATAGTCCAACTTTCACATCAACACAACTACTGGGAAAACCATAGATTTTACTGGATGGACTTTTGTTGTCAAAGTAATATCTCTGCTTTTTAATATGCTGTCTAGTTTTGTTATAACTTTTCTTCCAAGGAGCAAGCCTCTTTTAATTTCATGGCTACAGTCACCATCTGCAGTGATTTTCGACTCCCCCCCAAAAAAAATTAATAAATAAAGTCTGTAACTGTTTCCATTGCTTCCCCATCTATTTGTCATGTAGTGATGGGACTGGATGCCATGATATTAGTTTTCTGAATGTTGAGTTTTAAGCCAATTTTTTTTCACTCTCTGCTTTCACTTTCATCAACAGTATCTTTAGTTCTTCTTCACTTTCTGCCATAAGAGTGGTGTCATCTGCATGTCTGAAGTTACTGATATTTCTCCTAGAAATCTTGATTCCAGTTTGTGCTTCATCCAGCCCAGCATTTCTCATTATGTGCTCTACATATTTAACCAGGGTTACAATATACAACCTTGACATACTCCTTTTCTGATTTAGAACCAGTCTGTTGTTTCATATATAGTTCTTCCTGACTTGCATAAGGGATTGCTCAGGACGCAGGTCAAGTGGTCTGGTATCCATTCTCTTTAAGAATTTTCCACAGTTTGTTGTAATCCACACAGTCAAAGCCTTTGGCATAGTCAATAAATCAGAAGTAGATGTTTTTCTGGAACTCTCTTGCTTTTTCCATGATCCAGCCAATGTTAACAATTTTATGTCTGGTTCCTCTGCCTTTTCTAAATCCATCTTGATCATCTGGAAGTTCATGGTTCATGTTCTGTTGAAGTCTGGCTTGGAGAATTTTGAGCATTACTTTGCTAGCATGTGCTGCTACTGCTGCTGCTAAGTCGCTTCAGTCGTGTTCGACTCTGTGTGACCCCATAGATGGCAGCCCACCAGGCTCCCCCATCCTTGTGATTCTACAGGCAAGAACACTGGAGTGGGTTGCCATTTCCTTCTCCAGTGCATGAAAGTGAAAAGTGAAGTTGCTCAGTCCTGTCCGACTCTTAGCATGTGAGATGAGTGCAATTGTCTGGCTCTAGATGAGTGTCAAGAACATCACGGTTAACTAAGTCATTAACAACTTTTTTTTATAGTCCATATGTGTGTTTTGGGGTTCCCTGATAGCTCAGTTGGTTAAAAAAATAAACCGTGTGTAGTGCAGGAGACCCCAGTTAGTTCCTGGGTTGGGAAGATCTGCTGAATAAAGGATAGGCTACCCACTCCATTATTCCTGGGCTTCCCTTGTGGCTCACCTAATAAATAATCCACCTGCAATGCAAGTGACCTGAGTTCAATTCCTGGATTGGGAAGATCCCCTGGAGAAGGGAAATGTTACCCACTCCAGTATTCTGCCCTGGAGAATTCCATGGACTGAATAGTCCATGGGGTCACAAGGAATTGGACATGACTGAATGACTTTCACTTTCATGTGTATTTTGGCATCTCTTCTTAATCTCTTCTGCTTCTATTCAGTCCTTTCCATTTCTGTCCTTTATTTTGACCATTTTTGTATGTCATTTTCCCTTTATATCTCCAACTTTCTTGAAGAGATCTCTAGTCGTTCCCATTCTGCCATTTTCCCCTATGTTTTTTTCTCTCTAAACCTATGGGATGCAGCAAAAGAAGTTCTCAAATGGGAATTCACAGCAATATATTCTCACTTCAAGTAGCAAAACAGATATTGAATAAATAACCTCACTCTATACATAAAGCACTGGAAGAAAGAAGAACAACAACAAAAAACAAGGTTAGTAGAAGGAAAGAAATCTTAAAGATTAGAGAAGAAATAAATGAAAATGAAGGAAGCAATCAGTTCAGTCCAGTTCAGTCGCTCAGTCAAGTCTCTTTGCGAACCCATGAATTGCAGCACACCAGGCCTCCCTGTCCATCACCAACTCCTAGAGTTCACTCAGACTCACGTCCATCTAGTTGGTGATGCTATCCAGCCATTTGTCATCCCAATCTCCTCCTGCCCCCAATCTCTCCCAGCATCAGAGTCTTTTCTAATGAGCCAACTATTTGCATGAGGTGGTGAAGGAAGCAATAGTAAAGATTGATAAAACAAAGAGCCGTTTCTTTGAGAAGATAAACAAAATTGACAAACCATTAGCCAGACTTATCAACAAAAATAGGGAGAAGACAAGTCAATAAAGTTATAATCGAAAAAGGAAAGATTACAACAGAAAATGTAGAAGTACAAAGTACCATAATTATGAGAAACTATATGTCAATAAAGTGGACAACCTAGGATAAATGGAAAAATTCTTAGAAAAGCTCAACTTTCCAAAACTGAAACAGAAATAAGTAGGAACTGTGAACAAGTCATTTACAAGCACAGAAATACAAAATGTGATCCAAAATCTCCAGAAAACAGAAGCTCAGGGTCACATGGTTTCACAGGTGAATTTTATTAAATGCTTAGAAAGGGGGTAATGCTTATTCTTCTGGAAATATTCCAAAAAAACTATAGAGGAAGGAGCAATTCAAAAGCTATTCTTTGAACAAAACTAGAAAAATATATTACAATGAAAGAAAACTACAGGCCAGTATCACTGATGAACGAGATGCAAATTTGTCAAAAAAAAAAAAGACATAGCAAGCAAAAATCAACAACACATTAAAAATATCATATACCATGATCAAATCACATTTATCCCAGGGATGCAAGTGTTCTTTAGTATACAGGAATTAATAATTGTGAAACAATATTAACATCTGAAAAATAAAAACCATATGATAATCTCAATAGATCCAGAAAAAGCTTTTGACAAATTCCAGCATCCATTTATGATAAAACCTCTTTGATAAATGAACTTGGAAGGAATTTATCTTAACATAATAAAGGCCACATATGACAAACCCACAATAAACATTGTTCTAAAACATGTAAAAGAAAACAATTTCTCTAATATAAGGAAAAAGACAAGAGGTCCTACTCTCACGACAATTATTCAACACAGTTTTGGAAGTCCTAGTTCTGGAAATCAGGGAAGAAACAGAAATAAAAGGGGTTCAGTTTGAAAAAGAAATAACATTCTCACTGCCTGCAGATGACATGATACAATACACAGAAAACTCTAAAGATACTATCAGAAAATTGCAAGAGCTAATCAGTAAATGTATTATAGTCACAGGATACAAAATAAATACAGAGAAATTGCTTGCATTTCTATATACTAACATAAAAAATCAGAAATATAAATTATATAATCAATTGTATTTACCTTTGCAACAGAAAGATTAAAATGCCAGGAATTAAACTACCTACACAGACAAAGATGTTATACAGAAAGCTTTAAGAAACTGATGAAAGAAACCAAAGACATAAATAGATGGAGACATATTCCATGTTCCTGGGTAGGAAGAATCAATACTGTAAAAAAATACTATATGACCAAATGAAATATATAGATTCAATGAAATCCCTATCAAATTATCAATAGCATTTTTCACAAAACTAGAACAACAACAGCGAAATCATAATTCTTATTGTGATTAGAATTGACCCCGACTATTCAAAGTAATCTTGAGAAAGAAGAATGGAGCTGAAGGAATAAATTTCCCTGATTTTGGACTATACTGCAAAGCTACAGTCATCAAGATAGCCTGGTACCGACACAAAAAGATAAATAAGGACACCTAATTTGACACAGGATGCAAGAATATGCACTAAAGATAGTCTGTTTAACAAGTGGTGCTGTGTAAACTGGACAGCTACAGGTAAGAAAAATGAAATCAGAACAATTCCCAACACAATGCACAATGGAAAACTCAAAATGGATTAAAGCCTTAAATGTAAGACCAAAAAGTATAAAATTCTCAGAGGAAAATGTAGGCAGAACACTCTATAATATAAATCGCACCAAGATCCTCTATGACTCACCTCCTAGAGTAATGGAAATAAAAACAAAAATTAACAAGTGGGACCAAATTTAACTTAAAACAATTCACAGCAAAGGAAAGTTTAAACAAGGTGAAAAGACAGCCCTCAGAACAGGAGGAAATGATAACAAATGAAACAACTGATAAAGGATTAATTTCCAGTAAAACAAACAGCCCAATTAAAAAGTGGGAAAAAAAAAAAAAAACCTAAACACATTTCTCCAAAGAAAACATCAGTTCAGTTAAGCTCAGTTCAGTCACTCAGTCCTGTCTGACTCTTTGCGACCCCATGAATCACAAGATGACAGATGGCCTCCCTGCCCATCACCAACACCCAGAGTTGACAAAACTCATGTCCATCGTGTCAGAGATGCCGCCCAGCCATCTAATCTTCTAATCCCCTTCTCCTCCTGCCCCCAGTCCTTCCCAGAATCAGGGTCTTTTCCAGTGAGTCAACTCTTCACATGAGGTGGCCGAAGTATTGGAGTTTCAGCTTTAGCATCAGTCTTTCCAAAGAACACCCAGGACTGATTTCTTTTAGAATGGACAGATTGGATCTTCTTGCAGTCCAAGGGACTCTCAAGAGTCTTGTCCAACACCACAATTCAAAAGCATCTATTCCTCGGTGCTCAGCTTTCTTCACAGTCCAACTCTCACATTCATACATAACCACTGGAAAAACAATAGCCTTGACTAGACAGACCTTTGTTGGCAAAGTAATGTCTCTGCTTTTGAATATGCTATCTAGGTTGCTCATAATTTTCCTTCCAAGGAGTAAGCGTATTTTAATTTCATGGCTGCAATCACCATCTGCAGTGATTTTGTAGATCAAAAAAANCTTTGGAACTCTGCATTCAGATGCTTATATCTTTCCTTTTCTCCTTTGCTTTTCACTTTCCTTCTTTTCTCAGCTATTTGTAAGGCCTCCTCAGACAGCCATTTTGCTTTTTTGCATTTCTTTTCCTTGGGGTTGGTCTTGATCCCTGTCTCCTGTTAAATGAAGTCGAATGATTCTATGAAGACCTCCAAGACCTTTCAGTCCTAACACCCAAAAAAGATGTCCTTTTCATTATAGGGGACTGGAATTCAAAAGTAGACATTCAAGAAACACCTGGGGTAACAGGCTAAATTTGGCCTTGAAATACGGAATGAAGCAGGGCAAAGGCTAATAGAGTTTTGCCACGAGAATACACTGGTCATAGCAAACACCCTCTTCCAACAACCAAGAGAAGACTCTAAGCATGAACATCACCAGATGGTCAACACCAAAATCAGATTGATTAAATTCTTTGCAGTCAAAGATGGAAAAGCTCTATACAGTCAGCAAAAACAAGACCAGGAGCTGACTGTGGCTCAGATCATGAACTCCTTATTGCCAAATTCAGACTTAAATTGAAGAAAGTAGGGAAAACCACTAGACCATTCATGTATATCCTAAATCAATTTCCTTATGATTATACAGTGGAATTGAAAAACAGATCTAAGGGACTAGATCTGATAGATAGACTGCCTGATGAACTATGGACAGAGGTTCAATGGCTAATAAACATAAGATTCTCTCAATACTGCTCATTATTAGAGAAATGAAAATCATAAACCACAAGGAAATATCACCTGACACCAGTCAGAATGACCATCATCAAAAAATCTTCAAACAATAAATGCTGGAGAGGATATGGAGTAAAGGTAATATTTTGGACTGTTGGTAAAAAATGTAATTGATTTAATCACTATAGAAAATAGTATAGAGATTCATTTAAAAAAATAGAAATAATTCTACCACATGACCCAACAATCACACTACTGGACATAGACCCTATGAAAAGCACAATTCAAAAATTCACATGTATCACAGTGTTCATTCACTGCAACACTGTTTATCATAGCTAGGACATAGAATAAACCTAGAGGTCCATTGACAGATGAATGGATAAAGAAGCTGTGATACATGTATGTAATAGAATATTACTCAGTCATAAAAAGGAACACACTTGAGTTCTAATGAGGTAGTTGAACCTAGAATCTATTATACAGAGTGAAGTAAATCAGAAAGAAAAATAAATATTGTATTTTAACACATTTATATGGAGTCTAGAAAGATGATACTGAGGATACTAGGGCAGCAATGGAGACACAGACATGGAGAACAGAGTTATGGTTATGAAGTAGGAGAAAGGAGAGGCTGCAATGAATAGACAGAGTAGCATGAAAGCATACATACTACTATATGCAAAATAGATAGCCAGTGTGAATTTGCTATATTACTCAGGGTACTTAAATTGGGGATTTCATGATGACCTAGGGGGATGGGATCAGGTGGGAGGTGGAAGGGAGGTTCAAGAGGAAAAAGAATTATATATATAGTTCTGCAAAAAGCACAAATATATGTAGGCAAGAAATGCTACTAAACAACAAATTAATCACTGAAGAAACAAAAGAAGAAATTAAAAAAAATAATAATCAAATACATTGAAGTGCCTGAAAGCAGATGAAAACAAAAGCACAGTAATCCAATGTAGAAAAAGTAGTTCCAAGAGGGACGGTAATAGCAATGCATGCTTACCAAGCAGCATACGCCTAGAAAACAACAAATCTCAAATAAGCAACCTAACCTAATGCCTATAGCTATAGGAACTACAAAATGAAGAACAAATAGATAACANGTAGAAAAAGTAGTTCTAAGAGGGACGGTAATAGCAATGCATGCTTACCAAGCAGCATACGCCTAGAAAACAACAAATCTCAAATAAGCAACCTAACCTAATGCCTATAGCTATAGGAACTACAAAATGAAGAACAAATAGATAACAAAGTTAGTAGAATAAAATAAATTATAAATATTAGGACAGAAATAACTGAAATTGAGACTAAAAAAAAATACAAAAGATCAGTGAAACAAAGAGCTGCTTCTGTGAAAACAAACAAAATGGATAAACCTTTACCCACAGTCATTAAAAAGAACCCAAATCAATAAAGTGAGAAATGAAAAAGGGGACATTACAGCATATGCCGTGAAAACACCAAGAATCATGAGAAATTACTATGAACAAATATATATATCAATAAAACGTGGGTGAACAGGATGGGTTCTTAGAAATGTACAATCTCTTAAGACTGAAATATAAACATATAGAAAATATGAACATGTTTATCAATAATAAAATTGTATCAGTCATTTAAAAATTACAAACAAGCTAAAGTTCAGGATCAGATACATTCATAGGTGAGTTCTACCATCATTAAGCAAAGAATTAACACTTCTGCTCCTCAAAATATTTCCAAATGTGCAAAGGAAAACATGCCTATGAGCTCATTGTATGAGGTCAGTATCACTCTGATGCCAAAAGCCAGACAAGGATACTACATACAAAAAAAAAAAAAAGAAAGAAAGAAAATAACAAGCCAACTACATTGACTATCATATATGCAAAAATCCTCAAAAGAATATTAGCAAACTAAATTCAATATTAAAATGATTACACAACAGGATCAAATGAGATATATGCCAGAGATGTTGCATGGTTCAACATCCATAATCAATTCATGTGATACACCACGTTAACAAATTGAAAAATAAAAGTGATATGATTTTCTCAATAGATCAAAAAAATCCTTTCAGAAAATTTAATATTCTTTCATTACAAAAACTCACAACAAAGTGCATATAGAGGGAACATACCTCAACACAGTAAAAGTTATTATAAATCCCACAACTAGAATCATGATTCTATTGGTCAGGGAAGTTTGGCGTACTGCAGTCCATGGGGTCACAAAGAGTTGGACATGACTGAGCAGCTGATCTGAACTGATAATCATGGTTAATGGTAAAATATTGAAAGCAGTTTCTTCCAGATCAGGAACAAGACAAGAATGCCAACTTTGCTTTCTTATTCAACACAACATTGGAAGCCCTAACCACAGCATCAGACGAGAAAATGAAATGTAAATATCAATTAAGTTCACCTGGTCTAATGTGCCATTTAAGGCTTGCATTTTCTTGTTAATTTACAGAGTCCAACACATTGAAAGGTCATATACCATGATTAAGTGAAGTTTATCCCAGGAATTCAAGGATTATTCAGTATAGGCAAATCAATCAATGTGATACACTATATTAAAAAGTTGAAAGATAAAAATTAAAAAAATATGATACTATCAATAGACATAGAGAAAGCTGTAAACAAAATACAATACCCATTTATGATTTAAAAAAAAATGATCTCCAAAAAAGTGGGCACACAAAGTACTTATCACAAAATAGTAAGGGTCATATATGACAAACCCACAGTAAATGTTACTCTCAGTGGTGAAAAACTGAAAGCATTTCTTCTAGGATCAGAAACAAGACAAGGGTGCCCACTCATGCCACTATTATTCATCACAGCTTTGGAAGTCCTGGCCAAAGCAATTAGAGAAGAAAAAGAACCAAAAGGAATCCAGAATGGAAAAGAAGAAGTAAAATTCTAACTGTTTGTGGATGACATAATATTATAAATATAAACTCCTTAGCATGACACCAGAAAACTAACAGAGTTAATCAATGAATTTATAAAAGTTTCAAGCTATAAGTTTAATGCACAGAAACCCCTTGCATTCCTATACACCAAAAACAAAATCTAAGAAGAAACTAAGGTGACAGTTCAATTCAGCTTTGGAACAAAAAGAATAAATTACTTAGGAATAAACCTACCTAAGAAGACAAAATCCTGTCTGATACTGATACTGGATCTATTCAGAAACTGATAAAAGGATTCAAAGATGACACAAATAGATAGAAGGTTATATCACATTCTTAGATTGGAAGAAACAATATTGTGAAAAGTGACTCTACTCCCCAAAGCAATCTAAAGACTCACTTAATTTCCTATCAAATTACAAATAGCATTTTCCCCCACAGAATTTATATATATATATTTTTACAGTTTGAATGGAAACACAAAAGACCCTGAATAACCAAAATAATCTTAAGAAAGAAAACTGAAATGAGATGAAACAATCTCCCTGACCTCAATTATACTACAAAGTGACAGGCATCAAGACAGTATGGTCCTTGCACAAAAGCAGAAACATAGATCAATAGAACATGACAGAAATTCCAGAGATAAACTCACACACCTGTGCTTACCTCTCTTTGAAAAAGGAGGCAAGTATACAATGGAGAAAAGACAGCCTCTTCAATACGTGGTGCTGAAAAACTGGACAACTACATGCAAAATAATGAAATTAGAGCACTTCCTACAATCAGTTCAGTTCAGTTCAGTTGCTCAGTCATATACTACTCTTTGGGACCCCATGAACTGCAGCAAGCCAGGCCTCCCTATCCATCACAAACTCCCGGAATCTATACAGACTCATCTCCATTAAGTCAGTAATACCATCCAACTATCTAATCCTCTGTCGTCCCATTTTCTTCCTGCCTTCAATATTTCCCAGCATCAGGATCTTTTCCAAGGAGTCAGTTCTTTACATCAGGCAGCCGAAGTATTGGAGTTTCAGCTTCAATATCAGTCCTTCCAAAGAACAATCAGGATTGATCTCATTTAGGATGGACTGGTTGGATCTCTTTGTAGTCCAAGAGACTCTGAAGAGTCTTCTCCAACACCACAGTTCAGAAGCATCAGTTCTTCAGCACTCAGCTTTCTTTAAAGTCTAACTCTCACATCCATATACGACCACTGGAAAAACAATTCCCTTGACGAGACAGACCTTTATTGGCAAAGTAATATCTCTGCTTTTTAGTATGATGTGTAGGTTGGTCATAACTTTCGTTCCAAGGAGTAAGTATCCTTTAATTTCATGGCTGCAATCACCATCTGCAATGATTTTGGAGCCCCAACCCAAAAGTCAGCACTGTGTCCACATCTATTTGCCATGAAGTGATGGGACCAGATGCCATGATAGTTTTTTGAATTTTGATTTTTAAGCCAACATTTTTAGACTCCCCTTTCACTTTCCTCAAGAAGCTCTTTAGTTTTTCTTCACTTTCTTCCATAAGGGTGGTATCATCTGCATATCTGAGGTTATTGATATTTCTTTCAGCAGTCTTGATTCCAGCTTGTGCTTCATCCAGACCAACATTTCTCATAATGTACTCTGCATATAATTTAAATAATCAGGGTGACAATATACAGCCTTGATGTACTCCTTTCCCAATTTGGAACCAGTTTGTCATTCCATGTCCAGTTCTAACTGTGGCTTTCTGACCTGCATACAGATTTCTCAAGAGGCAGGTCAGGTGGCCTGGTATTCTCATCTCTTTCAGAATTTTCCACAGTTTATTGTGATCCACACAGTCAAAGGCTTTGGCATAGTCCATAAAACAGAAATCGATAATTTTCTGGAACTGTCTTGCTTTTTTGATGATCCAGTGGATACTGGCAATTTAACCTCTGGTTCCTCTACCTTTTTTAAAGCCAGCTTGAACATTTGGATGTTTATGGTTCACATATTGCTGAAGACTGGCCTGGAGAATCTTGAGCATTACTTTATTAATGTATGAGATGAGTGTAATTATGCGGTGGTTTGAGCATTTTTTGGCATTGCCTTTCTTTGAAACTGGAATGAAAACCAACTTTTTCCAGTCCTGTGGCCACTGCCGAGTTTTCCAAATTTGCTGGCACATTGAGTGCAACACTTTCTCAGCATCATCTTTTAGGATTTGAAATAGTTCAGCTAGTATTCCATCACCCCCACTTGCTTTCTTTGTAGTGATGCTTCCTAACCCACACTTGACTTCATATTCCAGGATGTCTGGCTCTAAGTGAGTGATCACATCATCATGATTATCAGGATCCTGAAGATTTTTTGGTACAGTTATTCAGTGTTTTCTTGCTACCTGTTCTTAACGTCTTCACCTTCCGTTAGGTCCATATAATTTCTCTCCTTTATTGAGCTCATCTATGCATGAAATGTTCCCTTCATATCCTTAATTTTCTTGAAGATATCTCTAGTCTCCCATTCTGTTGTTTTCCTCTGTTTCTTTGCACTGATCACTGAGAAAAGCTTTCTTATCTCTCCTTGATATTCTTTGGAACTCTGCATTCAAGTGGATATATCTTTCCTTTTCTCCTTTGCTTTTTGCTTCTCTTCTTTTCACAGCTATTTGTAAGGCCTCCTAAGACAGCCATTTTGCTTTTTTGCATTTTTTTTTTCCTGGGGATGATCTTGCTCCCTGTCTCCTGTACAATGTCATGAAACTCTGTCCATAAGTCATCAGGCACTCTGTCTGTCAGATCTAGTCCCTTAAATCTATTTCCTGCTTCCACTGTATAATTGTAAGAGATTTGATTTAGGTCATACCTGAATGATCTAGTGGTTTTCCCTACTTTCTTCAATTTATGTCTGAATTTGGCAATAAGATGTTCATGATCTGATCCAAGTCAGCTCCCAGTCTTGTTTTTGCTGACTGTTTTCCTTCTCTATCTTTGACTACAAAATATATAATCAATCTTATTTTGATGTTGGCCATCTGGTGATGTCCATTGTAGAGTCTTCTCTTGTGTTGTTGGAACAGAGTGTTTGTTGTGACCAGTGTGTTCTCCAGGCAAAACTCTATTAGCTTTTGCCCTACTTCATTCTGCATTCCGAGGCCATATTTGCCTTTACTCCAGGTGTTTCTTGACTTCCTACTTTTGTATTCTAGTCACCTATAATGAAAAAGGACATTTTTGGAGGGTGTTAGTTCTAAAAAGTCTCATAGGTCTTCATAGAACCGTTCAACTTCAGTTTCTTCATTGTTATGGTCAGGGCATAGACTTGGATTACTGTGTTATTTATTGGGCTGCCTTGTAAACGAACAGAGATCATTCTGTCATTTTTGAGATTGCATCCAAGTACTGCATTTCAGATCCTTTTGTTCACTATGATGTCTACTCCATTTCTTCTAAGGGATTCCTGCCCAGAGTAGTAGATATAATGGTTATCTGAGTTAAATTCACCCATTCCAGTCCATTCTAGTTCACTGGTTCCTAAAATGTTGACATTCACTCTTTCCAACTCCTGTTTGACCACTTCCAATTTGCCTTGATTCATGGACCTAACATTCCAGGTTCTTATGCAATATTGCTCTTTACAGCATCAGACCTTTCTTCTATCACCAGTCACATTCACAACTGGGTGTTGTTGTTTTGTTGTTGTTGTTTTCTTTCACTCAGTCTCTTCATTCTTTCTGGAGTTATTTCTCCACTGATCTCCAGTAGCATAATGGGCACCTACTGACTTGGGGATTTCATCTTTCAATGTCCTATCTTTTTGCCTTTTCATATTGTTCATGGGTTTCTCAAAGCAAGAATACTGAAGTGAAGTTGCTCAGTCGTGTCTGACTCTTTGTGACCCCATAGACTGTAGCGAAGTGGTTTGCAATTCCCTTCTCCAGTGGACCACATTTTTTCAGAACCCTCCACCAAGACCTGTGCATCTTGTGTGGCCTTATATGGCATGGCTTATTTTCGTTGAGTTAGACAAGGCTGTGGTCCATGTGATTAGATTGATTGGTTTCTGTGATCATGGTTTAAGTGTGTCGGCCCTCTGATGGCCTCTCTCAGGGCCTACCATCTTATTGGGGTTTCTATTACCTAACATAATGCATGAGAATAAATTCAAAATAGATTAAAGGCTTAAGTGTAAAACAGAAACTGTAAGATTTTTAGAGGAAAACATAGGCAGGACACTCTGACATAAATACCAGCAAAATTCTCTTTTACCCATCTCCTAGAGTAAAGGAAATAAGAGATGGAAATAGTTTACTTGCATCCTGAGATAATTTTATTCAGGTCAAGAAGCAACAGTTAGAATTGAACATGGAACAACAGACTGGTTCCAAATTGGGAAAAGAGTACGTCAAGGCTGTATATTGTCATACTATTTATTTAACTTATATGCAGAGTGCATCACCAGAAATACTGGGTTGGATGAAACACTAGCTGGGATCAAGATTGCCAGAAGAAATATCAATAACCTCACATATGCAGATGACACTACCCTTATGGCAGAAAGAAAATAGGAACTAAAAAGCCTTTTGATGAAAGTGAAAAAGGAGAGTGAAAAAATTGGCTTAAAACTCAACACTCAAAAAACTAAGATCATGGCATTTATATCCATCAAATCATGGCAAATAAATGGGGAAACAGTGAAAACAGTGACAGACTTTCTTTCCTTGGGCTCAAAAATCACTGCAGATAATAACTATAACCATGAAATTAAAAGACCCTTGCTCCTTGGAAGAAAGGCTATGAGAGACCTAGACAGCATATTAAAAAACAGAGACTTCACTTTGCCAACAAATGTGCATACAGTCAAAGCTCTGGTTTTTCTAATAGTTGTGTACAGATGTGAGAGCTGGACCATAAACAAAGCTGAGCACTGAACAATTGATGCTTCTGAACTGTCATGTTGGAGAACACTCTTGAGATTGCCTTGGACAGCAAGAAGATCAAACCAGTCAATCCTAAAGGAAATCAGTCCTGAATATTAATTGGAAGGTCTAATGCTGAAGCTGAAACTCCAATGCTTTGGCCACCATATGTGAAGACCTGACTCATTGAAAAAGACCCTGATGCTGGGGAAGATTGAAGACAGGAGGAGAAGGTGATGACAGAGGATGTAATGGTTAGATGACATCACAGCTCAAAGAATATGAGTTTTAGCAAGCTCAGGGAGTTGGTTATGAATAGCAAAAGACTGGCTTGCTATATAGTCCATGGGGTCACAAAGAGTCAGACAGTTCTGAGTGGCAGAACTGAACTGACTGATGCTCATTCAGACATGAGGTGGGCAAGGTGTCAACAACTGCAGAATATCTTCCTGCTCTATTGGGAGTCTCTCCTAGAACCCATAGAACCAGGAGCTGGCATATGGGGAGAGAAGCGAGGATAGTGGCCCTGCTCTTTGTATGACACTCAACTGTGCTTGCTTCCAAGGGAGTGCACTCCCCCAGAAGCATTCCCTGCTGTTTAACTCTTCATTTCCATCCCATCAGGCCAACTCTATGCAGTAGCAGTCCTTCCCCTTAGTCAATGCTTCAGCACCCAACCCCCACCTGCTTTGGTGAGCATTCATCTCAGTCTGGGTTGCACAGGGCTGTGGCACAGACCATTCAAGGAAGTCTTACTCTGTCCTGTCTGCCACAGACCAGTCACTGCTCTTTCTTCTGATACCCTTGAACCACCCACCCTCAATTTCAATTGATCTTTCACTGGTGAGGGGGCTTCCCTGGGTGTAGTAACTACCCCTCTCCTACTCCCCCAACCTGGAGTGGAAATTATATCCTGCTTCCTCTTTTCTTTTTCTTCCCTTTCTTTTCTTCATCTTACCCAATTATGTGGGGATTTTTTTTTAAGGTGTCTGAGATCCTCTGCTAGTGTTCAACAGGTGCTCTGTGTGAATCGCTCCACTTGTAGATGTATTCTTGGTATACTTGTAGGGATGAGTGAAATCTAGTTCCTCCTATTTGATGGCCTTAATGTAAATCAGTGAGCATTTGACATATATTGACTTTATCAATCCTCACTGCAAATGGATAAAGTATTTTCTATTGTTGGTCTTGCCTTGTGGCTCAGATAGTAAAGAATCTGACTGCAATGCAGGAGACCCTGGTTTAATCCCTGGGTCAGGAAGATCCCTGGAAAAGGAAATGACAACCCACACCAGTATTCTTGCTAGGAGAATCCCATGGACAGAGGAGATTGGGGGGCTACAGTCTAAGAGGTCTCTCTAAAGGAGTACTTAATTTAAAAATAAGAAAGTTGAAGCTCAAAGTCAGCCTCAATTCATTCACCATGAATTGTTCAATGTGACCTAAGTAACAGTACAGGGGTGTCACATAGGCTGCTTGACTTTAAAGTTGACAATTTTTCCGCTGTTATTTTTAAATTGAGGTATACTTGGCATATAGCATTATATTAGTTTTAGGTCACAACATAATGATTTCATATTTGTATATGGTATGAAATGATTATCACCATAAGTCTAGTTAATTGACATCTGTCACCATGCATAGTTGCAATTTTTTTCCTTGTGATGAGAAATTTTACTATCTACTATCTTCATAGCTTCAAATGTGTGACACAATGTTATTAATTGTAATCACCACATTGGTATTCTTAGTCACTCAGGCATGTCCTATTTGTGACCACATGTACTGTAGCCCACAAAGCTCCTCTGTCCACAGGAATTCTCCAGGCAAGAATATTGATGTGAGTTGCCATGCCCTCCTCCAGAGGATCTTCCCAATCCAGGGATCAAACCCAGGTCTCCCACACTGTAGGCAGATTATTTACTGTCAGAGCCACCAGGGAAGCCCAAGAGTACTGGAGTGGGTAGCCTATCCCTTCTCCAGTTGATCTTCCCAACCCAGGAATTGAACCAGGGTCTCCTGCATTGCAGAAGGATTCTTTATCAGTTGAGTTACCAGGGAAGCCCCATAGTCACCATACTATACGTTATATCACTGTGAATTATTTATTTTAAAGCTAGTGCCTTTATAGATAGTGTCTTTTGACCCCCTTTCATATATTTTTAACATTTTCACCCACTTAAATTTTTTTTAGTTTAATTCTTAATTTTGTTGATATTTTTAGCTTTGAAAAAGTAAATATATAAACTTATGTATGTAGATAGTGTGTGTAAGTATATGTGTATTAAGCATGTATTCACGTAAAAATCAACCTAAGACATGTTTATATTTTAAGTCATATATAAGGATATAACTTTTAATTTTAATGTAACCATATCAGTCTTTCACTTTATGGTTTGCATTCTGTCATGTTTGAGAAATCTCTTTCTACCCTTGATGGGAGAGCTTTGAACTGTATTTATGTTTTTGTTCTCTGTGCCCACACTCACCTAGTTTTCTCACTGTCTTAGTTCAGTCAGACTGCTATAACAAAAATGTCACTGAGTAGGTGACCTACACAAGAAATATTTCTTTCTCTCAGTTTTAGAGCCTGGGAAGTCCAAGATCAAGGCATGGGCAGATTTGGTGTGTGGTGAGAACCTGCTTCTTGATTCATAGATAACCATCTTCTCACTGTATCCTCAAATGGAGGAATAAAAGAGAGAGCTCTTTGGAGTCTCTTTTATAAGGACACTAAATTCATTCATGAGGGGTCTATCCACCTAACTCAATCATCTCTGAAGTGTTCCAGCTCCTAAAGCTATCATATTAAGGCATAGGATTTCAACAACTGGATCTTAGAGGAGCACAATATTCTGTCCATAACAAAACTTTTTGGTTGCTACTGTAATATCATAAGAATTCTATCTTTACAATGATTTTGATACATGGCTTCCCTGATAACTTAGTTGGTAGCAAATCCTCCTGCAATATGAGAGACCTAGGTTTGATCCCTGGGTTGGGAAGATCCCCTGGAGAAGGGAAAGGCTACCCACTCTAGTATTCTGGGCTGGAGAATTCCATGGACTATACAATCCACGGGGTCACAGAGTCTTACATTACTGAATGACTTTTCTTCCCTGATAGCTCAGTTGGTAAAGAATTCACCTGCAAAGCAGGAGACCCCAGTTCAATTCCTGGGTCAGGAAGATTCATTGGAGAAGAGGGGATCTTCTCAACCCAGGAATTGAACCAGGGTTTCTTGAGGTGCAGGTGAATTCTTTACCAACTGAGCTATCAGGGAAGCCATATGGGCATACATTCTATGATTTCCACATGTTAATACATAATATATGTCCTTGTAATGATACATAAACGTCTCTGTGGCCTTTCCACATAGACACTCAGACACTGTACATTTTAGGAAATTGGACGCTTTTTGAGTTATCTATAAAAATATTGTCTTTTAAATATATTTCTGTGCCTTATACTCTATTATCAGCATTCAACAATTTCCTTTAGTTATTTAGTTTTCCTGTCTGTAAAATGGAGGTAAAGTTAATTTCCCTTTCCTGCTAGCTGAGGTGGATATGTACTTTAAAACACTGAAAATAAAAATACTTGTGTTTATCATTAGCTTTTAATATCGACTAAAAAAAAGAGAGTCATTTGAGCATTTTGCAATGCAAAGAGTTGTAGTAGCATTAAACAACAGCAGTAGGGAAATATAAATTGTGGAAATAAATATATGAAGAAAGCTTTTTAAAGATTACCACTTTCTTTATTTCTTCATGATCAAAACTCCCTGAAAAGTTTTGAGTTTGTTTGTTTGTTTGTTTTTACAGTGCTCATAAGAATGAGGCTTTGTACAGTCAACACAGATATAAAGGAAATTATTACTTTTCACATCAGACATAGAGAATCATTATCTTCAACTTAAGGAATCTGGGTTTTCTAGTTTAAGAAGTATCAGGTTGGGTTAAGACTTAAAGGAAGTATTTAATTTTTTCCAACATATGACCGCAGAGAAGAGCTTGCACTGAATTTAATTTAAATCTTATACATTGTTTCTCTTACTGTGCTAAATTATTTAAACATATAATGATTGAAAACACAAGTTACTAATTTCTTACTGAGACTGACAAGAAAATAGAATCAAAATAAACTGATTATTTGCCAAAATTATCTATTAATTACCCTTGGAGAAAATAATGGTGAATTCAAGTGACTGGCATTTTATATTTTATGTAATTTGTACTGTAAGTACTTTTCTAAAGGAGAAGAACCTGCCATTGCAGCTTTGTAAAAGTGGCATCTAACCAAATTCTTTACTTAGTTCTACTAGTTTACTGCTCTGCTATGGCTTTTATTATTAATAGTAAGGAGACAGATTTATCTTTATTAAAATCATTGATCAATACATGTACATTGTAGTAAAAACTTGATAGAACTCAGATATAAAGTTAAGCAGTAACAGAGAATCACTTTCAGACAATAGTTATGTCTCTAAACAAAACAAAATAAGAATTCAGCAATTGATCAGAGAACTTTACTGATAAAAATAGAAAAAATAGAATATATTAAGCAGTTAAGAATACTGAACGCAGTTTTTTGGTTTTTTTTTGAAGGGGGAGGTCAGAAAATTGTACTTATATACAGTAATGAGTCTTCTAATAGATTTATTCTAAAGTGAATTTAGTAAATATTCAGAATACACAAATGAATTAAACAAAACTGGTAATAATTTTTATGTTGATAAAGCTATTGTGACATATCATTTTATTTTGAAAGGAAATAAAAAGGTATAAATTTCTTCCTAAGACATGTTCTTTGTATTGATCACTGAGGAAGGCTTTCTTCTCTCTCCTGGCTGTTCTTTGGAACTCTGCATTCAAATGGCTATAATCTTTCCTTTTTGCCTTTGTCTTTAGCTTCTCTTTTTTCCTCAGCTATTTGTAAGGATTCCTCAGACTACCGTTTTGCCTTTTTGCATTTATTTTCCTTTGGGATGGTCTTGATCACTGCCTCTTGTGCAATGTCATGAACCTCCATCCATAATTCTTCAGGCACTCTATCAGATCTAAACCTATGAATCTATTTGTCATTTCCACTGTATAACAGTAAGGGATTTGATTTAAGTCATACCTGAATGGACTAGTGGTTTCCTCTATTTTTTTTTTCCATTTAAGTCTGAATTGTGCAATAAAGAATTCATGATCTGAGCCACCATCAGCTCCTGGTCTTGTTTTTGCTGACTGTATAGAGTTTCTCCATTTTGGATGCAAAAGATATGATCAGTTTGATTTAGGTATTCAGCATCTGGTAATATCCACATGTAGAGTCTTCTCTTGTGTTCTTGGAAGACAGTTTTTGCAATGAACAATGCACTTTCATGGAAAAACTCTGTTAACATTTGACCTGCTTCATGTTGTAATCCAAGGCTAGATTTGCCTGTTACTCCAGGTATCTTGTGATTTCTTACTTTTTCATTCCAGTCCCCTATAATGAAAAGGACATCTTTTTGGGGTGTTAGTTCTAAAAGGTCTTGTAGGTCTTCATCAGTTGAGTTCAGTTCAGGTGTTCAGTCGTGTCTGACTCTTTGAGACCTCAATAATCACAGCATACCAGGCCTCACTGTCCATCACCAACTCCTGGAGTTCACCTAGATTCATGTCCATTGAGTCATTGATGCCATCCAGCCATCTNAGTTGAGTTCAGTTCAGGTGTTCAGTCGTGTCTGACTCTTTGAGACCTCAATAATCACAGCATACCAGGCCTCACTGTCCATCACCAACTCCTGGAGTTCACCTAGATTCATGTCCATTGAGTCATTGATGCCATCCAGCCATCTCGTCCTCTGTCGTCCTCTTATCCTCTTGCTCCCAATCCCTCCCAGCTCTTTTCCAATGAGTCAACTTTTTGCATGAGGTGGCCAAAGTACTGGAGTTTCAGCTTTAGCACCATTCCTTCCAAAGAAATCCCAGGGCTGATCTCCTTCAGAATGGACTGGTTGGATCTCCTTGCAGTCCAAGGGATGCTCAAGAGTCTTCTCCAACACCACAGTTCAAAAGCATCAATTCTTCAACGNAGATCTGGTGTGCTGCAATTCATGGGGTCGCAAAGAGTCGGACAGGACTGAGCGACTGAACTGAACTGAACTGATCTCCAGTAGCATAGTGGACACCTACCGATCTGGGGAGTTCATCTTTCAGTTTCCTATCTTTTGCCTTTTCATACTGTTCATGGAGTTTTCAAGGTAAGAATACAGAAGTGTTTTGCCATTCCCTTCTCCAGTGGACCACATTTTGTCAGAACTCTCCACCATGACCCATCCATCTTGGGTGTCCCTGCATTGCATGGCTCATAGTTTTACTGAGTTAGACAAGGCTGTGGTCCTTGTGATCAGTTTTGTTAGTTTTCTGTGATTGTGGTTCTGTCTTCCCTCTGATGAAGGATAAGAGGCTTATGGAGGTGTCTTGATGAGAGATACTGAATGAGGGGGAAACTGGATCTTGTTCTAATGGGTGGGGCCATGCTCACTAAATCTTTAACCCAACTGTCAGTTGATGGGCAGGGCTGTGTTCCCTCCCTGCTGTTTGACCTGAGACCAAACTATGGTGGAGGTAATGATGGAGGAAATGAGGTTCTGGATGAAGCACATGCTGAAATCAAGATTTTTTGAAGAAATATCAATAACTTCATATATACAAATGACACCACCCTTATGGCAGAAAGCAAAGACCCAAAGAGCCTCTTGATGAAAGGGTAGGCGGAGAGTGAAAAAGTTGGTTTAAAACTCAACATTCAGAAAAATAACATCATGACATCCAGTCCCACCACTTAGTGGCAAATAGATGGGGAAACAGTGACAGATTTTATTTTTCTTGGGCTCCAAAATCACTCCAGATGGTGACTGCAACATGCTCACTCCTTGGAAAAAAAGCTATGACCAAGTTCAGTTCAGTTCAGTCGCTCAGTCATGTCCGACTCTTTGCGACCTCATGAAACGCAGCACGTCAGGCCTCCCTGTCCATCTCCAACTCCCAGAGTTTACCCAAACTCATGTCCATTGAGTTGGTGATGCCATCCAGCCATCGGATCCTCTGTCGTCCCCTCTCCTCCTGCCCCCAGTCCCTCCCAGCATCAGGATCTTTTCCAATGAGTCAGTTCTTCTCATGAGGTGGCCAAAGTATTAGAGTTTCAGTGTAAGCAGTTTTCTGAATGTTGAGGGTTAAGCCAACTTTTTCACTCTCCACTTTCACTTTCATCAAGAGGCTTTTTAGTTCTTCTACATTTTCTGCCATAAGGGCAGTGTCATCTGCATATCTGAGGTTATTGATATTTCTCCCCGCAATCTTGATTTCAGCTTGTGCTTCTTCCAGCCCAGTGTTTCTCCTGATGTATTCTGCATAGAAGTTAAATAAGCAGAGTTACAGTATACAGCAAGTAGACAGCATATTAAAAAGCAGAGACGTTATTTTGCCAACAAAGTTTTGTCTAGTTGTCAAGTACAGATGTAAGAGTTGGACTGTCTAGAAAGAAAGCTGTGTGGCAAAGAATTGATGCTTCTGAACTGTGGTGTTGGAGAACATTCTTGAGAGTCCCTTGGACTGCAAGGAGATCCAACCAGTCCATTCTGAAGGAGATCCACCCTGGGATTTCTTTGGAAGGAATGATGCTCAAGCTGAAACTCCAGTACTTTGGCCACCTCATGCAAAGTGTTGACTCACTGGAAAAGACTCTGATGCTGTGAGGGATTGGGGGCAGGAGGACAAGGGGACAACTGAGGATGAGATGGTTGGATGACATCATCAACTCGATGGACATTAGTTTGAGTAAGCTTCGGAAGTTGGTGATGGACAGGGAAGCCTGGCATGGTCCAGTCCACGGGGTCGCAAAGAGTTGGACACAACTGAGCGACTTAACTGACCTGAAGGCATGTTAGCTAATAATAATTTTATATCACTATAAAATGATGCAATATGCTATAGAATGTGTGGAAAACACACATATACATATGTCTTAGTATTTAGTCAGTTTCTGTCTAGAATAATTTAGCTATGTGCAGAATCAGAGAGCTATATGTATTAAACTTTTGTTTTTGCATTTTTTTTCATTTTAACTTTACTATGAATGTGAAAACATTCCGAAAAGACTGTCTAAATAATAATATGCTTGCTTCAAGAATATCTTAGTCATATTTTGAATAAATTATTCAAATAAACCATTCAAATTTTCATTTGACTTACCTAAAATAGTCTTGGGTTAATTAGTAGGCATTCACTTTTCACTGATCTTATTATGGTTAATATTCTACTGAGGAAATTTAAATAAGGGTTATATATTAAATTATAATGATTTAGAAGCATTTGGCAGCTATTCAGTTAGTAATAGATAAAGTGTGTCCATGAATATAATTTGTGAATATTCCCTGACCATGCTGATAAATTAACTGTTTATTTATTCCTTTTTAAATTGGGGTATAATTGTTTTACTATGTTGTGTTAGTTTCTTCTATACTAACACTGGATCAGCTATATGTATGCATATATCCCCTTTCCGTTGGACTGCCCTCTCACCCCACCCCCATCCCATCTATGTCACCACAGAGCACCAATTTGAACTCCCTGTGCTATATAGAGCAGGTTCCCATTAGCTACTGTTTTACACATGGCAACACAGACACATCAATTCCAATCTCCTAACTCATCCCACTACCCCCTCCCCATGTCCACAGGTCTGTTTTGCAATCGGTATGTCTATTCCTATTCCTGCTCTGCAAATAGAACACCATAATTCAAAAAGATACATGCACACCAATGTTCATTGCAGCATTATTTACATTAGCCATGACATGAAATTAACCTAAATGCCCATCAATAGATGAATGGATAAAGATGCAGTTCATATATACAATGAAATATTACTCAGCTATAAAGGGAATAATATCAGGTCATTCATAAAGAATGCTTATTTTTATTTAAAGATGTTCACTCTAAAATTTAGAGCATAATAAATAATTGAAGATGCAGAAATTAAGGACAGATATCTTATCAACAACAATTACTACAGCAAAATGAATAAGCCATGATAATAGTAGTCTATCCTATTTCATTTTATTCTATTGGAGTAGTGAAATGGGCAAAAATGTCAAAATATATAAAATTCCAGCTATAAAACAAACAAGTCCTGAAGATATAATGTATGGCATGGTGAATGCAGTTAATCACACTGTATTGCATATTTGAAAATTGTTGAGAGTATTTGTTAAAAATCCTCTTCACAACAAAAAAGTGTCACTCTGTGTGTTAATGATTATTAACTAGATTTATTGTGGTTATCATTTGCAGTATATACATATATTGAATCATTATGATATATACATGAAACTAATATTATATCCAAATTACATCTCAAAAATAAGATATTTTCTTTCTAAAATTAAAAACATATAGATGACAAATATTTCATTGCTAATATTATTATTTGCTTTATAGATTCTGCCATTTACCTTTAAGTGGTTGGAAATCTATATTATTATAATAAGAATTAAAATGTGAATTTTTTGTATTATGAATTGAGATTCATATTCTAACAAAATTATGTTTCCCTCACCTTTTTAAAACTATAACATTCTTTCTCTTTCTTCCACATCAATCTTCTACCTTTCCTCCATCACTGTTTTCTTCTTTTATTTCAGCTGTCACAGCAATGATAGCACACAATGGGAAATTTTGTCATCATAAATAGAATAATAACTTCTAAGTGAGAAAAGTTAGTGAATAAGCAGGAGATAACTTCCATTTAGAAATATTAGAATGGACATCATCAAAATCAAACAATTTAAATTAAACCTTCAAGTTATCCATAAGAGAAGTAATATTTAAAATATCATCTGAACAATATTATCTCAATTTAAAAAGTAGATTGAGCAAGTTAATTTTACCTGAAGGTCATTAAGAAAATTTTTATCAAAGAAATCTAAATTAAGATCTCCAACAAGATTACAGAACTATAAATCTGACATTCATATTAAAAATGTAAGTTACAAAATAAAATTGACATTTTATTTTAGAAAATAAATACATATGAATTGTGTTTTCTAAAGAGTGATATTGGATTGTCTTAACAGCTAATGATTATTTTCATACACAAGTTGGAGAATCGCATGCAAATTTTATGTACATTACCTTGTTATTTTTATTCTATACTTATTCATTGAAATAACCATCTCCCATATTATGAAAGGGTACATGATTAAATATTTAATCATTTAATGAAAGTCAATATATGTAATACGTTACTCTATTTTTGAAATGTTCTTTTTACAAGTTTAAAAAGGAGTGTGTGTCTATGTACATGTGAGAACTCAAAAAAAAAAAAAAGGGAAAAGTGTAAGTAATATAAGGATAAGTGGTTCCCCATTATATCTAATTCAACTTAATGAGAAGTAGTTCTTAACTTTGAATCAACATCAATGTAGCATAATATTCAAAACTTTTCATAACTTTTAGAGGAAATTTTTAAAGCTGGAATCTTAGCCCTTTTGCATTTTGCATTTTGTCCTCTTAATAATAGATTTTCTAATTTAGCTCAAAAATTATGGAAAGTAATTATTAAAATATATGCCAATGAGTCAATTTTTAAAATCATAAAACGTTTATATCAGCTAAGAGTTGTCTAGCTTGTTAAGGGAATTTACCAGTTTATGTCATTCATACTGTTTCATAATCAAACACAGTTTGTTGTTGTTGTTGTTGTTTTTAAGTATGTGTGCACCCTTAGTTGCTCAGTTGTGTCTGAGTTTTTGTGAACCAATAACCTGCCTCTTGTAGATCAGTCGGTAAAGAATCTGCCTGCGGTGCAGAAAACCTAGGTTCTATCCCTGGGTTGGGAAGATCCCCTGGAGAAAGAAATGTCAACCCACTCCAGTATCCTTGCCTGGAAAATCTCATGGACGGAGGAGCCTGGTGAGCTGCAGTCCATGGGGTTGCAAAGAGTCAGGCATGACTGAGCGACTAACACTAGCCTGCCTCTATCCATGGGACTTTTCAGACAAGCATACTGGACTGAGTTGCCATTTCCTCCTCCAGGAGATCTTCTGACCCAAGGACTGAACCCAGGTCTCTTGTGTCTCCTGCATTACAGGCAGATTATTTACCCGCTGGGCCATCAGGAAAGTGCCATTATTCATGTCAATGTATGGTAAAACCCACTACAAAGTGATTAGCAAAGTAATTCAGTTCAGTTCAGTCATTCAATTGTGTCTGACTCTGAGACCCCATGAATCGCAGCACGCCAGGACTCCCTGTCCAACACCATCTCCCGGAGTTCACTCAGATTCACGTCCATCGAGTCCGTGATGTTATCCACCCTTCTCATCCTCGTTCATCCCCTTCTCCTCCTGACTGCAATTCCTCCCAGCATCAAACTCTTTTCCAATGAGTCACCTCTTCTCATGAGGCGGCCAAAGTGGTGGAGTTTGAGCTTTACCATCATTCCTTCCAAAGAAATCCTAGGATTGATCTCCTTCAGAAAGGACTGGTTTGATCTCCTTGCAGTCCAAGGGACTCTCAAGAGTCTTCTCCAACACCAACGTTCAAAAGCATCAATTCTTCTGCACTCAGCCTTATTCACAGTCCAACTCTCATATTCATACATGACTACTGGAAAAATCAGAGCCTTGACTAGACAGACCTTAGTCAGCAAAGTAATGTCTCTACTTTTGAATATACTATCTAGATTGGTCATAAATTTTCTTCCAAGGAATNCTGCACTCAGCCTTATTCACAGTCCAACTCTCATATTCATACATGACTACTGGAAAAATCAGAGCCTTGACTAGACAGACCTTAGTCAGCAAAGTAATGTCTCTACTTTTGAATATACTATCTAGATTGGTCATAAATTTTCTTCCAAGGAATAAGTGTTTTCTAATCTCATGGCTGCAGTCACCATCTGCAGTGATTTTGGAGCCCCCCCAAAAAAAGTCTAACACTGTTTCCACTGTTTCCCCGTCTATTTCCCATGAAGTGATGGGACCAGATGCCATGATCTTCATTTTCTGAATGTTGGGCTTTAAGCCAACTTTTTAGCTCTCCTCTTTCACTTTCATCAAGAGGCTTTTTAGTTTCTCTTCACTTTCTGTCATAAGGNTTCCTCTCAATCCCCTTGCCCTTCTCTGCATGTTTGCCCCTGTATCCTTTATCACATTCTAACTTATTATTTGACTTTAAATTATGCCTTTTGTGTAATTTCTATTTTCACTACTAAGTGTTAGCAGGAAAACAGCAATAATTTATTTATTAATATATCCCAAGGACACAAGTTTGTTGAATCATGAGAAAAACTTATTTCAACTAAATGAAATAAAAAGAGCTAAGTTTCAGGAAAGCATCTATTTCTGCTTTATTGACTATGTCAAAGCCTTTGACTGTGTGGATCACAATAAGCTGAGGAAAATTCTGAAAGAGATGGGAATACCAGACCACCTGACCTGCCTCTTGGGAAACCTGTATGCAGGTCAGAGAGCAACAGTTAGAACTGGACATGGAACTGGTTCCAATAGGAAAAGAGGTACGTCAAGGCTGTATATTGTCACCCTGCTTATTTAACTTATAAGCAGAGTACATCATGAGAAACGCTGGGCTGCAGGAAATATCTCCTTGATTCCCAAGCTGGAATCAAGATTGCTGGGAGAAATATCAACAACCTCTGATATGCAGATGACACCAACCTTATGGCAGAAAGTGAAGAAGAACCCAAAGAGCCTCTTGATGAAAGTGAAAAAGGAGAGTGAAAAATTTGGCTTAACACTCAGCATTCAGAAAATTAAGATCATGGCATCCGGCCCCATCACTTCATTTCAAATAGATGGGGAAACAGTGGAAACAGTGGCTGACTTTATTTTTGGGGCTCCAAAATCACTGCAGATGGTGATTGCAGCCATAAAATTAAAAGACGCTTACTCCTTAGAAGGAATGTTATGACCAACATAGATAACATGTTAAAAAGCAGATACATTACTTTCTCAACAAAGATCTGTCTAGTCAAGGTTATGATTTTTCCAGTGGTCATGTATGGATGTGAGAGTTGGACCATAAAGAAAGCTCAGTGCTGAAGAATTGATGCTTTTGAACTTTGGTGTTGGAGAAGACTCTTGAGAGTCTCTTGGACTGCAAGCAGATCCAACCAGTCCATCCTAAAGGAGATCAATCCTGGGTGCTCATTGGAAGGACTGATGTTGAAGCTGAAACTCCAATATTTTGGCCACCTGGTACAAACAGCTGACTCATTTGAAAAGACCCTGATGCTGCGATGGAGGACAGGAGGAGAAGAGGATGACGGAGGATAAGATGGTTGGATGGGATCACCGACTCAACGGACATGGGTTTGGGTGGACTTCGGAAGTTGGTGATGGAAAGGGAGGCCTGGTGTGCTGCAGTTCATGGGGTCACAAAGAGTCAGACATGACTGAGTGACTGAACTGAACTAAAATGTTTTTCAGGCACTGTACTAAGTGTATCATATGTCTAATAGCTGTTATTGAAACTAACATATAGCTATTGTGGTAGAACTAAAGAGCCTCTTGATGAAAGTGAAAGAAGAGAATGAAAAAGCTAGCTTAAATCTTAACATTCAAAAAATGAAGATCATGTCATTTGGCTCCATTGCTTACTGGTAAATAGATAAGAAAGCAATAGAAACAGTGACAGACTTTCTTTTCTTGGGCTCCAACATCACTGAGATGGTCTGCCTGCAGCCATGAAATTAAAATATGCTTGCTCCTTGGAAGAAAAGCTATGACAAACCTAGACAGTGTGTTAAAAAGTCAAAACATTACTTTAGTGACAAATGTCTGTATAGTTAAAGTTATGGTTTTTCTAGTAGTCATGTTTAGATGTGAGAGTTGGACCATAAAGAAGACTGAACCCTGAAGAATTGATATTTTTGAACTGTGGTGTTAGAGAAAACTCTTGAGAGTCCCTTGGAGAGCAGAGAGATCAAACTAGTCAATCCTATAAGAAATCAACTCTGAATATTCATTGGAAGGACTGATGTTGAATGTGGAACTCCAATACTTTGGCCACCTGATGCAAAGAATGGACACATTAAAAAAGCCCCTGATGCTAGGATAGATTGAAGGCAGGAGGAGAAGGGGATGACAGAGGATGAGATGGTTCAATGGCATCACCAACTCAATGGATGTGAGTTTTAGCAAGCTCTGGGAGCTGGTGACAGACAGGCAAACCTGGCCTGCTGCAGTCTATGGGGAGTCACAAAGAGTCAGACATGACTGAACTGACTGAGGTGGAAGGGTGGAGTCAGATACTCTTCCAAGGGATCTATACATATTAACTTATTTTAAGTGAACATAAAATTGTATGAAGTGAGTACTACTACATTAGCTATTTTGTCAAAGGAGAAAAAATGAAGAACAGAGGATTTTGTAACTTGCTCTAGGCTGCATAGCTAATAAATTGTGAAGCTTATTTTTACATCTAGGCTGTCGCTATGGCATCCAAGACTTTAATCATATGTATAATACTAGCTCATGATACAAAGTAGGAGAGCTGAGATTTGAAGACAAGCAGTCTGAGTCCAGAGCCCACTTTATTAATGACCAACATATATTTCATTCACTTCCAGACTCTTAGAAATACATTAGAGTTCATTGGCTAACTGAATATGCTCTTTTTTCAGTTCTATTAAATTGTAAACAGGCATTAGAAAGAAAGAGCAGAAAGGTATAAAAGTAATGTCTGCAATGTCTTTGAGATACAAGAATTTAAATAACTACTTTTGCTTATGCTGCTGTTAAGTCAATTCAGTCGTGTCCGACTGTGACCCCATAGATGGCAGCCCACCAGGCTCCCCCATCCCTGGGATTCTCCAGGCAAGAACACTGGAGTGGGTTGCCATTTCCTTCTTCAGTGAATGAAAGTGTAAAGTGAAAATGAAGTCGCTCAGTTGTGTCCGACTCTTCGTGACCCCATGGACTGCAGTCCACCAAGCTCCTCGTCCGTGGCATTTTCCAGGCAAGAGTACTAGAGTAGGGTCCCATTGCCTTCTCTGTCTTATGCTTATAAACCCTTTTAATTGGTATCTACGTTGAACAACTCTGATAGATATGTAAATAATAATAAATACCTGTAAAAACATAGGTAAATCACTTAATCACACTATGCTGCATTTTTATTTCCTCAAATGTCAAAAATTTGAATTAGAATGACATAAATTTTCAATAAAATGTTATGATCACGAGTATCAACAATGAATTTACACTTTATCTTTATTATTTGTTTGCAATTTAGCATGAATATTTTACATAACTAAAGAAGAAATTGCCATTACCCTTTGTCATCATCATCATAATTGTCATTACTGTTTCAATATATATATATTGAAATTCAATACACATATTAAATTCAATTCATATATTGAAATTCAATACACATATTAAATTTAAAAATTATATTAGCATTTATATGTTAGTAAATACATTCACAAATGACAATGATATGAAGAAATGAATTTATAGCAAGAACTGCAATTGCTCTTTTTTTCTGTTGGACTGTTTTTTACTGTTGCACTGTGATTATAATTTCCTCTTTACAGTCTATTTCTTCAAAAAAATCAAAATATATAGCTGCTATTTGTTAAATCAGTCCATAATAATTACAAATTGTGTTTGTCAAATTACAGGACTTGGTATTAGATCCTGTCTCTGTTATACCCTTATGTTCAGGCAATGAAATCTTCCAACCTCAATTTCTCCATCAGTGAGGCAACACAATGACCCTCATCCTCAGAATCTCCCATAAATTGTTCACTGTAAAATAACATATGGTTGCATTGTTTTTCTTAAGCATTTTTAAAGGTCTGTACTTATTCCAGCAATAGTCAATGTTAAGCAGAAAATTATGTCTGCAAAATGTCAGTAAAATGTGTAAAACTTTGGTTAATCTCATTTGTCTCCTATCTCTTAAATTATGGAATTCCACTCCAGGGGATCTTCCCGACCCAGGGGTTGAACCTGGGTCTCCTGCATTCCAGACCGATGCTTTAACCTCTGAACCACCAGGGAAGCCCTCTAAAATGTTTATTGGAGTACAATTAATTTGCAGTATTGCATTAGTTTCTGATGTACATAAAGTGAATCAGATAAATATATCTATATATAGATATAGATATCCACTGTTATTTTATGTCAAATCCCATATGGGTCAATACAGAGTACTGTATAGAGAGTTCACTGTGCAATATAGCAGGTTCTTATTGCCTATTTTATTTGGAGTAGTGTTTATATGTCAGTTATAATCTTCCAATTTATCCCTGCCTCCTTTCAGTTCAGTTCAGTTCAGTCAGTCGTGTCCGACTCTTTGTGACCCCATGAATCAGAGCACGCCAGGCCTCTCTCTCTATCAACAACTCCCGGAGTTTACCTAAATTCAGGTCTGTTGAGTCAATGATGCCACCCAACCATCTTATCCTCTGTCATCCCTTTCTCTGCCTGCCCTCAATCTTTCCCAGCATCAGGGTCTTTTCAAATGAGTCAGCTCTTCATATCAGGTAGCCAAAGTACTGGAGTTTCAACTTCAACATCAGTCTTTCCAATGAACACCCAGGACTGATCTCCTTTAGGATGAACTGTTTGGATCTCCCTGCAGTCCAAAGGACTCTCAAGAGTCTCCAAAACCACAGTTCAAAAGCATCAATTCTTCGGCGCTCAGCTCTCCTCACAATCCTACTCTCACATCCATACATGACCACAGGAAAAACCATAGCCTTGACTAGACAGACCTTTGTTGGCAAAGTAATGTGTCTGCTTTACAATATGCTGTCTAGGTTGGTCACAATTTTCCTTCCAAGGAGTGTCTTTCAATTTCATGGTTGCAATTACCATTTGCAGTGATTTTGGAGCCCCCCCAAAATAAAGCCAGCCACTGTTTCCACTGTTTCCCCGTCTATTTCCCACGAAGTGATGGGACCGGATGCCATGATCTTTATTTTCTGAATGCTGAGCTTTAAGCCAACTTTTTCACTCTCCTCTTTCACTTTCATCAAGAGGCCTTTTAGTTCCTCTTCACTTTCTGCTATAAGGGTAGTGTCATCTGCATATCTGAGGTTATTGATATTTCTCCCGGCAATCTTAATTCCAGCTTGTTTTTCTTCCAGTCCAGGGTTTCTCATGATGTACTCTGCATATAAGTTAAATAAGCAGGTTGACAATATACAGCCTTGACGTACTCCTTTGCCTATTTGGAACCAATCTGTTGTTCCATGTCTAGTTCTAACTGTTGCTTCCTGACCTGCATATAGGTCTCTCAAGAGGCATATCAGGTGGTCTGGTATTCCCATCTCTTTCAGAATTTTCCACAGTTTATTGTGATCCACACAGTCAAAGGCTTTGGCATAGTCAATAAAGCAGAAATAGATGTTTTTCTGGAACTCTCTTGCTTTTTTGATGATCCAGCAGATGTTGGCAATTTGATCTCTGGTTCCCCTTACTAACTATAAGTTTGTTTTCTGTATCTGTGACTCATTTCTGTTTTGTAAATAGCTTCATTTTTACATTTTTTAAAAGATTCCAAATATGATATTTTCAACAAACATGATAATTTATCTTTCTTTCTTTTTCTGATTTTGTCTGATTTCACTCAGTATAATGATTACTAGGTCTATCTATGCCACTACAATTAGTACTATTTTGTTCTTCTAATGGCTGAGTAATATTCTATTTTTTATACACACACACACACACACACACACACATACATATATATATACACACACACCACATATTCTTTATCGATTCTTCTGTTAATGGAAACTGATTTTGTTTTCATATCCTGGCTATTATAAATAGGACTGAAATAAATTTTAGATGCTTGTGTCTTTTTGATTGTATTGATTTCTCCAGATACATGCCCAGGTGTGGGATTGCTGTATCATATTTTACCACTATTTTTAGTTTGNTGTTAATGGAAACTGATTTTGTTTTCATATCCTGGCTATTATAAATAGGACTGAAATAAATTTTAGATGCTTGTGTCTTTTTGATTGTATTGATTTCTCCAGATACATGCCCAGGTGTGGGATTGCTGTATCATATTTTACCACTATTTTTAGTTTGCTTGTTTGTTTCTTTTTATTAAATCTTCATACTGTTCTCCACAGTGGCTGTACCAGTGTACATTTCCAACAACAGTGTAAGTGGGTTCCCTTTTCTCCACATTCTCTCCAGCATTTGTTGGTAGATTTTTTATGAGAGCCATTCTAATTAGTGTGAGATGATACCTCATTATACTTTTGATTTGGATTTTTCTTATAGTCATGTTAAATATATTTTGATTGCCTCTTAGATATCTGTATATCTTCTATAGAATAATGTTTATTTAGATCTTCTACCTGTTAAAAAATATTGAGCTGCATGAATCGTTTGTATATTTTAGAGACTAAGCCTTTGTTGATCACTTCATTTGCATATATTTTCCCCATTCTGTGTGTTTTCGTTTTGGGGGTGGCTTCTTTTGCGTGAAAAAGGTTTTAAGCTTAATTAGGTTTCATTTTTATTTTCACTTTTCTAGAAGGTGAATCATAAAAGATATTGCCGGAACATATGTCAGAGAATGTTCTCTCTGTGTTTTCCTCCAATAGTTTTATTACATCTGGCCTTACATTTAGCTTTTTAATGCATTTTGAGTTTATTTTTGTGTAACATTTTAGGAAATGTTTTGATTTCATTCTTTAATATGTGGCTGTCTTGTTTTTCCTAGAAACTCTTATTGAAGAAGCTATCTTTTCTGCATTGGATATTCCTGCCTCCTTTGTCATAGGTTAGGTGCATGAGTTTATCTTTGGACTATCTAACCTGTTCTGTTGATTTGTATTTCTGTTTTTGTGCCAGTACCATAATGTTTTGATGGTTGTAGCTTTGTACTATAGCCAGAAGTCAAGGAATCTGGGTGCTTCCAGTCCGATTTTTCTTTCTCAAGATTGATTTGGATATTCAGAATCTTTTGTATTTTCATACAAATTATAAACATTTTTTCTCTAACTTATGAAAAACACCCATGGTAATTTTATAAGGATGGTGTTGAACTTGTAGATTATTTTGGATTATATATTCATTTTGATAATATTGGTTATTCCAGTCCAAGAACATGGCCTCTCTCTTCATCTGTTTATATCATTGTTAATTTATTTCATCATTAAGTTTTCTGAGAACAAGTTCTTTTGCTTCTTTATATAGCTTAGTTTCTGGATATTCTTTTTGATGTGATGGTAAATGGGATTGTCTCCTTAATTTCTCTTTCTGCTCTTTCATTTATAGTGTATAGAAATGTAAGTTATTTCTATGTATTAATTTTGTATCCTGAAACATTAGCAAATCAATTTATGAGTTCTAGTAATTTTCTTGTATTCTATTTAAGATTTTCTATATATAATATCATGTAATATGCAATTTTACTTTTTATTTTCCAATTTGGGTACTTTTATTTCTTTTTTGTCACTGATGACATGACTATGACTTTCAAAATTATGTTGAATAAAAGTGGCATGAGTGGACATCTTTGGCTTATTCCTGATCTTAGTGTCTTATAATTATTTGTATTTCTGTAGTATTCATTGCAACTTCTCCTTTTTTTATTTTTAATTTTACTGATTTGAGTGCTCTATCTTATTTTCTTAACAAGTTTTTCCATTCTTGTTTATCTTCTCAAAGAACTAACTTTTAGTTTCATTGATCTCTGCTACTGCTTTTCTCTTTTTTTTCTCTTAAATTCTAGTCTGATATGATACCTTTCCCTCTACCAATTTTAACTTTTATTTGTTCTTATTTTTCTGGTTGCTTTAGGTACAAGGTTAGGTTGTTTCTTTGATTTCTCCCACCCCCCTCCCTGGAGGTGAGATTATATTGGTAAAATCTTCCTTCTTAGAACAATTTTCCCAGGTCCTACAGACTTTGGATCACTGTGTTTGTTTGTNTTGCCATTTCCTTCTCCAGGGAATCTTCCCAACCCAGGGATCGAACCCAGGTCTCTCGCATTGTAGACAAACAATTTACCATCTGAGCCACCAGGGAATCCCCCTAGTGACCTCATTTTAACTTTACTTCTGTAATGACCTTGTCTTCAAATAAAGTCACACTTTGGGGTACTGGGATTAGGACTTCAGCATATGAATTTGAGCTGCCACAATTCAATCCTTAACATTTCTCAAAGGAAAAGTCTCTAGCACTATGAGAACTCATAAGAAGGGGTTTGAGGTAGTTAGAGTGACTGAGGAAGGCTTCCTAAAAGAAGTAAAGCTGAGTGGAAACCTGAGGATGAACAGGTATTTACTAGCAAAAGTGGAAAGAGAAGGTTGCTAGCCACAGAAATCATTTGGCGACTGAGAGCACAGTGACTACAGGCAGCTGAAAGAAGGCTAGAAAAGTTGGAGCAAGGCAAAAGAGTGATGTGATGATTCTAAAAATATTTTTTAGAAAATCTTGTTGCTGTGGTTCAGTTAAGTCATGTCTGACTCTGAGACCCCAAGAACTGCAGCACGCCAGGCGTCCATCACTCTCTCCCTGCCTTTGCTCAAACTCACGTCCATTGAGTCGGTGGTGCCATCCAACCATCTCATCCTCTCCCTTATCCTCCTGTCTTCAATCTTTCCCAGCATCCGGGTCTTTTCCAATGAATCATTCTTCCCATGAGGTGGCCAAAGTATTGGAGCCTCAGCTTCAACATCAGTCCTTCCAATGAACATTCAGGACTGCCTTTAGGATAGACAGGTTTGATCTCCTTGCAATCCAAAGGACTCTCAAGAGTATTCTCTAGCACCACTGTTCAAAAGCATCAATTCTTTGGCACTCAGCCTTCTTTATGGTTCAACTCTCACGTCTATAGATGATTACTGGAAAAATCATAGCTTTAACTATATGCACCTTTGTTGGCAAAGTGATGTCTCTGCTTTTTAATACACTGTCTAGGTTTGTCATAGTTATTCTTCCAAGGAGCAAGCATCTTTTAATTTTGTGGCTGCAGTCACTGTCCACATTGATTTTGGAGCCCAAGAAAATGAAATCTGACACTGTTTCCACTGTTTCCCCATCTATTTCCCATGAAGTGATGGGACCAGATGCCATGATCTTAGTTTTCTGAATGTTGAGCTTTAAGCTAACTTTTTCACTCTCCTCTTTCACTTTCATCAAGAGGCTTTTTAGTTCCTCTTCACTTTCTGCCATTAAAGTGGTGTCATCTGCATATCTGAGGTTGTTGATATTTCTCCTGCCATTCTTTATTCCAGCCTGTGAGTCATCCAGCCCAGCATTTTGTATTATTTCAAGTTAAATAAGCAGAGTGACAATGTACAGCCTTGATGTACTCTTTTCCCAATTTTGAACCAGTCCCTTGTTCCATGTCCAGTTCTAACTGTTGCTTCTTGACCTGCATATAGGTTTCTCAGGAGGCAGGTAAGGTGGTCTGGGGTTTCCATCTCTTTAAGAATATTCCAGTTTGCTGTGATCCACACAGCCAAAGGCCTGAGCACAGTCAATGAAGCAGAAGTAGATTTTTTTTTAATTACCTTCCTTTTTCTATGATCCAGCATATGTTGGCAAATTGATCTCTGGTTCCTCTGACTTTTCCAAATCCAGCTCAAATATCTGGAAGTTTTCAGTTCATGTACTGATAAAGCCTAGCTTGAAGGATTTTGAGCATAATATTGCTAGCGTGTGAAATTAGTGCAACTGTGTGGTAATTTGAACATTCTTGACCATTGTTTTTCTTTAGAATTGGAATGAAAACCGACCTTTTCCAGTCCTGTGGCCACTGCTGAGGTTTCCAAATTTGCTGGTATAATAAGTGCAGCACTTTAACAACATCATCTTTTAGGATTTGAAATAGCTCAACTGGAATTCCATCACCTCCACTAGTTTTGTTCATAGTAATACTTCCTAATGCCCATTTGACTTCACACTCCGGGAAGTCTGGCTCTAGGTGAGTGAACACACCATTGTGGTTATCTGGGTCATTAAGACCTTTTTTTTGTACAATTCTTCTGTGCATTCTTGCAAAAGTAGTAAGTGAAGAGATATNTGCCCATTTGACTTCACACTCCAGGAAGTCTGGCTCTAGGTGAGTGAACACACCATTGTGGTTATCTGGGTCATTAAGACCTTTTTTTTGTACAATTCTTCTGTGCATTCTTGCAAAAGTAGTAAGTGAAGAGATATCTGGATTAACAGGCACATTTAGCCTTGGAGTACAAAATGAAGCAGGGCAAAGGCTAACACTTTTGCCAAGAGAACGCACCGGTCATTGCAAACACCTTCTGCCAACAATGCAAGAGATCACTCTACATATGGACATCACCAGCTGGTCAGTACCAAAATCAGACTGATTATATTCTTTGTAGCCAAAGATGGAGAATTTCTACACAGTCAGCAAAAACAAGACTTGGAGCTCACTGTGGCTCAGATAATCTGTTCCTTACTGCAAAATTCAGGCTCAAATTGAAAAAAGTAGGGAAAACCACTAGGCCATTAAGGTATGACCTAAATCAAATCCCTTATGTTTATACAAATGAGGTGACTAATACACTCAAGGGACCATATCTGGTAGACAGAATGCCTGAGGAACTATGGATGAAGGTTTGTAACTTTGTACAGGAGATGGTGACCAAAACCATCCCAAAGAAAAAAAATGCAAGAAGATGAAGTGGTTCTCTGAGGAGGCCTTACAAATAGCTGAGAAAAGAAGAAAAATGAAAGGCACAGGAGAAAGGGAAAGATATCGCCAACTGAATGCGGAGTTCCAGAGAATAGCAAGGAGAGATAAGAAAGTTTCTTAAGATAAAGAAGCTTTCTTAACAGAACAATGCAAAGAAATGTAGGAAAACAATAGAATGGGAAAGACTAGAGATCTCTAAGAAAATTGGAGATACCAAGGGAAGTGAAATGAAGTGGCTCAGTTGAATCCAACTCTTTGTGACCCCATGGACTGCAGCCTGCCAGGCTCCTATGTCCATGGGATTTTCCAGGCAAGAATATTGGAGTGGGTTGCTATTTCCTTCTCCAGGAGATCTTCCTGACCCAGGGATCCAACCCAGGTCTCCTGCATTGTAGGCAGATGCTTTACTGTCTGAGCCACCAGGGAAGTCAAAATAAGCTTCAGATGGTAGCTAACTCTACAGTGAGCTAGCTGAGCCACAAGGGAAGCCCAAGAATACGGGAGTGGGTAGCCTATCCCTTTTCCAAGGGATCTTCCTGACTCAGGAATCAAATCTCCTGCATTGCAGGCAGATTCTTTACCAACTGAGCTATCTAGGAAGCCCTACCAAGTGAAAATGTCATGCAAAGATGGGCACAACAAAGGACAAAAATGCAAGGACCTAACAGAAAATCTTACCGAGACCTTACTTTTAAACATTGTAATGTGCTGCTTTTTGATACAAGCAATAAATAAAAGTTAATCCAAAGAGGTATAGTCAATCAAAGTAGTTACAATGTATAATGTCAGTGAGCATAATAAGTTAGAATGTTTTCAGAAGCTATCTCTTGTAACATAATTATGCTCCTTTGCCTGTCTTTCTGTACCCCACCTTTTGACTCCCACCATTATTCTGGTATTGGCTATTTGTTAAAAATAATGATGATGGCTACGTTAATAACTAATGTTTATTGAGCAGATATCGGCCAGGTACCATGCCAAGCATTTCAAAAATGTGTGTTATTCAACCTTATTACTGCTCTCATTTCACAGACTGGAAAAGTTGAGGCTTAAGTGATTGAGTGCTTTTTCTATGTAGATGAGAGTGTCTATAATAACCCAGCCTACTCTCTCCAGAACCTGGCACTTAATCAGGCTATCATGTTCGGAAAACTGTCACCATGAAGGAAATCCATACATTTATGTGCCTTAGAGAAAGCCCCAGTATCTTGAAGGCATTGGAGGAATTAAAGTGTAAACTTCTCTCTTTTTTCTTCTTCTCTTTATAAATACCTCTGCAAAAATAAACTCATGCCCAGGGCCTAAATTAAATGAAAGTGGCAAAGAAAACGAGGACAGGAGGCCTAAAAGAAAATCTACTTTCTGCTTTGTGAATAGTGGATTTTTATAGGACACTGCTTCTTAAAGAGAATTTTGGATTTATTTCGATTCGCTTAGCTTAAAGGAAGTGGAACTAACCAGGGGAGGCTGCAGAGATATAAGGCAGAGTTTTGCAGATATCTTAATGTTTGAAGCAAGCAGAAGGCATGCATTTGCCTTCCTATTCCTCTCCTTCTCAAGTTAAATGGATACCTATTTGGGACTTGTGAGGGGAAGAAACCTGCATCTTAGCTCTTTGAGGTTTCAGGTTCCAAAACTCCAAGAGGAAGTGAGGATTAATACAGCATTTTGATGTCAGCAAACTGGCACACCACACATTACCCTGTGCCTCAGTTTGACGTGCATTTAACTTATCAGCGGGGTTTCCCTGGTGGCTCAGACGGTAAAGAGTCTGCCTGTAATTCGGGAGACTCAGGTTCGATCCCTGGGTCGGGAAGATCCCCTGGAGAAGGAAATGGCAACTCACTCCAGTATTCTTGCCTGGAGAATTCCGTGGATTGAGGAGGCTGGTAGACTACAGTCCACGGAGTCACAAAGAGTCAGGCACGACTGAGCGACTTCACTTCACTTTAACATATCAGCTGGAGAAGCCCTGTACCCGTCAGCTGCCAGCCTTAGAGTGATCCAGATTTCATCTTAGCATTCCCCCGAAACACACACTGCTTCTCGCAGAGGCAGTTATCTGCCAGGTGTCTCATTACGAGATCTCACAGCTCCCTATTAAACTTAGTGGCAATTGCCACAGTTGTTCCATTTGTAAAATTATTCTCTTTGTATTTGTCTCCTCTTTGGCCTGGAGATTATGTTCTACTGTAGATTAAAGAAATTGATTTAGTTGTAACTGTTGTAAATTAACAATCAAAGGCAATAATCATATGGTTAAAAATAAACAGGAAAAAAAAACTTTTTCAGGGGATAAACTAGTGACTATATCACTGAGAAGGAAACTGAAAAAAAAAAAAAAACCAACACCACCCAGATCCCTCACCCAGATTTAGAGCAGGATTTATCAATAATTCTAATTTATGGACACATTAGTATCTGGGAGCTGTCAAACCACTGGGTTAAAAATAAAAGTAGTTTAGAGATGCTACATATAGATTCAGTTATGGTGTAAAGAATCAAGAGTTTTAGGCTTGGAAGCAAGCCAAATGATGGTCAAATCTTCTCATTTTACAAGGGAAGAAAGTAGGTGCTCAAAGTCACACAGTTATTTAGTTTCAAAGCTGAAATTAAAAGTAGAGGGGACTTCACTCATGGCTCAATGGCTAAGGCTCTGAGCTCCCAATGCAGGGGGTCCAAGGTTCAATCTCTGGCCAGGGAACTAGGTCCTACATGCTGCAATTAGGGGTTCACACGATGCAGCTGAACATCCCGCAAGCCACAGTGAAGACCGAAGACCCTGCCTGCCGCAACCAAGACCTGGTACAGCCAAGCAAACAATCGCTTTTTAAAATGATGACTGTATTGAAACAGAATGAAAGGCAGTAAAAAAAAGTTTTAAAAAATACAAGTAGGTGTATTCATATTAATACCAGTACCTTTTCCAATCAAGAAAGACATCAATAACTCCACTGAGCTGCATCAGCCAGTGAGTGCCCTCTGTTGTAAGCTATAGAAATGAACTCCAATTAACTTCAGCAGAAATGAAACTGACAGAACGGTGTCAGGAACTGTGAAATAAAATCACCATGGACTTGTCTTCATTTGGGCCAACCAAGAGGCAGACTTTGGCCAGAACTGAACCAACCGTCTGACTGCAGTAAACTCTCATTCTCACTCTCTGTAGGGGCAGTCTGGGATACTGGGCACAATTGGGTAACCAGTCACAAGTCATCTTAGGGAAACAAATAAGTAGACCCATATGAGCAGACTGAGGTAACACGCTGGATGAATCAGGACTCTCTGAGAAGGGTGCTCCTAGTGATCCCTTCAGCGCAGCTTCAAATTACATTGCTCCCTCTTTTGTGGAGCATCTTCTGTTTTCACACATTTACACACACAAATAGAAAAGTTCTGAAGCTCTCTGAGTCTGTATGAAACGTGCTGATAAATGGCTCCAGTTGGAAGCCTGGAGATCATGAGTATGATTGGGCCACTGGATGTGAGGAAATTGATTTAATTGTCTACAGGATACTCTCATGCAAGGCGATTAGTTCTTAAGCAAATGAAAAGGATTTTTAAAATCTGGTTAATAGGATTGGATAATGAGGGTACATTTTCAAATCCTAATAATCTCACTTATATAACCATACTTACTGCATCTTTACTCTTTCTGAACCAGTGCCATAAATTTTGAGCCAGAAACGTGAGTTCTACACCCTAATGTTCACCACAGCACTATTTATAATAGCCGGGACAGGGAAGCAACCTAAATGTCTATAAACAGATGAATGGATAAAGAAGATGTGGTACATATACACAGTGCAATATTACTCAGCGATAAAAAAAAAAAAGAATGAAATAATGTCATTTGCAGCAACAGGGATGAACCTAGATTGTCATACTGGGTGATGTAAGTCAGAGAGAGTGAGACAAATGTATGATAGACACAGTGCCTGAAGAACTATGGATAGGGCTTTATAATATTTTACAGGAGTCAGTGACCAAAGCCATCCTCGAGAAAAAGAAATATAAGTAGGTAAAGTGGTTATTTGAGGAGACTTTACAAATAGCTGAGGAGAGAAGAGAAGCAAAAGGCAAGGGAGAAAGGGAAAGATACACTCAAGCAAATGCAGAGTTCCAGAGAATAGTAAGGAAAGAGAAGAAGGCCTTTTTAAATAAAAAATGCAATGAAATAGAGGAAAATAATATAATGAGAAAGACCAGAGATCTCTTCAAGAATATTGGAGATTCCAAGGGAATATTTCAAGCAAGGATGAGCACAATAAAAAAAACAGAAACAATAAGGATCTAAAAGAAGCAGAAAAGATTAAGAAGAGGTGGCAAGAATACACAGAAGAACTATACAAAAAGGGTCATAATGACGTGGATAACCATGATGGTGTGATCACTTACCTGGAGCCAGACATCTGGAGTGTCAAGTCAAGTGGGCCTTAGGAAGCATTACTACAAAGCTAGTGGAGGTGATGGAATTCTGGCTGAATTAAGTAAAATCCTAAAAGATGATGCTTTGAAAGTGCTCTACTCAATATGCCAGCAAATTTGGAAAACTCAGCAGTGGCCACAGGACCAGAAAATGTCAATTTTCATTCCAGTTCTCAAGAAAGGCAATGCCAAAGAATGCTCAAACTACTGTACAGTTTTGCTCATTTCACATGCTAGAAAAGTTATGCTCAAAATCCTTTATCTAAGCTTCAGCTATACTTGAACCAAGAACTTCCAGATGTATAAGCTAGATTTAGAAAAGACAGAAGAACCAGAGATCAAATTGCCGACACTCAATGGATAATAGAGTAAGCAAGAAAATTCCAGAAAAACATCTACTTATGTTTCATTGACTACAGTAAAGCCTTTGACTGTGTGAATCATAACAAACTGCAAAATTGTTAAAGAAATGGGAATACCAGACCACCTTACCTGTCTCCTGAGAAGCCTGTATGCAGGTCAAGAAGCAACTGTTAGAACCAGACATGGGACAACGTACTGGTTCAAAATTAGGAAAGGAGTAGTACAAGGCTGTGTGTTGTTACCCGGCTTATTTAACTTATATGCAGAGTACATCATGCGGAATGCTCAGGGGGATAACTCACAAGGTGGAATCAAGATTGCAGGGAGAAGTATCAACAACCTCAGATATGCAGATGGTACCACTCTAATGGCAGAGAGTGAAGAGGAACTAAAGAGCCTCTTGATGAGGGTGAAAGCGGAGAGTGAAAAAACTGGCTTAAAACTCAACATTCAAAAATAAAGATCATGGCATCCAGTCCCACCACTTGATGGTAAATAGAAGGGGAGAAAGCAGAAACGGTGACATATATTCTTTTCTCGGGTTCCCAAATCACTGCGAATGGTGACTGTAGCCATGAAATTAAAAAATATTTGCTCCTTGGAAGGAAAGTTATGACAAACCTAGACCACATATTTAAAAAGCAGAGACATCACTTCGCTGACAAATATCCCATAGTCAAAACTATAATTTTTTCAGCAGACTTGGGTTCTATTCCTGGGTCAGGAAGATCCCCTGGAGTAGAAAATGCCAACTCACTCTAATATTTTTGCCTGGGAAATCCCATGGACATAGGAGCCTGGTGGGCTACAGCTCATGGGGTCACAAAGAGTCAGACATGACTGAGTGACTAAACAGCAGCAGTAGCATGTTGTTAAATACTTTACATTTTAAAAGTTATATTTCTGGCTTTAATAAGTCAAATTTTAAAAAATCATAATCCTTCATAAGGTTGCCAATGTTCATAGCTTGGTAGGATTTTTTTTTTTTCCTGTGCCAGGATTAAAACTTTAGAGGCTGTCTGACTAAATTGTTTTGAAGTGATAAAAAAGCCTTCATAAATTCTTTATCTTTGTAATTTTGATGTTTTAACAATTTTAAAGTTGCTAAGAAAAAAATAATTTAGTTTTGGAAACAGCTTTAAAAAAGCATTAAAAATCTTCTGTTATGATATAAAGGCAATGGTATTCAATAATTATTTTTAGTGCAAGAGGAAGACAGTCACAGAACTTATCATTTATATTAATTTCACTGTCACTGTACTGGATTTAAAATGCATTTTTATTGTCATTTTTCACGTCATCAGTTTCAAAGGTTAGAAAAATGATGCATATTATGCCCCAATCTTTCCCATGTTTTGTTTTCTCCATGTAATGAAGTGTAAAATTGACAGGACAGTGAGCTCTGTGGGATCAAGGGATCCCACATCACAACCTCATCACAACCAACTCACAAAGCCTCTTAATCAAGGGAACTGTATGCAGGACATAGCACAGCTGAAGTGTGATTCAGGGGCTGGCAGACACACAGCAGTGAAGAACCAGGGACATTTAAAAATGAGGTGTAATCCCGTTTTGACTGACTCTAAATGGAAAATGACACAAGGAAATTCAGGGGCTAAGTGTTGGAAGTTGTAGCCTGTTTTGTCTCAGTACAGATTTCCGGGTAATCAAAAACATTCATTGATACCTTAGAGAGTTTATGATTAGGCCAGTACTGCAGAGTCATAATGTAAAGGTAAGTCTCGCATTACCAAGAAATCAGTTATGATTTTATTCTATTTTTTATTAAGGGCCTGCTATGAGTACATACCAAATACATAATGTTAAAACCACATACCGAGGTAGTTAATTCAACTTCCTTATAATGGTTTAAAATGCTAATTTGGCAAATGTGTCCCGGCTGATTGCACTGGGAGTGATTTGATGTAATCAGCCAGCTAAGTGACTCTTCTCCACCTGGCATATTGCTGCTTTCTTCATTCTGCTTCAGGTACTAGCGGCAACGTGAGCTATGATTTTAGCTGCTTTGATATTGATGCACCTGCCTTCTCAGTTGTAGCACAGTTTGCTTCATGAAACACTGAGAAGCACCTTAAATAGTAGAGAAACCAACTATATCAAGGGTTTTCATTCCCCAGCGTACCATCCATGCCAAAGACAGGAAAAAAATCAGCTGGATTGGAGCCGTCTTGTATCTTTCAAGCAGAGTATTCTTTACCGTGAGAGGCAAGTCACAGTGAGGATGACTGAATGGGACCCAGCATCTGAAGGGAAATGGAGAAGCAACCTAGCTCGAACATAACTGACTCGGTTTTCTTGCTCCTACTACATTCTCACCCCTTCATAACCCATACTCATATCATCATTTCACTACTAATTTAACATCTGTATTGTAAACATGAATCCAGATTGCTGGGACTCCATTCTTATTTTCTGTCTCAAGATTATGCCAAACGTTACTTTCTTTACAACACCCCTGACAGTTTCCATGTATCTTTTTCTATAAGATCCATATTATTCTGGGTTTTGTTTTCTTTTTTTGGTTTATTCAACAAATATTTATTGAGCACGTACTGCATTCCGGAAACTATTCTGGCAGCAGAGACTGGAACATAGACAGAGCACATATTATTCCTGACATCTGAAAATGTAAATTCTAAAGAGGAAAGGCGCACAACAGATAAGTAAATAAGTAAAACAGACATTGTCAGAGAATGATAAATGCTATGGAGCGGGCTTCCCTGGTGGTTCAGTTGTAGAGAATCCACCTGCCAGTGCAAGAGACATGGGGGTCTGATCCCTCGTCTGGGAAGACCCCATGTGCCACGGAGCAATGAAGCCTGTGCACCACAGCTACTGAGCCTGTGCCCCCGAGCCCGGGAGCCACAACCACTGAGTCCATGTGCCGCCACTACTGAAGCCTGCATGCCCTAGAGCCTGAGATCTGCGACAAGAGGGGTCACCACAGTGAAGAGTCCCCACACTGCAATCAAGAGCAGCCCCTACTCATCACAACTAGAGAAAGTCCTCACAGCAAGGAAGACCCAATAAAGCCAAAAAAAAAAAAAGTAAAGAAATAGGAAAAAAAAATTTTAAGTGCTATGGAGCAAAATATTTCAGGTTAGAGGATACAGGACATTGGAGGAACATTTTTAAATAGGATGGCTAAGAAAGATGTTGCCAAGAAGATAACACTTGAGTTACGGCGTGAAAGAAGAGAAGGACTGAACTTCGTAGATACCACAGTTACATTATTAGTAAGAAAATGGGTTTGTGTGGTTGGTGTGAACTACATGAAAAGGTATTAATGTAGAAATTATTAATGTAATTACCACAATGCTACTATAATACTTTTGACAGATATTCTTTTACTGATACATCCAGTTTACTCTTAGCAGAGTCCATAGAGCCTCTGCGAACTATTAATCACGTTAACCATGCATGTGTGTGCATGCATGCTCAGTCAAGTCTGACTGCTTTATGACCCCATGGATTATAGACCACCAGGTTCCTCTGTCCATGGGATTTTCCAAGCAAGAATATTGAAGTGGGTTGCCATTTCCTACTCCAGGGATCTTCCCAACTCAGGGATTGAACCTTCCTCTCTTGAGTCTCTTGCATTGGCATGCAGATTCTTTACCACTAGTGCCACCTGGGAAGCCCCAGGCAAGTAAACATAAAAGGTATGAATTAAAATTGCAAAATAAGTGTAAAACAAAACACAATATGCTGTGTTCAAAACTATAACCAAGGACTTTCCTGCTGGTAGAGTGGATAGAAATCCGCCTGCCAGTGCAGGGGACACTTAAGATTAACATCCCTGCGCTGTTAAGATTCCATGTGCCTGGGGCAACTAAAACCCTTGTGTCACAATTACTGAAATCTATGCACTCTTGTCCTGGGAGCCACAGCTACTGAACCTATGTGCTGCAACTACTGAAACTCTCCTGCCTAGAGTCTAGGCTCCACAACAAGAGAGGCTGTAATGAGAAGTCCGTGTATTGCAACCAAGAAGAGCGCCCAACCATCACAAGTAGAGAAAGCCCTCATGCAGCAACGAAGATCGAGTGCAACCAAAAATAAATAAATAAATAAATTTTAAGAAACTGAAACCAAAATATAGTGTTGGAAATGAGCCAAGCGAAAGGTAGCAACTTTTAAAGGTAATCATATATGATAGTTTGAAATGTGCATGCAGTTTAGTATTATGAGACAGGTTAGTGCTCACTAATATATATATACCACTAGAATTTTTAAAGACAGTTTTGTTAGCTGGAAGAGAGACTATGCTATTGTGATGAATAATAAGCTTATATGTAGCAGGCTCATGTGTACCTTCGGTAAGAGTGGATCTTGTGTATAGATCACTATTTATAACCTGTAACTTAAAACTTGAAAATCAGGATCTCAATAATATTCTTTTAATGAAAGATATTTTTAAACTTACATGAATAAATATTAATACCTTTCCTCCATTTAGAAATCTAGATGGACTTTCATTTTATATTTAAAAGCTAAGAGTCTAAAATACATGGTGATTTGATCATATCATACATACAAATTAATCAAATCAAATTCAGAAAAGAAGTCAAACAATAATACTTCACTAAGTCATATAATAACTGAGTCCATGATTAAAAAAATAGATTATTCTAGCCATTTACTTAGTTTTCTAAGTATTAAAAACATTCAGACAAAATGCTTTATAATCTAGCTACCATTGTTGGTATAATTCCCTAGGTATAAAATCAATGTAGTTTTTAAAATGTTAATCATACATTCTCTGAATAGATACAGGATGCCTGAACATTAATTAAGGTTAGATTAGTTGATGAAAAAGTTCAACATTAACTTTAGTAGTAATGAGACACTATAAAAAGTATATTCATATATTCAATGAGCAGAGACTTTGGTGGAGAGAAAAAATTCTTTTTGCTTATCAGATTTATTAAGTTGCTATAAATATTTCACAATTCAGTCTCCAAAAAATAGCAGCAACGGCTTAGTTTTTATCTTCTCATTGCTCTTCTAGAAACCATACAGAGTATCAAGTAGACTGGAGAGGGGAAAAAGAGGAATTTGCAAACTATATTTTTGACAAAACTAGGAAGCATGGAGATTGTGGAAACCACATGTACATATAAAGAAAGCATATGAGACCTGTGGAATCTGAAGGAGAAACTGCTGGGTGCAGGATGTCAGGGGAGAAAAGGAAGTTCTGATTGTCAAGTATTAAACAGTGATGGGAAATAATCTCTCTCAGGAGAGAGCCCTTCAAAGGGTAAGAATTTAAAATTTTAATTTTAAAATTCCCAAAGCAACTATTTGTTCAAATAGAAAATAAAATCTGCATTTAAAAAAAAAAAAAAAAAAAAAACTTCTTGGGGGAGGTCCTAAGATGGCAGATGAATAGGACAGGGAGACCACTTTCTCCCTCACAAATTCATCAAAAGAACATTTCAATACTGAGTAAATTCCACAAAACAACTTCTGAATGCTGTCAGAGGACATCAGGCACCCAGAAAAGCAGATCATTGTCTTCAAAAACAGGTAGGAAAAAATATAAAAGATGGAAAAAGAGACAAAAAAGGTAGGGAGGGAGCTCTGTCCTGGGAAGGGAGTCTTAAAAAGAAAGAAGTTTCCAAACACAGGAAACACTCTCACTGCTGAGTCTGTGGTGAGCCTTGGAAGCACAGAGGGCAACATATCAGGAAGGAAAAAAATAAATAATTAAAACCCACAGATTACGTACGAGCCCAACGCTAACTCCCCCAGTGGAGAAGCAGCGCAGATGCCTGCATCCGCCACTAGCAAGCGGGGGCTGGGCAGGGAGGCGCGGGCAGCATTGCTTTTTAAGAATTGGGCCCGAATGCCCCGACGGTAATCAGAGCGAACTAACTTGGGCTAGCAAACAGACTGTGGGATAGCTACCATGCGAAAAGCTCTAACCTAATACACCGCCAGGACCGCGCTCAGAACAAAGGATGGAACAGAATTAGCCGGCTGCAGACCATCCCCCTCCAGTGACAGGCAGCCAGAGCTGGAAGGGCTGGAAGGGGGCAAATGCAGCCCCAGAGAGACATTACCTACCAAACTGCAAGCAAGCTTCTTTGCTAACTAAGACTTTTTGGGGTTCTGGACGATCACCATCTGCCTGAGAAGGGGCACCAGTTGTACACCCAGAAAACTGAGCAGCAGGGACGGGAGAGGCGATAAGTCACGACTGTGCCCCCCCAAATGCCCGAGGTACTCGGACCTGGGAAGGGCACAAAATGCAGGCCCAACCGAGTGAATCTCCATGTGTTCCAGACGGTGGAGAACACTTAGGTAACTGATTACTGGCTGGATCTATCTCTCTCCTTTTCATTTCCCTCTTTTATCCTCCTGGCCACCTCTGTCTCCTTCCTCCCTTTCCTCTTCTCTGTATAAATCCATGAACATCTCTGAGTGGTCCAGACTGTGGAGCGCACATAAGGAAGTGATTACTGGCTAGCTTGCTCTCTCCTCTTTTGATCCCACCTCATCTCATTCCAGTCATCTCTAACTCCCCACTGCCTCTTCTCTTCTCCATGTAACTCTGTGAACCTCTCTGTGTGTCCCTCAATGTGGAGAAACTTTTCATCTGTAACCTAGATGTTTTATCATCAGTGTTGTAGAGATGGAGAAGTCTTGAGGCTACTGTAAAAATAAAACTGAAAACCAGAAGCAGGAGGCTTAAGTCCCAATCCTGAGAATATCAGAGAACTCCTGACTCCAGGGAACATTAATCGATAGGTGCTCATCAAAAGCTTCCATACCTACAATGAAACCAAGCACCACCCAAGGGCCAACAAGTTCCAGAGCAAGACATATCATGTAAGTTCTCCAGCAATACAGGAACACACCCCTGAGCTTCAATATACAGGCAGCTCAAGTTACTCCAAAACCATTGATATCTTATAATTCACTATTGGACACTTCATTGCACTCCAGAGAGAAGAAATCCAGCTCCACCCACCAGAACTCTGACACAAGCTTCCCTAACCAAGAAACCTTGACAAGCCACTGATACAAACCCACCCACAGTGAAGAAACTCCATAATAAAGAGAACTCCACAAACTGCCAGAATACAAAAAGGCCACCCCAAACGCAGTAATATAACCAAGATGAACAGACAGAGGAATACCCAGAGGTAAAGGAATAGGATAAATGCCCACCAAACCAAACAAAAGAGGAAGAGATAGGGAATCTACCTGATAAAGAATTCTGAATAATGATAGTGAAAATGATCCAAAATCTTGAAATCAAAATGGAATCACAGATAAATAAACTGGAGACAAGGATTGAGAAGATGCAAGAAAGGCTTAACTAGGACCTAGAAGAAATAAAAAAGAGTCAATATATAATGAATAATACAATAAATGAGATCAGAAACACTCTGGAGGCAACAAGTAGTAGAATAAGGAGGCAGAAGATAGGATTAGTGAAATAGAAGATAGAATGGTAGAAATAAATGAATCAGAGAGGAAAAAAGAAAAACGAATTAAAAGAAATGAGGACAACCTCAGAGACCTCCAGGACAATATGAAACGCTCCAACATTTGAATTATAGGAGTCCCAGAAGAAGAAGACAAAAAGAAAGACCATGAGAAAATACTTGAGGAGATAATAGTCGAAAACTTCCCTAAAATGAGGAAGGAAATAATCACCCAAGTCCAAGAAACCCAGAGAGTCTGAAACAGGATAAACCCAAGGTGAAACACCCCAAGACACATACTAATCAAATTAACAAAGATCAAACACAAAGAACAAATATTAAAAGCAGCAAGAGAAAAACAACAAATAACACAAAAGGGGATTCCCATAAGAANAAAAATGAATTAAAAGAAATGAAGACAATCTCAGAGATCTCAGGACAATATGAAACACTCCAACATTCGAATTATAGGAGTACCAGAAGAAGAAGACAAAAAGAAAGACCATGAGAAAATACTTGAGGAGATAATAGTTGAAAACTTCCCTAAAATGAGGAAGAAAATAATCACCCAAGTCCAAGAAACCCAGAGAGTCCCAAACAGGATAAACTCAAGGCAAAACACCCCAATACCCATATTAATCAAATTAACAAAGATCAAACACAAAGAACAAATATTAAAAGCAGAAAGGGAAAAACAACAAATAACACACGAGGGGCTTCCCATAAGGATAACAGCTGATTTTTCCATAGAAACTCTTCAGGCTAGGAGGGAATGGCAAGACATAATTAAAGTGATGAAAGAAAAGAACCTACAGCTCAGATTACTGTACCAGCAAGAATCTCATTCAAATATGAAGGAGAAATCAAAAGCTTTACAAACAAGCAAAAGCTGACAGAATTCAGCACCACCAAACCAGCTCTCCAACAATTGCTAAAGGACCTTCTCCAAACAGGAAACACAAACAGGGTGTATAAACCCATACCCAAAACAATAAAGTAAATGGCAATGGGATCATACTTATCAATAATTATCTTAGACTTAATTGGTTGAATGCTCCAACCAAAAGACAAAGACTTGCTGAATGGAAACAAACACAAGACCCCTATATATGTTGTCTACAAGAGACCCACCTCAAAACTAGGGACACATACAGACTGAAAGTGAAGGGCTGAAAAAAAATATTCCATGCAAATAGAGACCAAAAGAAAGCAGGAGTAGCTATACTCATATCACATTAAATGGACTTTAAAACAAAGGCTGTGAAAAGAGACAAAGAAGGACACTACATAATGATCAAAGGATAAATCCAAGAAGAAGATATAACAATTATAAATATATATGCACCCAACATAGGAGCACCACAGTATGTAAGACAAATGTTAGCAAGTATGAAAGGGGAAATTAACAATAACACAATAATAGTGGGAGACTTTAATACCCCGCTCACCACTATGGACAGATCAACTAAACAGAAAATTATAAAAAGAAACACAAACTTTAAATGATACAATAGCTGTCTCTTATACACATCTGTCCCGGAAATATCTTTACTATTTTTATGACCATTCTTTCTCTCTCTTTTTTTTTGATGTTGTTTGTTTTTTCTTCTTTTCTTTTTCTTCTCCTTTTTTTTAACTTTGTAAAAATTTTAAGTCCTCTATTTCTCCTTTAATTTTAATTTTTATAAACTACAATCACTTTTTCAAAAAAAAAGACCCTATTTTTAAAGCAAAGGCCATATGTGTATATATATATATATATATATAGTGTGTGTGTGGTTGTTGTTGTTTTTTAATAATTCTCGTGACTTTTTTTTCTTCTTCTTGCTCTTCTTTTCTTTAATATTGTATTTTTGAAAATCCAACCTCTACTCTAGATTTTCAATCTTTGCTTTTNTATATATATATATATATATAGAGTGTGTGTGGTTGTTGTTGTTTTTTAATAATTCTCGTGACTTTTTTTTCTTCTTCTTGCTCTTCTTTTCTTTAATATTGTATTTTTGAAAATCCAACCTCTACTCTAGATTTTCAATCTTTGCTTTTTAGTATTTGTTGTGAATTTTGTACACTTATAAACCCAATCTTCAGTACCCAATTTTACCTGAGAGTTGGATTACTGGCTTGAACACTTTCTCCTCCTTTGGACTCTCTTTTTTCTCCACCAGGTTGTCTCTGTCTCCTCCCTCTCCCTTCTCTTCTCTACCCAACTCTGTGAATCTCTGTGTATTCAAGAAAATGGAGAACACTTAGGGAACTGGTTACTGGCTGAATCTGTCTCTCTCCTTTTCATTTCCCTCTTTTATCCTCCTGGCCACCTCTGTTTACTTCCTCCCTCTCCTCTTCCCTGTATAACTCCGTGAACATCTCTGAGCGGTCCAGACTGAAGAGCGCACATAGCAAGCAATTACTGGTTAGCTTGCTCTCTCCTCCATTGATCCCACCTCATCTTATTCCAGTCACCTCTAACTACCCGCTCCCTCTTCTCTTCTCTATGTAACTCAGTGAACCTCTCTGGGGATCCCTCAATGTGAAGAAACTTTTCATCTTTAACTTAGATGTTTTATCATCAGTGCTGTATAGATAGAGAAGTCTTGAGGCTACTGTAAAAATAAAACTGAAAACCAGAAGCAGGAGGCTTAAGTCCAAATCCTGAGAACATCAGAGATATCCTGAATCCAGGGAACATTAATCAATAGGAGCTCATCAAATGCCTCCATACCTACACTGAANAAAAAAAAATTATATTCTGCTGTTTTCAAATGGAATATTTCATAGATGATATCAGCTAAGTTTCTCTCATCTAATGTTTCATTTTAGGCTTATTTCCTTTTATTTCTGTCTAGATGATCAGTTCACTATATGGGTGTTGTTGTTCAATCATCTAGTCATACCTGTCTCTTTGTGATCCCATGGTTTGCTGTATGCCAGGCCTCCCTGTCCCTAACCATCTTCCAGACCTTGCCCAAATTCATGGCCATTTTATTAGTGTTGCAATCCAGTTATCTCATCCTTTGACACCCTCTTCCCCTTCTGCCCTCAATCTTTCCCAGCATCAGGGACTTTTCCAATGAGTTGGATATCTGCATCAGATGGACAAAATATTAGAGCTTCGGCTTTAGCATCAGCCCTTCCAATGAGCACTCAGGGTTGATTTCCTTTAAGAATGAGTGGTTTGATCTCTTTGCTGTCCAAGGGACTCTCAGGATTATTTTGCAGTGGAAGTGATGAATAGATTCAAGGGATTAGATGTAGTAAACAGAGTGCTTGAAGAACTATGGGCAGAGTTCCATAATATTGTACAGGAGGCAGTGAAACAAAGCCATCCCATTGAAAAAGAAAAGCAAGATGGCAAAGTGGTTATTTGAGGAGGCTTTACAAATAGCTGAATAAAGAAAATAAACAAAAACTAAGGGAGAAGGGAAAGGTACACACAATTTAATGCAGAGTTCCAAAGAATAGCAAGGAGAGACAAGAAGGTCTTCTTCAACAAACAAGACATAAAAGTAGAGGGAAAAAACAGAAGGGGAAAGACTAGAGATCTCTTCAGAAAAATTGGGAATATCAAGGGGACTTTTCACCCAAAGATGGGCACAGTAAAGGGTAGAAAATTAGTAGAAGCAGAAGAGATCAAGAAGGGATAGAAAGAATACACAGGATTATAAACAAATGATTTTAACGAACAGTATAACCACCATGGTGTGGTCAGTCACCCAAGGCCCGATATTCTGGAGTGTGAAGTAAAATGAGCCTTAGAAAGCACTGCTCTCAATAAAGCTACTGGATATGATGGAATTCCAGGGGAGCTATTCAAAACCTTACAGATGATGTTTTCAAAGTGTTTCACTCAATATATCAGCAAATCTGGAAAACCCAGCTGTGACCATAGGGCTAGAAAAGGTCAGTCCTTATCCCAATTCCTAAGAAGGGCAGTACTAAAGAATGTTCAAACCACTGGACAATTGCACTCCTCTACCATGCTAGTAAGGTCATGCTTAAAATATTGTATGGTAGGCTTCAGCATTACAGAACCAGGAAATTTCAGAAGTCAGAGCTAGGTTAGGACAAGGCAGAGGAATCAGAGAACAAATTGCCAACATTACCTGAGCATAGAGAAAGCAAGGGGATTCCAGAAAAACATCTACCTCTGTTTCATCAACTACACTAAAGCCTTTGACTGTGTGGATGATAACAAACTATGGAAAGATCTTAAAGATATGGGAATACTGGACCATCTTACCTGTCTCCTGAGAAACCTGTATGTGGATTAAGAAGCAACAGTTAGAACTCTGTATGGAACAACTCACTGGTTCAGCTGTCCTGGCCCAACCAGCCACTGTGTCTCTGCCACCTATCCCTGTGGAGACAAAGGTAAGAGTGCATCTGTTTGCCTCAAAGTGACCAGCACCTCTCTTGGTACATTAGCACGGGGGCTGCAAGGTTTAGAAAAGAGTATGACAGATTTGTCTGTGTCTTTAACTTATACACTGAGCACACGATAAGAAATGTTGGGCTGAATGAGCTACAAGCTGGAATTAAGAAAGACAGGAGAAACAACCTTAGATATGCAGATGATAACGCTCTAACGACAGAAAACAAAAAGGAACAAAAGAACCTCTTGATGAGGGTGAAAGAGGAGAGTGAAAAAGCTGGTTAAAAAATAAATATTAAAANCTACAAGCTGGAATTAAGAAAGACAGGAGAAACAACCTTAGATATGCAGATGATAACGCTCTAACGACAGAAAACAAAAAGGAACAAAAGAACCTCTTGATGAGGGTGAAAGAGGAGAGTGAAAAAGCTGGTTAAAAAATAAATATTAAAATAAATTATGATCATGGCATCTGGCCCCATTACTTCATGGCAAATAGAAGGGGAAAATGTGGAAGCAGTGACAAATTTCCTGTCCTGGCCCACTTGGCCACTGTGTACATGTCACCTATCCCTGTGGGAGCAAAGTTGAGATTGTGTTTGCCTGCCTCAAAGCAACAAACACATGTCCCTAGTCCCACTCTCCATACACCAGCATGGGGAATGCAAGAGGGGATGCCCCCTCAGTTCTCCAAGTGACATTGCATCCCTCCTGGGCAAAGCTTGCCCCCTTAGTGTCCTCTCAGGGGGCAGAATGAGTCAGTTGCCTGGTGATAGCCTCCCCCCTTCCTCATTTCTTGGAGGAGGCCTGGCATTCAGGGCTCCTTGAACTCTCTTTGGGCTTCCTTGGTTACACAGATAGTAAAGAATTAGTCTGCAATGTAGGATACTCAGGTTTGATTCTTGGGTTGGGAATATACCCTGGAGAAGAGAATGGTAACCCAATCCAGCGTTCTTGCCTGGAGAATTCCATGGAGAGAGAAACTTGGTTGCTACAGTCCATACAGTCATAAAGAGTGGGACTCCACTGAATGACTACCAATTTCAATTTCATCCCTATATAGTCTACATGGAAATATTTTTTTGTGTGTGTGATGATGGTAGCGTGTACTAGATATTAAGCAAGGCCTCTCCTTAGCTCAACGGTTTTCACTGCCCTGTAAGAGGTGGGATCTGTTCCATATTTGTTGGAGTAAAAGGCCACATATCTGTTTCTTAGAAATTTCTGATATGTGGTTAGATTCAGGTGGGACTGGAGCACTCCAGTGACAGGGAAGCCACTGAGCTGTGGAAATGTTCACCTGGGGAGGTGCTCTGTTGTATCACTTGTTCCCATTATACAAACTCTCAGATTACACTATTGTTGGTGCTGCTCTTGGCCCCATTTTAACTGTGGGTATGCTGGCAAAGGGCCTTGTTTTATTTTGGATATTGTATCACCAAACCACCAACAAAAATTCACCAAAGTGAGGTACCAGGATTGCAATAATGGATCTGGACCTGCTGCTGGTGTTGTGAGCACAGCTAAGACTGTAGCCTGGCTTACCACTCACTTGAATGTGCCCATAAAGTTTCAGTTCGGTTCAGGTCAGTCATACAATTATGTCAGAATCTTTGTGACCCCATGGACTGCAGCACACTAGGCTTCCCTGTCCATCCCCAACTCCCAGAGTTTACTCAGACTCATGTAGGTGATGCCATCCAACCATCTCACTCTCTGTCGTCCCCTTCTCCTCCTGCCTTCAATCTTTCCCAGTATCAGGGTCTTTTCCAATGAGTCAGTTCTTCATATCAGGTAGCCGAAGTATTGGAGTCTCAGCTTTAACATAAGTCCTTCCATGATTCAGGACGGCTTTCCTTTAGAATGGACTGGTTGGATCTCCTTGCAGTCCAAGGGACTCTCAAGAGTCTCCTCCAATACCACAGTTCAAAAGCATCAATTCTTCTGCACTCAGCTTTCTTTATAGTTCAACTCTCTCATCCATACATGACTACTGGAAAAATCATAAGTCTGACTAAACAGATATTTGTTGGCAAAGTGATGTCTCTCATTTTTAATATGCTATCTAGGTTGGTCATAGCTTTTCTTCGAAGGAGCAAGCCTCTTTTAATTTCATGGCTGCAGTCACTATCTGCAGTGAACTTGGAGCCTCCCTTACCTGGCCAGAAAAAAATAAAGTCTGTCACTGTTTCCATTGTTTCCCCATCTACTTGCCATGAAGTTATGGGACCAGATGCCATGATTTTAGTTTTCTTAATGTTGAGTTTTAAGCCAACTTTTTCACTCATCTCTTTCACTTTCATCAAGAGGCCCTTTAGTTTGTCTTCGCTTTCTGCCATAGGGTTGGTGTCATCTACATATATGAAGCTATTTATATTTCTCTCAGCAATCTTGATAGCAGTCTGTGCTTCATCCAGCTTGGAATTTTGCATGATGTACTCTGCATGTAAGTTAAATAAGCAAGGTGACAATATACAGCCTTGACGTACTCCTTTCCCGATTTGGAACCAGTCTGTTGTTTCATGTCTAGTTCTAACTGTTGCTTCTTGACCTGCATACAGATTTCTCAGGAGACAGGTCAGATGGCCTGGTATTCCTATTTCTTTAAGAATTTTTCACAGTTTTCTTTTGGAAAGTTAAATTCTTTGGCGTAGTCAATAAAGCAAAAGTAGCTGCTTTTCTGTAAATCTCTTGCTTTTTTGATGATCCAGTCCATAAATTCTACAGCTGTTCTAAATTTAGGTCCGTTTCAGCCATACAAAAACTTATCTTTTCATAAGTTCTGTAGGTACTGAGTCTACAAAACCAAATTTGAGAGTGTCAATTTGACCATCTTCAAAGAGAAATATTATTCTTCCTTATTTCCTCTGGGGCTCAGTTTTGTTTTCAATCTCACCTTTGTGTGTGGGTTCCCCACAGAGGGCTGCTCCCAAGGCTGTCCTGGAGCACATGTGTCTGCCCTGTGGTGAGGGGACACAGAGATATTTATAGCCACTTTATTTATAATTACCAAAACATGGAACAAACCAAGATATGGTTGGATGGCATCACCAATTCAATGGACATGAGCTTGAGAAAACTCCAGGAGAGTGAAAGACATGGCCTGTCTTTAGCATGCTGCAGTCCAAGTGACCACAAAGAAGTCGACACAACTGAGGAACCACAATTTTTTTTCTTTTATGTTTTATTAGATTGTGTCTTTTTAAAAATTGTTCCATTTCAAACACGTGAACATAATGTTGTTCATAATACTCCTTTACTGTTTTTGTCCATGTGAAGTGTAGTGATAGACCACTTTAACTTCTCACATTAATAATTATGTCTTCTCTCATCTTGGTTAATCAGTATAGAGGCTTACAATTTTACAAATCTTTTTAGAGAATCATTTTTTCTATGATTTTTAAATTGATTTATAATTCTTAATTTCATTGATTTTTCCTCTAATTACTATTATTTATACTGCCTCCTGTAGGTTGAATTTTGTCTTCTTTTAGTCTATAAATTTTGCAATCTGAGAAGAATGGAGAGTAGATTATCTTGTCATTTATTGATTCAGCTACTTTGTTCAAATAAATTAGAGAAATATTAAGGTAAATGGTCATCTTCAAGTTGTCCAAAAGGAAAAAAATACATTTGATGGTTTTATTAAAATCAAACAGAGACAATTAACTTGACTAGTTGAAAATTCCCACTATATATGATTATATTTAATCAAATGAACACATTATTTTTGTAAAACATATGAACTTAGTGTTGAAGAACAAAGATAGCAAATCTGATTCAATCCTTTGCTCTTAAATAAAAATCCAGTTCTTCTTAACTAGCGGTATAATGGGGGCTTCCCTGGTGGCTTAGCTGGTGAAGAATCTGCCTTCAATGGAGGAGACCTTGGTTCGATCCCTGGGTTGGAAAGATTCCCTGGAGAGGAGAATGGCTACCCACTCCAGCATTCTGGCCTGGAGAATTCCAAGTACTGTATAGCCCATGGGGTTCCCAAGAGTCAGACACAACTAAGTGACTTTAATTTTCATGTCTCAGTAGCAAAGAATCTGCCTGCCAATGCAAAAGACACAGGTTCAATACTGGGTCTGAGAAGACTCCCCATATTATTGAAAATTTAATTCCGTGAGCCACAAATTTTGAGCCTTCGTAAAGCGTCTGTCTGCAATGCTGGAGACCTGAGTTTGATCCCTGGGTCAGGAAGATTCCCTAGGGAAGGAAATGGCAACCCACTCCAGTATTCTTGCCTGGAAAATCCCATGGACTGAAGAGCCTGGTAGGCTACAGACCATTGGGTTGTAAAGAGTCGGACATGACTGAGTGACTTCACTTTCACTTTCTAGAGCATGGGAACCACAACTATTGAGCCCTCATGCCACAAGTGAAACTGCTGTGCCCTAGAGCCTGTGCTCTGCAATAAGAGAAGCCATAGTAATGAGAATCCTGCACACTGCAATGAAGAACAGCCCCCATGTACTGCAACTAGAATGAAGCCTTGTTCAGTGAGGATCCAGCACAGACCAAAATATATAAATAAATACAAATTAAAAAGTAACAATGTAATAAGAACATCAAGAATTGATCAAATGACATTAAAATACTCATAAAATTATTGTGTTGAATCTTTCCAGTGGTTTACTATCAGTGACTAACAGTATGTAGTACATAGAAAGTACTCAATAAATATAGGCTGAATAAATTATTTAACAAATAAAAGTGTCACGTGAGTCATCTGATTTTGTAAGAGTATATAACAGGAATAAATTAGTTTCAAAATTAATGTGGGTGGTTCAAGAAGGCTTTCTATGTGCAATGATGCTCAAACAAATTCTGAGAAATGAAGTAGGATAAGAAGTGAGACACATTACTGATGGATAATTCTACATCCTGTGGATGGAGAGAACATAGCCATAAGAAGTTCTGCAAAATGGTCAATACACCCCAAGAACACAAAATAGGGTGTTACTGAGCATGAAAATGGTGAAATGGAAAGTAGGAAAAAATTTATCTTGAATTTTCTACATAGTTAGATATTTTCTTATGTTTGTACTTGTCATTAGACATACACACTAGTTTCAAATAATAAAAGGAAGTGACTGCAATTTGCATATTGCATAACTCATTTTCAAATCATAATTGCTTGGTAATATGCAATATTTAATATAATATATCTTTCCTGTCATGACAGAAATAGAATCAAGGGAATATATCTGTCCCATCAATGAAACTGGAGACAAAGGTGAAAGTAAGATATGAAATAATCATAAGGAAATGAAAAAGCTGATTATGACCCATTGTGGAAATGACCACAAGGTCTTATTTTAGTTAGTTTCAATATGTTTTATTGAGCTGGCATAAAACATTAAACTGTCAAATCAGAATTTCAGAAATTAGGCAATTTTTTAGAGTATCAAGCTTTACCTCTAAGCTTAAAGATATGTATAATAAAAGGTATGGGCAAAGGAAAAGATTTTGAGATATGTGATGTGGTTTCCTAGGACCTTTTTTTCTTTTTTTTCATATTAGACACGTGCTTACTATCCCTGAGTAGCAGATGCACTCTCTATGTGAGGTTGACATGTCATTTCATACAGCAGAGATCATTTAAGTTTTGAAACACTTCTGTGTTATATCCCAGATGGTCAACTAACTTATGTGACATTTGTCAGGTCCACTCACAGCAGGAATACCACAGATGTCCTATATTTGTTATGCCTGAATTAGAAGCAGGAGGGCTTAAATATCCATCCAGTCGCACTATCCTAATATCTATTCCTGTAAATTTCAAAATCATTTTCCATTTTCCTTACTGAGAATCAAACTCTTCCTGAACCAATCTAGTGTCTGAAGTCATGATAACATTAACTGCTCTATTTAGCCCACATTCCAACAAGTTGAGGTCTGTTGAATTTCTCCTAAAAAATTACTATTAAAAAATAGTGTTGTCAACACCCAAATCTTGTCATTTCCTGGAAGTTTCTGTTGATACTACTCTCCTGTCTTCCCCTCATCCCATTTAGGTTCAACAGATTAGATTCCCTAAGAAGTTCCTGCAACTAATCAAGTCAAACGTATGCTTCCCATGCATTTTGGTCACTGCTTTGGGGGCAATCTCTTGCCTTAGAGTCCCAAATTATGACCACAATCATTTTTCTGGCTCTTATACTTCCTTTATGATTTATCCACTTTCAGAATTTTCTGACTAGGAATTTTCAGTTTAGAGTGTAGTCTAAATAAAATATCTTTCTTTTTCCAAAATGATAATTTTGATATATGGACCAGTAAATTTAACCAAAAACTATAGAATTACTGAGTAATACTTAAGTTAGAATGGCAAAAATGATATTTGATTTACTCTTTACACTGCTTACTCAGAAATAGGAGAAATCAACTTTATCTCAAAGAATACTGAACAAAGCTTATATGCAAGACAATGTTCTATGTTTTGTGAATAACAGAAAATAAGTGAAAATACATGATTTCTATGTTGATACTCTGAAAATTAGAATTGTAACTGCTCAAGTTCTATATTTGCGTTCTTTCTTTAGAAAGATAAATAGAATCAACTGATATTTTTAGACAATTTCTGATATAGCAAAATCATAAAATGATTTGTTAAACAATATATTTCAAACACTATTTTTCATAGACAAAAGAGATGTTCCCAAAATGTGAATATTTCTGCTACAAACTTACTAAGATTGAATTTAAGATCACTATAAAATAACTAAAACTAGACACAGTCATATATAATGTACTAAAAATCTATGTGCTCACTTTCTTAAAAATATAAACTTTCACATTTTTTTGAGAGCATTTTATTTTTTGAGTTTGTCTGAATAAATTCAGAAACACTTGATGATTCAGTCACTTTAAGCAGGGAAGCTCTTGTATCCAAGGAAACTAGTCTGGGTTGCCAGGACCTAAAGTTAAGACAGGAGAAACCCTGCTGCCTGGGATGTAAGGAAGCAATCTGCTAGCCTTCTCTTTTAGTCAAGGATTATCTATGCCTGTGATGCCTCCTGACCAATCTGGACACCCACCTATGCCCGAGTCATGTTTGTTATCTGCAATCTTACTGTCCATAGTCACAGCCCACCTCACCCATAGAGATGATAGTCATGATCAAAAGCAAACATTTTCAAATCTGTACTGGTGTCCATGGCTCCACTTGCCAGCAAGAAAACAACAGAAGGAACAGCAGTTATCTTCTGAATCACAGTGAGAAACTTCTAAGATCTTCACTTAGCAGCTGCTTTCTCAGAGTCACTGAGCCAAAAGCACTGGCCCGTGTTTAGTATAGCATAAGAACACAAGCTCTAGAATCAGAATGACTGTTTTGAAGTCTTGGCATTGCCATTTGCCACCTGTCAAGATTTTAGTGAATTACTTAAACAAGTTGATGTTCTATAATCTTATTCAATAAATAAGGGTAAATATAGAGGCTGATTTAGAAATGTTGAGTGGATTAAATAAGACAATGTATCTAAAAGGCTTATTATAATGTGGGAATGAAATCATAGCTACTTAGTAATGACACCTGTTAGTATTTTTTTCGGTATGTTTATTCCTTATCTTCTTTGACTTCTAGTGCATAGAAAAATGTACATGTACATAGCTAGATATATTGGAAAATATAATGTATATTTTCATGATATTGTGCAAATATTAGGTGTGAGATTCACACTCTCTGCTGTGTCTACAGAAGCAAAACAGCAAGATAACTGAATCCTTAGAACAAGTTTCAAATATGTTACCATAGTGTTAGAATGAAGCTGTGGGATTGATTCCCTCACTAGCCTTGGTAGTAAAGAGGGGAATTAATGTTTTGTTCTATATGCTTAATTCCTACATGGTCTTGATTGCCTAGCTCATAACTTGGGAAATAATATGTAACTATTCCTGACTGAGAAGACTGAACAGAGAGCATATCACTTCTTGGAAATGAAACATCCTGGTTTCCATTAATCCTTGAAGAAAGAATGAAAGAGAGTAATGAAGTGTTTTAAATGATAATTGACATCTAATAAAGTGACCCCACTATACCTCTAATAAGTCTTGACCCAGTGGATGTCAGACTCTGAAATAAACACTCCTTTATAGAAGAGATGACAGAAAGGTCCCTTCCAATTTTCTTTGCATAGAGAAAGATTTCCTGTCTTAGATAGACCAAGATAGTTTCTAAAATGAATAAGCATAAGCCTCTTCTTTCCTATAATTATACATTAGACAAATGAATTGATAGATTGTTTTCATTATCATAATCTTATCATTATAATTCTTATATTGTAATTACTTACCTGATTAACTGACGCTTTCTCACTTTGATCTTTCATTTCAGGACAATTCTGAAAACAAACAAACAAAAAATACACAGAAAATCAATTACCACAGCAAAAGAATGAGAAAAACTAGAGTCATTCGTGGCCAAAGTTCTTTCCTCAATTTTCTATGAGGAATTCTATGATTGGCATCAACATGGACCTTGCAGACACAATGCATTCCTGTCAACCATCTGTCACTCTCCTTCTGACCACAATCAGGACAAGTCTACCAAGCTTTCCTCTCAAAAACCATTCCTTTTCCTATTCATTACTGCCAATTTAAATTGTTGGTCTAAAAATAAATAGGCTACCAATTATTTCTCCTGCAAAAATTGACTTATACATAATTAGTAGAGAATTTCAGTTCAAGGTCTGCAACTATGGTGAGCCTTGACCAAACTCCCAGCAAAGACAGGAAATGAGAACTCTTTATAGTGGAGAAAATGAATTTAGGAAGACTATTTTTACTAAGTCCAAGTTTTTCATTCATTGGGCCATTGCCAGGAAAAAACAGGAGTCTTTTTTTCTTCCTGTGCGGTTCTGCTATCTTTGCAGGGTATAAGAGTTTTCCCCTTTGGTCTCCTGACTATATTTAATTGAGGTTTCTTACTTTTTTTGTAAAGTAAAATCACATCCAAATTAAAAACAAGCTCTTATTATTAAGCAAAGTAAATTTTGTTAGAAATTGATGAAAGGTGGCATAAATTACAAAATGAACAATTATATTAAGAAGCATAAACATGCCAGTAAATTTAGAAAACTTAGCAGTGGCCACAGGACTGCAAAAGGTCAGTTTTCATTCCAATCCCAAAGAAAGGCAATGCCAAAGAATGCTCAAACTACGACACAATTGCACTCTTCTCACATGCTAGTAAAGTAATGCTCAAAATTCTCCAAGCCAGGCTTCAGCAATACGTGAACTGTGAACTTCCAGATCTTCAAGCTGGTTTCAGCAAAGGCAGAGGAACCAGAGATCAGATTGCCAACATCCTCTGGATCATGGAAAAAGGTAGAGAGTTCCAGAAAAACATCTATTTCTGCTTTATTGACTATGCCAAAGTCTTTGACTGTGTGAATCACAATAAACTGGAAAATTCTTCAAGAGATGGGAATACCAGACCACCTGATCTGCGTTTTGAGAAGCTTGTATGCAGGTCAGGAAGGAACAATTAGAACTGGACAGAGAACAACAGACTAGTTCCAAATAGGAAAAGGAGTATGTCAGGGCTTTTTATTGTCACCGTGCTTATTTAACTTACATGCAGAGTTCATCATGAGAAATGCTGGTCTGGAAGAAGCACAAGCTGGAATCAAGATTGCTGGGAGAAATATCAATAACCTCAGATATGCAGATGACACCATCCTTATGGCAGAAAGTGAAGAAGGAACTAAAAAGCCTCTTGAAGAAAGTAAAAGTGGAGAGTGAAAAAGTTGGCTTAAAGCTCAACATTCAGAAAACGAAGGTCATGGCATCTGGTACCCTCACTGCATGGGAAATAGATGGGGAAACAGTAGAAACATTGTCAGACTTTATTTTGGGGGGCTCCAAAGTCACTGCACATGGTGACTGCAGCCATAAAATTAAAAGACGCTTACCCTTTTGAAGAAAAGTTATGACCAAACTAGATAGCATATTCAAAAGCAGAGACATGACTTTGCCAATAAAGGTCCATCTAGTCAAGGCTATGGTTTTTCCAGTAGTCATGTAGGGATATGAGAGCTGGACTGTGAAGAAAACTGAGTCAGAAGAATTGATGCTTTTGAAGTGTGGTGCTGGAGAAGATTCTTGAGGGTCCCTTGGACTGCAAGAAGATCCAACCAGTCCATTCTGAAGGAGATCAGCCCTGGATATTCTTTGGAAGGAATGATGCTAAAGCTGAAACTCCAGTACTTTGGCCACCTCATGTGAATAGTTGATTCACTGGAAAAGACTCTGATGCTGGGAGGGATTGGGGGCAGGAGGAGAAGGGGACGACAGAGGATGAGATGGCTGGATGGCATCACCGACTCAATGTGAGTTTGAGAGAACTCCAGGAGTTGGTGATGTACAGGGAGGCCTGGGATGCTGCAATTCATGAGGTCTCAAAGAGTCAGATATGACTGAGTGACTGAACTGAAATGAATTTAAAATATGCTAATTAAAATATCACTCAAATCTTATCATCAATTCAGAGGTTAAAAATTAAGGTCTTAATGTAAGTCCATCTGTATTTAGTTTACTCTCTCAGTTGTGTTTGACTTTTTGTGATCCCATGGAATGCAGCAATCCAGGCTTCCCTGTCCTTGCAAATTCCCAGAACTTACTCAAACTCACATCAGTCGAGTCAGTCATGGCATCCAAACATCTCATCCTTTGTTGTCCCCTTCTTCTATCTTAAATCTTACCCAGCAACAGGGTATGATGAGTCAGTTCTTCCCATAAGGTGGCCAAAGGATTGGAGCTTCAGCTTCACCATCAGTCTTTTCAATGAATATTCATGACTGACTTCCTTTAGGATTCACTGGTTTGATCTCCTTTGAATCCAAAGGACTCTCAATAGTGCTCTCCAACATCCCAGTTCATAAGTATTAACTTTTTGGTGTTCAGTTTTTTTGTTGTTGTTGTTTGTTTTTAGTACTATTAACACATCTATGCATGACTACTGGAAAAAATATAGCTTTGACTAGATCATGGAAAAACAAGAGAGTTCCAGAAAAAACATCTATTTCTGCTTTATTGACTATGCCAAAGTCTTTGACTGTGTGGATCCCAATAAACTGTGGAAAATTCTGAAAGAGATGGGAATACCAGAACACCTGACCTGCCTCTTGAGAAATCTGTATGCAGGTCTTTAGCAACAGTTAAAACTGGACATGGAACAACAGACTGGTTCCAAATAGGAAAAGGAGTACATCAAGGCTATATATTGTCACCCTGCTTATTTAACTTATATGCAGAGTACATCATGAGAAACACTGGACTGGGAGAAGCACAAGCTGTAATCAAGATTGCCGGGAGAAATATCAATAACCTCAGATATGCAGATGACACCACCCTTATGGCAGAAAGTGAAGAGGAGCTAAAAAGCCTCTTGATGAAAGTGAAAGAGGAGAGTGAAAAAGCTGGCTTAAAGCTCAACATTCAGAAAATGAAGATCATGGCATCCGGTCCTATCACTTCATGGGAAATAGATGGGGAAAAAGTGTAAACAGTGTCAGACTTTATTATTTTTGGGCTCCAAAATCACTGCAGATGGTGACTGCAGCCATGAAATTAAAAGACACTTACTGCTTGGAAGAGAGGTTATGACCAACCTAGATAGCATATTCAAAAGCACAGACATGACATTGCCAACAAAGGTCCATCTAGTCAAGGTTTTGGTTGTTCCAGTGGTCATATATGGATGTGAGAGTTGGACTGTGAAGAAGGCTGAGCACCGAAGACCTGATGCTTTTGAACTGTGGTGGTGGAGAAGACTCTTGACAGTCCCTTGGACTGCACAGAAATCCAACCAGTCCATTCTGAAGGAGATCAATCCTGGGATTTCTTTGAAAGGAATGATGCTGAAGCTGAAACTCCAGTACTTTGGACACCTAATGTGAAGAGTTGACTCATTGGAAAAGATTCTGATCCTGGGAGGGACTGGGGGCAGGAGGAGAAGGGGACGACAGAGGGTGAGATGCCTGGATGGCATCACTGATTCGATGGACGTACGTCTAAGTGAACTCTGGGAGTTGGTGATGGACAGGGAGGCCTGGAGTGCTGTGATTCATGGGGTCACAAAGAGTTGGACACAACTGAGCAACTGAACTGAACTGAACTGAAGACCTTTGTTGGCAAAGTACTGTTTCCGCTTTTTAATATGCTGTGTAGGTTTGTCACAGCTTTTCTTCAAAGAGGCAAGTGTGTTTTTGCTTTTATTTAATTTCAACGTTGCAATCATTATCTGCAGTGATTTTGGAGGCTAAGCAAATAAAGTCTCTCACTGTTTCCATTGTTTCCCAATCTAATTGCCATGAAATGATGAGACTGGATGCCATCATCTTAGTTTTAAGATGTTAAGTTTTAAGCCAACATTTTTACTGTCCTCTTTCACTTTCATCAAGAGGATGTTTAACTCTTCTTTGCTTTCCTCTGTAAGGTTGGTGTCCTTTGAATATATGAGGTTACTGATATTTCTTTCAGCAATCTTGATTCCAGCTTGTGTTTCATCCAGCCCATCATTTTACAGGATGTACACTGTATATAAGATAAACAAACAGGGTGACAATATACACCTTAATATATGCCCTTCCCAATTTGGAAATAGTCCATTGTTCCATTTCTGGTTCTAACTTTTACTTCTTTTTATGTTTAATATAAATTTATTTATATTAATTAGAGGTTACGTCCATACCATATCTGTCCTTTATCGAGCCTATCTTTGCATGAAATGTTCCCTTGGTATCTCTAATTTTCTTGAAGAGATCTCTAGTCTTTCCCATTCTGTTGTTTTCCTCTGTTTCTTTGCATTGATCACTGAGGAAGGCTTTCTTATTTCTCCTTGCTATTCTTTGGAACTCTGCATTCAGAATCTTATATCTTTCCTTTTCTCCTTTGCTGTAGAACCTGATAAAGTATAATGCTAAGAAATCATAATTTTAAGACTTTCTGAGGGTTAAAGAAATATCATTTGTAACATTATTGCAAATTTACTGATTGAAACATAAATTTATAAATGATCCTTTTATCCAGTTGTAAAGAAGTAAATAAAATTTTTAACTTAACACAATATATTTAATAGTATGGGTTCTACTATTTAAATAATGCTAATGGTGAAATTAATATTCAAGAAATCATTTGATGTATATTTTGAAGGGTTTAGTTAATGGATTAAAACAATTCTTGGTCTTAGATTCATTTAATAATTAAATTTCAACATTTTTATATCCAGGTCCAGAGACTTGAGAAGCCTTCAATCAGATTTTTTTTTTTTAAACTCTGTGGACTTTTCTCTAAAAAATTGAGAAACCTGTGGAATCTTTGATAATTTTCTATGAGAAAAAAATAAAGCTAACAAAAAAGAGAAAGAAAAATGCTGATATTTATTCCCTAAACATAGTTTGGCCTTTGGAATATTTATTGCCAACAAGGCTTTCAATTCTATTTTGACCACACACCGTGTATAAACTGTTTTGCATTCAATAAATTGTCTTACTAAACTAAAATTCTAACTAGCATTTTTTTTTTCCTGAAAGGATCTCTCCTGTATACATTTGTAATTTTTATAAATTCAGTATGAATCCTTTAAATGAAATGTTTGAACACATGCATGTGTATTATATATCAAACACCTGCAGATTTTTGCATTTGTCAGTGAAAATTGAATGTTGCTTTTGGACAGCTCCATGACAAATGAACCATTAATTGTGTCATGCTCCATGAATTCTGGACTCCATTTAGAAGGTGCCCAGGCCTCCGTAAGTAAACAAAATTGAAAAACATAAAAAATGTTATAAGAAGATTGTCTAATCTTAGCATGAAATTTTGTTAACATTAAGTTTGGTAAATAATAGTTTACTTATAAATTTTACTACTCAAAATTTTCATAAATTAGCTGTACATTTCCCTTTTTAATGAGTAATTTAGATAGAAATTATGAAAGCATATGCATAACAATTCATTACTTTGTGTTATATGCCATGACTGCTATATGTAGCAGTCACATAGCTTATGCAAATAGCAATGTTTACTTAATTGTACATAAATTCATCCAATTAAATTACAGACAACACTGAGAAAGTACTTTTGGCAGATAATTTCAAGCTTTACTCAGAATAAAGCTGTGTCACATGTTTGTCTCCCTCAAATATGATATTTTAACTTTCCCTTATCAGAATACTTTTTTTTTTATAATCAGTATGCTTTGAGATACCTATTTAATTTTTAGCTACTGTATCTTCAGTTCAGTTTAGTCACTCAATCGTGTCCGACTCTTTGCAACCCCATGAATTGCAACACGCCAGGCCTCCCTGTCCATCACCAACCTCCGGAGTTCACTCAGACTCATGTCCATCGAGTCAATAATGCCATCCAGCCATCTCATCCTCTGTGGTCCCCTTCTCCTACTGCCCCCAAATCCTCCCCGCATCAGAGTCTTTTCCAATGAGTCAACTCTTTGCATGAGGTGTCCAAAGTACTGGAATTTCAGCTTTAGCATCATTCCTTCCAAAGAAATCCCAGGGCTGATCTCCTTCAGAATGGATTGGTTGGATCTCCTTGCAGTCCAAGGGACTCTCAAGACTCTTCTCCAACACCACAGTTCAAAAGCAGCAATTCTTCGGTGCTCATTTTTCTTCAAAGTCCAACTCTCACATCCATACATGACCACAGGAAAAACCATAGCTTCGACTACATGGACCTTAGTCAGCAAAGTAATATCTATGCTTTTGAATATACTATCTAGGTTGGTCATAACTTTCCTTCCAAAGAGTAAGCGTCTTTTAATTTCATGGCTGTAATCACCATCTGCAATGATTTTGGAGCCCCCCAAAATAAAATCTGACACTGTTTCCACTGTTTCCCCATCTATTTCCCATGAAGTGATGGGACTGGATGCCATGATCTTCGTTTTCTGAATGTTGAGCTTTAAGCCAACTTTTTCACTCTCCTCTTTCACTTTCATCAAGAGGCTTTTTAGTTCCTCTTCACTTTCTGCATAAGGGTAGTGTCATCTGCATATCTGAGGTTATTGATATTTCTCCCAGCAATCTTGATTCCAGCTTGTGTTTCTTCCAGTCCAGTGTTTCTTTTGATGTACTCTGCATATAAGTTATATAAGCAAAGTGACAATATGCAGTCTTGGCGTACTCCTTTTCCTATTTGGAACCAGTCTGTTGTTCTATGTCCAGTTCTAACTGTTGCTTCCTGACCTGCATACAGATTTCTCAAGAGGCAGGTCAGGTGGTCTGGTAGTCCCCCCATTAGGGACTTTATGAAAATGAAAGTGAAGTCACTCATTTGTGTCCCACTCTATGCGACCCATGGACTCTAGACCACCAAGCACCTCCGTCCATGGGATTCTCCAGGCAAGAATACTGGAGTGGGTTGCCATTTCCTCTCCTGGGGATCTTCCCAATCAAGGGATCAAACCCAGGTTTCCCACATTGCAGGCAGACTCTTTAACCTCTGCACCACCTTTTAAAAATTCATTATTCTTCCAAGAATTTTTCAAATCTTGACAGAAAAGCATATAATATGTCCAAATAGGGGGAAAGTAAAATAAAATGAAAAAACAAAAATTTACAAGATTTAAAATAACATACACTCAACATAATAATGGAAGTTGTAAAACATATTTGCAAATTTCTTGACATAATGCTTGTTAAGAAATCAGGTTTACTTTCCTTTTTATTGAATTTACTGAGTTGTTTGCAATTTTCATCTGCCACAGTAGAAAGTGGCAAAACTTATAATCTGTGATTTCCCAGCATGCTCTTTGGCTACTTACTTTGGAAGAAGTGGTTATTATATAAAAAATCTGAACAATCTGAACACCTTGAGATTCTCAGCCTGAGGAGACCAAAATTTGACACCCAGATTTCCAGCCCCAGAAAAGCTTTCACTAGCCCCTATCAACTTGGGGAGCCATAATGAATATATGCAGTCCCAGTCAACATCTGATTGAAAAAATTTAAAAATTTGTAAAGTAGAATTGAGTCAATTGAGCCATTTATAAAATCTGAACCAAAATAAAATGAGTAATTAAAGATGTTAAATTTGAGAGTAATTCATGTTACAACAATAGCAGGGACAAAACATTTTCACGTAGGTGCCAATGTATTTGATCAATATGTGTATAACAATATTCAATGGGCTACAACATCAAAAAGTAATGGTGGATAATCAGATATTTATTAACTAAAATATTTGATTATAATATTTATTAAATAAATGATAACCATTACAGAATATGTTTGTTTTGCTGTTGTTTTCTTTAAATATATATATATGCAACTGATTAGAATTGTCACAAGTAGAGTAAAATTAACCCTTCTTGTAAATTCCAGTTTAAGACTTTTGTTACCATTCAGATAACCAGTTTCTCAAATGGAAATCATTAATATTTAGGTTGGTGTAAATGTAATTGCAATTTTGATCCATGAATTTTAAATCATTATAATAGGCTTAAACACATCATTATTAATCAAATTAGGAACCATTACAATCAGCACATTTTCATCAATGATAAATAAGTTTGTTTATTCTTGCAGCATAAAAATCCATGTTTCAGGATTCAATGAATTCTTGGAAAGCATTTTCTGCTTCCTGCTGATTGTTGAATAATTTTCTCGGAAAAAAGTTGTCAAGATGCCTGAAGAAGTGGTAATCAGTTAGAGAGAGCTAAGGTGATTATGGTGGATGAGGCAAAGCTTTGTAGTCCAATTCATTCAAATTTTGAAGTGTTGATTGTGTGATATGTATCCAGGTGTTATTGTGCAGAATTGGGCCCTTTCTGTTGACCAGTGCTGACTGTAGTTGTTGAAGATTTCAGTGCATCTCATTGATTTACTGAGTATACTTCTCAGATGTAATGATTTTGCCAAAATTCAGAAAGTTGTGGGCTCCCTTTGTGGCTTAGCTGGTAAAGAATCTTCCTGCAAGACGGAGACTTTTGTTCCATCCCTGGGTTGGGAAGATTCCCTGGGGAAGGGAAAGACTCCTTACTCCAGTATTGTGGCCTGGAGAATTCAATGGACTGTATAGTCCATGGAGTCACAAACAGTTGGACACGACAGAGCAACTTTCACTTCACTTCAGAAAGTTGTAGTGCTTCATACCAGCAACAGATCACCAAACAGGGACCATGACCTTTTTTGTTGCAAGTTTGACTTTGGGAAGTGATTTAGAGCTTCTTCCTGGTACAGCCACTCAGTTGGTCATTGCCAATTGTTGTACAAAATCCATTTTTTATTACACATCACAATCCAATTGCGAAATGGTTTACTGTTGTTGCATAGAATAAGAGAAGATGACACCTCAAAAAGATGATGCTTTTGATTTGTGGTCAGTGCAATGAGGATACCACTTATCAAGTTTTTCACCCTTCAAATTTGCTTCAAATGCTGAATGAACATAGAATAGTCAATGGTGAGTTCTTCCACAACTTCTAGTGTAGTTGTAAGACAAACAGCTTCAAAGTATCTCTCAGCTGGTTGTTGTAAATTCCAATGGCCAGTCACTGTGCTCCTCATTGTCAAGGTGCTTGCTTTCTTTGAAAAATTTATTGAAACACTACTGCATTGTAAATTCATTAGAAATCCCTAGGCCAAATACTTTATTAATGTTGCAAGTCAAGTCCACAGCTTTCTGACCCATTTTGAAATCTAATATAATAATTGCTACAATTTGCTTTTTGTCTAAAATCAAGTCCCTTGTCAAAACTAAATATAAAATTAAAAGCACAAAATAAGATATTACTTAATAAGAAAATATTAAGAAGAGGTGGCAAGAATACACAGAAGTATAGAAAAAAGATCTTCATGACCCAGATAACCACAATGTATGATCACCAACCTAGAACCAGACATCCTGGAATGTTACGTCAAGTGGGTCTTAGTGAACATCACTATGAACAAAGTTAGTGGAGGTGATGCAATTCCAGATGAGCTATTCCAAATCCTAAAAGATGATGCTATAAAAGTGCTGCACTGAATATGCCAGCAAATTTAGAAAACAGCAGTGACCACAGGACTGGAAAAGGTCAGTTTTAATTTCAGTCCCAAAGAAAGGCAATGCCAAAACATGTTCAAACTACCACAAAATTGCACTCATCTCACACGATAGCAAAATAATGCTCAAAATTCTCTATGCTAGGCTTCCACAGTACACGAAATATGAATCCAGACATTCAAACTGGATTTCAAAAAGGCAGAACCAGAGATGAAATTGCCAAAATCTGTGGGATCATCAAAAAAGCAAGAGAGTTTCAGAGGAATATCTACTTCTGTTTTATTAACTATGCCAAAGCCTTTGACTATATGGATCACAACAAACTGTAGAAGATTCTTAAAGAAATGGGAATACCAGACCACCTTAATTTCCTTGGGAGAAGTCTGTATGCAGGTCAAGAACCAACAGTTATAATTGGACATGGAAAAGCGGACTGGTTCCAAATAGGGAAAGGAGTAGGTCAAAGCTATATATTGTCACCCTGTTTATGTAACTTATATGCAGAATACATCACGCCAAGAGCACAAGCTGGAATCCAGATTGTCAGGAGAAATATCAATAACCTCAGATATGCAGATGACACCACCCTTATGAAAGAAAGCGAAGAGGCACTAAAGAGCCTCTTGATGAAAGTGAAAAAGTTGGCTTAAAACTGAACATTCAAAAATGTAAGGTCATGGCATCCAGTCCCATCACTTCATGACAAATAGATGGAAAAACAATGGAAACAGTGACAGACTTTATTTTAGGTGGCACCAAAATCACTGCAGATAGTGACTGCAGCAATTAAATTAAAAGAAAAGCTTCTTTAGAAAAAAGTTATGTCAAAACTATACAGTATATTAAAAGGTAGAGATGTTAACTTTGCCTACAAAGGTCCGTCTAGTCAAAGTTATGGTTTTTCAAGTAGTCATGTATGGATGTAAATGTTGGAACATAAAAAAAGCTGAGCACTGATGAACTGATGTTTTTGAACTGTGGTGTTGTAAAGGACTCCTGAGAGTCCCTTGGACTACAAGGAAACCAACTAGGCAATCCTAAAGGAAGTAATCCTGAATATTCATTGGAAGGATTGGTCATGAATCTGAAGCTCCAATACTTTGGCCACCTGATGAGAAACACTAACTCATTGGAAAAGACCCTGAAGCTGGGAAAGTTTGAAGCCAGGAGGAGAAGGGGATGACAGAGGATGATATGGTTGAATGGAATCACCTTCTCAATGGACTTGAGNTTGTTTTTGCTCACATTTTTTATTGTTGTTATAAAGCTCTGCCTATATGTTGGGCTTTTGAGGTCCTTTGGAGTTTTCCTTTTTTTCTTTTTCCTGATTTTTAACTTTTTAAACCTATGCTTATTTTGTCTACATATATTCCTTTGTTTACTTTTCTTACGTTTTTTTTCCCTTGCAGTTAATCTTTAACGTATATAAATCTACTTTATCTAACTCTATTTAACTGTGCATGTCTATTCTTTCTTTTTTTACTTTCCTTTCCTCTCAACATATTTGCTAGTTTTGTTCCCATTGCTTTATTTCCCACTTGGCACTTTGCTTTAGTTTTGATTTCCAGTTTGTGCTTCAGTTAGTTTTGTTCTTAACTGGTAAGTATACTTTTTTATTTTCTCTGTTTACCAGGTCAATCTATTGTACTTTATTTAAGCTGGACTGTTCTGACTTCACTTATGGGTGTATATTCAATGATTTTAATTATTAGTTGCCTGATTTTTTAATTGCAATTTGTCTGGGGTTCATCTTTGGCTTCTTGCTTTTGGATATTTGTTTTAAGCTCAATTAATGCCATAACAAACCACTTAAGGAATCTTCATTCATACCAGAGATCAAGCCCTTTGGAGTGTGAGCACTGATTCCAAAACTCTAGAATACCAGAGAACTAACCCTAGGGAGTAAAAAATAGTGAGAACTCACACAAAGAAAACCACTTGAATACAACACCCAGAATCATCCAACCTGTACAGCAGCACTCTGTGCAGGACACCTCTTCTAAACAATAAACAAAATAAAAATACAAACCCAATCATCAGCAGACAGGATTATCATCTCACTAAGCCTTGCTTGTGAGGAAAATCAAACAAACTAACAAGCAAACAAACAAAAACTCAGTACAAATCTCACACTATACAAACCACTGGACCAAGCTTAGGAGGGAAGAAACCAAAAGGAAAATAGAATTCAACCTTGAAGCCTGGGAAAGGAGGGCTCAAATGGAATAAGTTAAAAAAAAGGCAGAAAAATACTACACAAATGAAGGAACAATTTAGAAACATATCCAAATGAATGAAGAGGAAATAAGCAAACTACCTGAAAAAAGAATTCAGAATAATGATAGTAAAGGTGATCAAAAACCTTAAAAACAAAATGGATAAAATGCAAGAATCATTTAACAAACCTAGAAGGATTAAAGAATAAACATACAGAGACAAACAACACAATAACTGAAATTAAAAATATCCTGTAAGGAATCAATAGCAGAATTTATGAAGCTGAAGAAAAAATCAGTGAGCTGGAAGATAAAATGGTGGAAATAACCTCTGAAGAGCAGAATACAGTAAAAAGAATACAAATAACTGAGGATAGTTTCAGAGACCTCTGAGACAATATCAAACACACCAACATTCAAATTATAGGGGTCCCAGAAGAAGAAGAGAAAAAAGAAAGGGCATGAGAACATTTTTAAAGAAATTATAGTTGAAAATTTCCTCCACATGGAAAAGGAAATAGTTAATTAACCTGAAGAGGTACAAATAATCCCATACAGGTTAAATCCAAGGAGAAAGACACCAAGACACATTCTAATCAAACTAACAAAAACTAAACACAAAGAAAGAATATTAAAAGCAGCAAGGGAAAACCAATAAGGAACATACAATGGAAACCCATATGTTTAGCAGCTGATCTTTCAGCAGAAGCTCTGCAGGCCAGAAGGGAATGGCAGGGTATATCTGAAGTACTGAAAGGGAAAAATCTACAAGCTAGATTACCGTACCTGGCAAGGATCTCATTCAAATTGATGGAGAAATAAAAACTTTTCAGACAAGCAAAATCAAGAGAATTCAGTACCACCAAACTAGCATTACAACAAATGTTAAAGGGACTTGTATAGTCAATAAATACAAAAGAGGAAAAGCGATCTACAAAATCAACCCCAAACAATTAACAAAATGACAATAGAAACATATATCAATATTTACTTTAAATGTAAATGGATTAAGGGCTTCAAACAAAAGACACAGACTTGCCGAATGGATACAAAAACAAGACCCATATATATGCTGTCTAAAAGAAACCCTCTTCAGACCTAGATACATATAGACTGAGGGGAAGAGGAGGGAAAAATATATTCCATGTAAATGGGAAGCAAAAGAAAACTGGAGTAGCAATCCTCATATCAGACAAAAAAGATCTTAAAATAAAGAAAATGACAAGAGATAAAGAAGGCCACTACATAATGATCAAGGGATCACTCCAAAAGGAACATATCTCCAAAAAAGACATACAGATGGCTAACAAACACGTGAAAAGATGCTCAACATCACTCATTATCAGAGAAATGCAAATCAAGACCACAGTGAGGTACCATTTCACACCAGTCAGAATGGCTGCAATCCAAAAGTCTACAAGCAATAAATGCTAGAGAGGGTGTGGAGAAAGGGAACCCTCTTACACTGTTGGTGGGAATGCAAACTAGTACAGCCACTATGGAAAACAGTGTGGAGAGTCCTTAAAAAACTGTAAATAGAACTGCCATATGACCCAGCAATCCCATTGCTGGTCATACACACCAAGGAAACCAGAATTGAAAGAGACACGTGTACCCCAATGTTCATCGCAGCATTGTTTATAATAGCCGGGACATGAAAGCAACCTAGATGTCTATCAGCACATGAATGGATAAGAAAGCTGTGGTACATTATACACAATGGAGTATTACTTAGCCATTAAAAAGAATACATTTGAATCAGTTCTAATGCGGTGGATGAAACTGGAGTCGATTATACAGAGTGAAGTAAGCCAGAAAGAAAAACACCAATTCAGTATACTAACACATATATATGGAATTTAGAAAGATGGTAATGATAACCCTGTATGCGAGACAGCAAAAGAGACACAGATGTATATAACATCTTAACATTTTAACATCTTTTGGACTCTGTGGAAGAGGGAGTGGGTGGGATGATTTGGGAGAATGGCATTGAAACATGTATACTATCATGTAAGAAATGAATCACCATTCTAGGTTTGATACAGGATACAGGATGCTTGGGGCTGGTGCACTGGGATGACCTAGAGAGATATGGGGAGGGTGGTGGGAGGGGGTTCAGGATTGAGAACTCATGTATACCCGTGGCGGATTCATGTCAGTGTATGACAAAATTAATACAGTATTGTAAAGCAAAAATAAATAAAAAAAATAAAGAGAGAGAGAAAAAAATGAAAGATATCTATGCACCCAGCATAGGAGCACCTCAGTAACACAATAATAGTTGGAGACTTAACATTCCACTCAAACCAGTGGCTCACCAATATAGAACATTAATAAGGAAACATAAGTCTTAAATGATACATTAGATGAGATGGATCTCATTGATATCTTCAGGACATTCTATCCAAATGCAGAGGAATACACCTTCTTCTCAAGTGCACCTGGAACATTATCCAGGAAAGATGACATCTTGGGTCACAAATCAAACCTCAGTAATTTAACAAAATTGAAATCTTATCAGTCATCTTCTCTGACATAAACGTTATGAGACTAGATATCGATCCCAAGGAAAAAAACTGTAAGAGACATAAGCACATGGAGATTAAACAATATGTTTCTAAATAACCAACAGGTAACTGAAGAAATCAAAAGGGAAATAAAATTTTCTAGAAAAAAATGACAGTGAAAACACAGCAACTCAAAACCTATGGGATACAACCAAAGCAGTTCTAAGAGGGAAGCTTATAGCAATACAATTCTAACCTCAAGAAACAAACAACAAAAATAGTCACCGAATTGACAACCTAACTTTACCCCTGAAACAACTGGAATAATAATAAGAAAAACAAAAAAGCCCCAAATTAATAGAAGGAAAGAAATCATAAAGATCCAAGCAGAAATAAATGAAAAACAAATGAAAGAAACAATAGTAAAGATTACTAAAACTAAAAACTGGTTCTTTGAGATGATAGACAAAATTTACAAACCTTTAGCCAGACTCGTCAAGGAAAAAAAGAGAAGAATCAAATAATAAAATTAGAAATGGAAAAGGAGAGGTTATAACAGACAAAGCAGAAATGCAAAAGATTATGAGACTATTATGAACAGCTACATGGCAATACAATGGATAACTTGGAAGAAATGGACAGATTCTTAGAAAATTTCAATCTTTCAAGACTAAAACACGAAAAAATACAAATTATGAACAACCCAATTACAAGCACTGAAATTGAAGCTGTGATCAAAAATCTCTCCCAAAACAAAATCCTAGGACCAGATGGCTTCACAGGAGTATTCTGTGAAACATTTAGAAAATAGTTAATGCCTATCCTTCTAAAACTCTTTCAAAAAATTGCAGAGGAAGGAACACTTTCAAACTCATCCTATGAGGCCACCAACACCCAGATAGCAAAACCAGACAAAGACAATACATAAAAGAAAAAAAAAACTATAGGCCAATATCACTGATGAACATAGATGCAAAAATCCTCACCAAAATTTTAGCAAACAGAATTCAGAATTCGTCAAAAACTCATATGCCATGATCAAGTTTGGTTTATTTCAGGGAAGCAAGGATTCTTCAATACAAGCAAACTATCAATGTAATATACCATATTAACTAACTGAAGATGAAAACCATATGATAATCTCAATAGATACAGGAAAAGCCTTTTATAAAATTCAGCACCCATTTATGATTAAAACTTCAAAAAATGGGCATAGAAGGAATGTACCTCAACATAGCAAAAGCCATATATAATAAGCCTACAGCAAACATTATTCTCAATAGTGAAAAACTGAAAGCATTCCCCCTAAGATCAGGAACAAGACAAAAGTATCCACTTTCACAACTATTATTCAACATAATTCTGGAAGTCCTAGCTACAGCAATCAAAGAAGGAAAAGAAATAAAAGGAATCCAGATTGGAAAAGAAGAAGCAAGGCTCTCATTGTTTGGAGATGACATGATACTGTACATAGGAAATCCTAAAGATAGTATCAGGAAATTCTAGAGCTAATCAGTGAATTTAGTAAAACTGCAGGATACAAAAATCAGTATACAGAAATCACTTGCATTTCTATATGCTAAGAATGAAAAATCAGAAAGAGAAGTTAAGGACTCAACCCCATTCACGATTGCAACAAAAAGATAAAATATCTACGAATAAACTTACCTAAGGAGACAAAAGAAGTGTACATGGAAAATGAAAGAAATCAAAGATGATATAAACATATAGATATTCCATGTTCATGGGTAGGAATAATTAACATTATGAAAATGACTATACTGCCAAATGTGATCTACAGATTCAATGTGATCCCTATCAAATTACTAAAGACATTTTTCACAGAATTAGAACAAAAAAATCCAAAATTCATATGGAAACACAAAAGACCCCCATTAGCCAAGGCAGTCTTGAGAAAGAAGAATGGAGCTGTGGAATCAATATTCTTGACTTTAGATTAAACTGCAAAGCTACAGTCATAAGACAGTATGGTACTGGCACAAAATCAGAAATATAACCAATGGAACACGATAGAAAACCCAGAAATNCTGGGAGGTGGATCATAGAGGATCCTACTGTGATTTATATCGGAGAGTGTTTTAGGCAAAAGTTTTAAGTGAAAAGCTTTGAATTGAAAGGAAATGGAATAAGTCAATAGGTACAGAAAAAGAAATGGATGAACTTAAAGAAAAACAATAGCAAGCCTGTGTCATATATAATTTCACTTTTAAAAGAGGTGAAATAATTTAATACTATTGCTGCACAATAAGCTCTAAATAAAAATGCATACATCGTATTGTTTCTGGTATCATTACTGCTGCTGCTTGCTCAGTCACTTCCATCATGTCTGACTCTGTGATCTCATGGGCCATAGCCCTTCAGGCTCCTTGTCCATGGAATTCTCTAGGCAAGAATACTGGAGTGGGTTGCTGTCCCCTCCTCCAAGGAATCTTCCTTGCCCAAGGGTCAAACCTACATCTCCTGTATCTCCTGCATTTTAGGCAAATTATTTTACTGCTGAGATGCCAGGGATGCCTTCTGGTATCATTACATTCAAGTATAAGAAAATGGAGATTTTATTTCTCTAATCGATTTTAACTGCACATCAATTCATTGCTGAGGTTTAAAATCTCATTTCTTAGAAACTGAGCAAAGCAAAGGCAGCAATACTTGCATGGATTATGTAAATATGTTCATGCGTCTGATCCNAGGGAGGCCTGGTGTGCTGCAATTCATGGGATCACAAAGAGTCAGACATGACTGAGTGACTGAACTGAATTGAATACTTATCACAAGGATTAAATAAATTTATGCATGTGAACCATAACAGTGCAACTACTATCTAGAATATATATTCCATAAATGATAATTAGTACTTATAATAATAAATAATGCATATTCTTATGATTTATAAAGCTGGAAAACAATATGAATTGGCTCATCATTATGTTTTAATAGTATTTTCAAGTTATTCAGTAAATGGCAACATTGTGGGTAAGAAAACTAGTTGTTTATTAATAGTTCTGTATGAAACTGATTTTNTAAATAATGCATATTCTTATGATTTATAAAGCTGGAAAACAATATGAATTGGCTCATCATTATGTTTTAATAGTATTTTCAAGTTATTCAGTAAATGGCAACATTGTGGGTAAGAAAACTAGTTGTTTATTAATAGTTCTGTATGAAACTGATTTTTTTTGCATTAAATAGTTGATCTATACAATTTTAAATTATTTTTCAAAGCCATTAAATTTTTGTTAAATTTTGTCTAGTTTTCTTGTCTTCTTTTTACATGGACAGCTGCCAATTTGAAATCTGTCATTAGTAATTCTCTAATGAAGGAGATCAGCCCTGAGATTTCTTTGGAGGGAAGGATACTGAAGCTGAAACTCCAGTACTTTGACCACCTCATGTGAAGAGTTAACTCATTGGAAAAGACTCTGATCCTGGGAAGGATTGGGGGCAGGAGCAGAAGGGGACAACAGAGGATGAGATGGCTGGATGGCATCACTGACTCGATGGACATAAGTCTGAGTGAACTCTGGGAGTTGGTGATGGACATGGAGGCCTGGCATGCTGCGATTCATGGGGTCACAAAGAGTCGGACATGATTGAGCTACTGAACTGAACTGAACTGAATGAGGTATGAGAGCTTTATTGAATGAAATTAAAGCAAACAAAATTGTAACAGATAGCTAGTTAATAATTCTTTCAAGTTTGACAGTGCTTGTTAGCTACTTACTAGATTTTATTTAAGAAACTGAAATAAACTTTCTAAAAGTAGTTTTTATATTTTTTCTTTTATTTAAGTAACTTTGTAAAGGAAGGTTTCCTGTATTTTTTTTTAATTAATATAGGTTAACTTCCTTGTAGACTAAAACAAAATGGACAACCTATAATTTGAGAACTATATTTAATTTGATGGACTATCTGAAGACTTAAGCCTCGTACACAGGACTCTCAGTTCTGAAATACTGCCTAGAAGACACAAGAGAAAAAGCCAAAGTTATATAGAAGTTTTAGTAACAAAGACTGAGTAAGAACTTCAAAAGACTCCTGTAAATTAAAGAAAATCAGAAATATCAAATCAATGGATTTATTAGTTTACTTGTGGGAAGAAAGAAGCCTCTGGGCTGTTTTATATGCACCTTAACTATTTAGGTCCAACATACTGCTTTTCTTCATCTTGAATCCCCTCAGGATGCCTAATTGTGGGTGGCTGCAATGGCTGAGGGCTTGTCAACAGACAGCACTTGTCTCTATCCTGAGATCTCTCAAATCTCATGGTCCATTGTGGCTGTAGTGTTTCAGTGGCTGCAGCATCATTTCTTGACTGATATGGCCAGGAACATTTTTTTTAATCATGATCCTTAGAGGAACATGTACATCCATATGACACTTTGATCTAGATTTAGTCAACAAACCAAATCCACATTATAAATTATGCATTCTTATGATTCTCTAACTGCTATTTTGAAAATGAATTGCATATTTTTCAAGTAAACGTTATTTTTAGCTTTTTATTTTCCAAGTTCTCAACAAGTACCTCTGCTTCTGAATTTATGTGAGTAAAGTTTATTTTTATGATGTCTAGCTATGTTTATCCACTTCAGAGTAAAGATATTCTGTTATGAAAATCTATTTCTATCATTTTTTGGCATCTATCTATGGTTATTATTATACTGGGAGCTTCCAAACTGATCCAGTGGTAAAGAATCTGCCTCCCAATGCAGGAGCTGCAAGAGATACAGGTTCAAACCCTGGGTTGGAAAGATCCTCAGGAATAGGAAATGGCAATCAGCTCCAATATTCTTGTTTGGGAAATTTCCTGCAAAAAGAAGCCTGGCAGGCTACAGTCCATGGGGTTTCAAAGAGTTGACATAACTGAGCAACTGAGCATGTACCCATGATTATTACATTAACCATTTCCCCCCATGTGTAGGCCAAGAGGCAACAGTTATAACAGGACATGGAACAACAAGCAGGTTCAAAATTAGAAAATAAGTACATCAAAATTGTATATTGTCATCCTACTTTTTTAACTTATTGGCAGAGTACATCATTTGAAATGTACACCTGTGGTGGATTCATGTTGATGTATGGCAAAGCCAATAGAGTATTGTAAAGTAAAATAAAGTAAAAAATTAAAAAAAAAAAGAGAAAGAAATGCCATGCTGGATGAAGCAAAGTTGGAATCAAGATCGCTGGGAAAAATATCAGTAACCTCAGATATACAGATGACACCAACATAATGCCAGAAAATGAAGAGAAATTAAAGGGTCTCTTGATGAGGGTGAAAGAAGAGAGTGAAAAAGCTGGTTTAAAACTCAACATACAAAAAATGAAGATCAGAGCATCCAGTCCCAGCACTGCATGTCAAATAGGTGGGGAAACAAAGGAAACCATTATAGATTTTAATTTTTTGGCCTCCAAAATCACTGTAGATGGAGATTGCAGTCATGAAATTGAAAGATGCTTGCTCCTTGATAGAAAAGTTATGAAAAACTTAGACAGCATATTAAAAAGCAGAGACATTACTTTTCCTCAAAAGGATCCATATAGTCAAAGTCATGGTTTTTTCAGCAGTCATGCACGCATGTAAGAGTTGGACCATAAATAAGGCTTAGTGCTGAAGAATTGATGCCTTTGAATTATGGTGCTGGAGACTACTCCTGAGAGTCCCTAGAACAGCAAGGATATCCAACCAGTCAATCCTAAAGAAAATCAACCCTGAATATTCATTGAAGGACTGATGCTGAAGCTGAAACTCCAGTATTTTGGTCACCTAATGCAAACAGCTGAGTCACTGGACAAGACATGATTCTGGGAAAGATTGAAGGCAAGAAGAGAAGAGGATGACAGAGGATGAGATGGTTGGATGGCATCACTGGCTAAATGGACATGAGTTTGAGCAAACTACAGGAGATTGTGGGGGAAGGGAAGCCTCACATGTTGCAGTTCATGGAGTTGCAAAATGTTGGACACAATGGAACAGGAACATTTCTTCCCACGATGATCTTATTTTTAAAGTGTGTAATAAAATTTACTTTGTAAGATCATAGTGAAAATGAAATTAAGCTCTGTAAAATACTTAAAGCAATAACTGATAAAACATGTGAACACTTTAAAAGTCAGCTTTGATTAATATTAGAAAAATGTGTGTGTGTGCATTTAGTCACTCAGTTGTTTCTAGTCTGTGACTTTTTGGACTTGTAGACCTCCAGGCTCCTCTGTCCATAGGATTATGCAGGCAAGAATACTGGAGTGGATTGCCATTTCCTACTCCAGGGGATCTTTCCAATCCAGGGATCAAACCTGTATCTCCTTATTGCAGGTGGATTCTTTACCTGCTCAGCCATTGGGGAAGCCTACATATGTGTATCTGTGTGTGTGTGTGTGTGCTCAGTCTTGTCTGACTTTTTGTGACCCCACCTATCTCCTCTGTCCATGGGGTTCTCTAGGCAAGAAACTAGAGTGGGTTGTCATTTCCTCCTCCATGTGATCTTCCTGACCCAAGATTGAACCCACATCTCCTGCATCTCCTGCATTGGTAGGTGAAATCTTTACCACTGAGCCACCTGAGAAGCAGTGTGTGTGTGTATACACACACACACACACACACACACACACACACATATATAGCTAGATATGTAAGCGAATTTCAATTTCACTTTCATACATAATTATTTATCTATGTCATATATTTTACAGTATCTTTGGGATTAAATCTTTTTATTTTTAAATTTTATTTATTTATTTATTTTTCCTCCACTGTGCCTTTTGTGGGATCTTAGTTCTCTGATCAGGGGTTGTACCTGGGCCTCTGGCAGTGAAAGAGCAGAGTCCTAAGCAGTGGAAAATCAGGGAATTCCCTAAAACCCCATCTCTATATGTATGGTCATTTGATGTGTATTAGATTACACAGTGAAAATCACTCAGTTGTTTGTGACTCTGTAACCCTGTATAGTCCATGGAATTCTCCAGGCCAGAATACAGGAGTGGGTATCTGTTCCATTGTTCAGGGGTTCTTCCCAATCCAGAGACAGAACCCAAGTCTCCCTTATTGCGGGTAGATTCTTTACCAGCTGAGCCACCAGAAAAGTGCAAGAATACAGGAGAAGGTAGCCTATCTCTTCTCCAGTGGATATTCCTGACCCATGAATTGAACCAGGGTCTCCTGCATCCTTTACCATCTGAACTTCTAGAGAAACCAATCTGCACAACCTCAGATATGCAAATGATGCCATCCTTAATGGCAGAAAGCAAAGAGGAACTGAAGAGATGCTTGATGAAAGTGAAAGAGGAGAGGGAAAAAGCCGGGTTAAAATTCAACATTCAAAAATCTAAGTTCATGGATTATTGTCCCATCACTTAATACAAATGGATGGGGAACAGAGTAAACAGTGACAGGCTTTATTTTCTTGGGCTCGAGAATCACTGCAGATGGTAACTGCAGCCATGAAATTAAACAGCACTTGCTCTTTGGAAGAAAAGCTATGACCAATCTAGACAGCATATAAAAAAGCAGAGACATTACTTTGCCAACAAAGGTCCGTCTAGTCAAAGCTATGGTTTTTCCAGTCTTGAGAGTCCCTTGGACTTCAAGGAAATCAAACCTGTCAATCCTAAATAAAACCAACCCTGAATATTCATTGTAAGGACTGACGCTGAAGCTAAAGAACTTTGCTAAAGCATCAATACTTTGGCCACCTGATGGGATGCACTGACTCTTTGGAAAAGAGCCTGATGCTGGGAATGATTCAAGGAAGAAGAGGAAAACAGAGGATTGGATGGTTGGATGAATCACCTACTTTATGGACATGAGTTTGAGCAAGCTCCAGGAGTTAGTGATGGGCAAGGAAGCCAGGCATACTTCAGTCCGTGGGTTACAAAGAGTCGGACATGGCTGAGCAACTGAAATGAACTGAACTTTAGGTTACACAGACAGTATTTGTACTGTATACAAAACATTATAGATACATATACTGTATCTGTAATATCAATTATAAATGTGAAAGTGTAATTCACTCAATTGTGTCTGACTCTCTGTGGCCCCATGGACTGTAGCCCACCATTCTCATTCTCCATGAAATTCTCCAGGCAAGAAAACTGTAGTTGGTAGTCATTCTTTTCTCCATGGGATCTTCCCAACCCAGGGATCAAACCCTGATCTCCATTGAAAGCAGATTCTTTGTCATCTGAGCCATCAGGGAATCCCAATATTTATTTTAAATGCTATATATCAGTTCAGTTCAGTTCAGTTGCTCAATCATGTCCAACTCTTTGTGACACAGACTGCAGAACGCCAGGCTTCCCTGTCCATCACCAACTCCTGAAGCTTGCTCAAACTTAAGTTCACCTCGGCGGTGATGCCATCCAACAGTTGCATCCTCTGTTGTCCCCTTCTCCACCTACCTTCAGTCTTTCCCAGCATCAGTGTCTTTTCTAAGGAGTCAGTTCTTCGCACCAGGTGGCCAAACTATACTGGAGCTTCAGCTTCAGCAAAGCCCTTTCAATGAACATTCAAGACTGATTTATTTTAGAATTAACTGGTTGGATCTCCTGGCAGTCAAAGTGACTCTCAAGAGTCTTCTCCAATATCTCAGTTCTAAAGCATCAATTGTTCAGTGCTCAGTTTTCTTTATGGTCCAATTTTCACATCCATGCATATATACATAATTACTATAAACTACCTACATATTATATACTATCTATTGTAAATGCTATCATCAATTCTTTGATGCTCAGCTTTCTATATGGTCCAACTCCTTACATCCATACATTCATATACTTACTATATAACATCTATGTATTATTATATAGTATCTGTTATAAATACTCTATAATATCTACTTTATGCATCTATCCCATTGCATCCCTAATATTATAGTGTCTACTTAATATATCTGTCCCATTCTCATCTTATAATGTAATATTCAGCAAAGTTACCTTAACATTTCCCTCAGCTTCATCAAACTTTAGACAAGCTTATTCTTGCCTCTAAGTCTCTATGCTTACTCCTAGCTTCCACCGTTACAGAATCCAAGGGACCCAAACACCAAGTCTTCTGGCATCCTTCTGCTTCTGGCATTTATTTTATGAAGTTGCAAATGCTTACTTTCCCCCTTTGAAATTTAAATCTTTTAAAAAGCTTCTTTTACATGTATACTGTCATGTAAGAAATGAAGCACCGGTCTATGTTTGATACAGGATACAGGATGCTTGGGGCTGGTGCATGGGGATGATCCAGAGAGATGATATGGGGTGGGAGTTGGGAGGGGGGATCAGGATTGGGAGCTCGTATAAACCTGTGGCAGATTCATGTCAATGTATGGCAAAGCCAATACAGTATTGTAAAGTAAAATAAAATAAAAATAAAATTTTAAAAATAATAAAAAGCTTCTTTTAAATTTTTCCAAGACCTGATTGTATTTTCAGGGACAGGCAAGCCAGGCTTTAGAAATGTAGCCATCAAGGAAGATACACTCTTTCCTGACAATTTTTGTGTAAGTGTAGGAGCCCAACTAAGACAACTTTCTCCAAACTATGAACTACTTCCTATCACAAATTTAGGTAGCTTGCTTTTCCGTTGGGAAAAACAATCAGTAAACACAGATGACCTCTGATCTGCACATTTTAAACTTAAAAACTCATATTTTGTTGACATTGGTATTATTGAGTCCAAGCTCAGTACTCAGTATTGTTATTGAGTCCAAACTAATACTGCTCACCACAGGACAGGAGAATAAATTGAGAGACAAGTTTTGGGAAAAGCAGTAATGAATTTATCTGGAAAGCCAGCAAACCAAGAAAATAGTGGACTAGCATCACAAAGAATCATCTTATCTGAGGTAGAATTCAGGCCTCTTCATTTTAATGAAGAGGGTATGGTAAATTCTTTCAATGTTCTTGGTGTCAGAATCCTTTGTTCCTACAGCTTTCCATTTAGGATAGGTTGTGATGTTTCTGAAATTCTTCAAGAAGACAAATGTTATTCTCTGTGTTAAAAAATATTCAAAACCTAAAAGTTGAGAATTATGTTTTATTGGGTATTTTATTGATATTTTTAGGAATTCAAGCCTAGAAGGCAGCATCTCAAGTAACCTTACGAGAACCTCTCTGGGGAGGCAAAGGGAGGAATCAAGTTATATCGAAATCTTACAAGGTCTCAGGGTTTTGTTTGTGCCCTCCAAGAGTCTGTTTCCCCTGTTTAAGTTCTGGATGCTCTATGGTGGGGTTAATGGTGACCTCCTACAAGAGGGCTTATGTCATACCCAGGTATACTGTATCCAGGGCCCTGGACCCTGAAGTAGGCCACTGCTGACTTGTACTTCTGCAACAGACACTCAAACACAATTTTTTCTTGTCTCTGTGGGTTTTCTGGGTCCTGGTGTGCTCAAGGTTTTGTATGAGCCTCCTGAGCATCTCAGGCAGGTATTGGGTTCGATTCTAAATGTGACTTTATCCTTGTTACCCATCTTGCTTGGGTTTCTCCTTTTCCCTTGGACATGGGGTATGTATATATATATATATATATATATATATATGTATGTATGTATAGTTTGCTGGGATACAACACTCTCCTATTAATGGTTGCTCAGCAGTGATTTGTAATTTTGGAATTCTCCCTGGAGAAGATGAGTGCATGTCCTTCTACTCTGCCATATTGTTTTCTAAGGCACAAACAAAACCTTGTGCAAACTGGACCCAGCAGAAAGGAGTAATGACCCCACAAGAGACTGACCCAGACTTGCCTGTGAGTATCCAGGAGTCACCAGCAGAGACGTGTGTTGGCACTGGCCTGATACATGGTTGGGGGCACTGAATGCAGTGGTGCATGCATGGGCCATTTGAAGGAGATCACCATTATTTTCAGTTTCTCCACCATAGTTTGGTCTAAGGTCAAACAAGGAGGGAACATAGCCCTGGTCTTCAACAGAAAATTGGAATAAAGATTTACTGAGCATGGTCCTGCCCATCAGAACAAGACTCAGTCTCCCCCTCAGTCAGTCTCTCCCATCAGGAAGCTTCCAGAAGCCTCTTATTCTTCTCCATCAGGGGGCAGACAGAATGAAATCCACAGTCACAGGAAAATAACCAGAATGATCATGTGGACCACAGCTTTGTCTAATTCAAAGAAACCATGAGCCATGCCTTGTAGGGCCACCTAAGATGGACAGGTTCATGGTAGAGAGTTCTGACTAAACATAGTCCACTGGAAGCCCATGAACAGCATGAAAAGGCAAAAAATAGGACAATGAAAGGTAAGCTCCCTAGGTCAGTAGGTGCCCAATATGCTACTGGAAATCAGTGGAGAAATAACTCCAGAAAGAATGAAGAGACAGAGCCAAAGGAAAAACGACACCCAGCTGTGGATGTGACTGGTAATGGAAGTAAAGTCCAATGCTGTAATAAACAATATTGCATAGGAACTTGGAATGTTATGTTCCTGAATCAAGACAAAGTAGAAGTGGTAAAACGGGAGAAAACAAGAGTGAACATCAGCATTTTAGGAATCAGTGAACTAAAATGTACTGGAATGGGTGAATATAACTCAGATGACCATTATATCTACTATTGTGGGTAAGAATCCCTTAGAAGAAATAGAGTAGCCATCATAGTAAACAAAAGAGTCTGAAAAGTAGTACTTGGATGCAGCCTCAAAAACAACAGAATGATCTGTTTCCAAGGCAGACCATTTAATATAACAGTAATCCAAGACTATGTCCTGACTAGTAATACTGACAAAGCTGAAGTTGAATGGTTCTATGACGACCTACAAGACCTTATAGAACTAACACCCCAAAAAGATGTCCTTTTCATTATAGGGGTCTGGAATGCAGAAGCAGTAAGTCAAGAGATACCTGGAATAACAGGCAAATTTATCCTTGTAGTACGACACAAAGCAGGTCAAAGACTAACAGAGTTTTGCCAAGAGAATGCTGGTCATAGCAAGCACCCTCTTCCAACAACACAAGAGATGACTCTACACAAGGACATCACCATATGGTCAATAGCAATTTCAGATTGATTATATTCTTTGCATCCAAAGAAGGAGGAGCCCTATACAATCAGCAAAAACAAGACTGGGAGCTGACTGTGTCTCAGATCATGAACTTCTTATTGCACAATTCAGACTTAAGTTGAAGAAGATAGGGGAAACCACTAGACAACTCAAGTATGCCCCATAATCAAATCCCTTATGATTATATACTGTAAGTGACAAATATACTTAAGGGAGTAAATCTGATAGACAGAGTGCCTGAAGAATTATGGACAGAGGTTCAAGACATTGTACAGGAGGCAGTGATCAAGGCCATCCTCAAGACAAAGAAATGCAAAAAGGGAAAATGGTTGTCTGAGGAGGCCATATACGTAGCTGTGTAAAGAAGAGAAGCTAAAGGCAAAGGAGGGAGGGAAAGATATACCCATTTGAGTGCAGAGTTCCAAAGAATAACAGAGAGATATAAGAAAGCTTTCATCAGTGATCAATGCAAAAAAAAAAAAAAAAAAAAAA
>SJYV01027441.1:135919-157325 GCA_006410875.1 Neotragus pygmaeus
AAAAAAAAAAAAAAAAAAAAAAAAAAAAAAACAGTGGAAAACAGTAGAATGCGAAAGACTAGAGATCTCTTCAAGAAAATTAGAGGTACCAAGGGAACATCTCATGTAAAGATGGACACAATAAAGGACATAAATTGTATGGGCATACTAGAAGCATATGATACTAAGAAAAGATGGCAAGAATACACAGAACTATACAAAAAATATCTCCATGATCCATATAGTGATCCATGATGCTGTGATCACTCACCCAGAATCAGACACTCTGGAATGCAACATCCAAGTGGGCCTTAGAAAGTATCACTGTGGACAAAGCTAGTGGAGGTGATAAATGGAATTCCAGTTGAGTTATTTCAAATCCCAAAAGATGATGCTGTGAAAGTGCTGAACTCAATATGTCAGCAAGTCTGGAAAACTCAGCAGTGGCCACAGGAATGAAAAAAGTCACTTTTCATTTCAATCCCAAAGAAAGGCCATGCCAAAGAATGGTCAAACTTTGCACAACTACACTCATCTCACATGCTAGCAAAGTAATGTTCAAAATTCCCCAAGCAAGGCTCCAACAATACATGAACAATGAAATTCCAGATGTTCAAGCTGGATTTCCGAAAGGTAGAGGACCCAGAGATCAAATTGCCAACATCCACTGGATCATCGAAAAAGCTTGAGCATTCCAGAAAAACATCTACTTCTGATTCATTGATTATGCCAAAGCCTTTGACTGTGTGGATGACAATAAGTAGTGGAAAATTCCTAAAGAGTTAGGAATATCAGACCACCTGACCTGCCTCCTGAGAAATCTGTATGCAGGTCAAGAAGCAACAGTTAGAACTTGGACATGGAACAATAGATTGATACTAAATTGAGAAAGGATTATGTCAAGGCTATATATTTTCACTCTGCTTATTTAACTTTTATTCCGAGTTCATCACGAGAAATGCCAGACTGACTGAAGCACAAGCTGAAGTCCAGATTGCCAGGAGAAATATCAATAACCTCAGATATGCAGATGACATGACCCTTATAGCAGAAACATAAGAAGAACTAAAAAATCTCTTGATGAAAGTGAAAGTGGAGAGTGAAAAAGTTGGCTTAAAACTCAACATTCAAAACAAAACCATGTCATCCAGTCCCATCACTTCATCCTAATTAGATGGGGAAATAATAGAAACAATGACAAACTTTACTTTTGGGGGGACTCAACATCACTGCAGATGATGACTTCTACCATGATATTAAAAGACACTTTCTCCTTGGAAAGAAAGCTAGTACCAACATTTACAGCATATTAAAAAGCAGAGACATTGCTTTGTCAACAAAGGTCCATCTAGTCAAAACTATAGTTTTTCCTGTATTCATGTATGGATGTGAGAGTTGGACTATAGAGAAACCTGAGTGCCAAAGAAGTGATGCTTTTAAACTGTGGTGTTATTGAAGACTCTTGAGAGTCCCTTGGACTGCAAGGTGATCCAACCAGTCCATCCTAAAAGAGATTAGTCATGGGTGTTCATTGGAAGGACTGATGTTGAAGCTGAAACTCCAGTCCCCTTGGCCACCTGATTCTAAGAACTGACTCATTGGGAAAGACCCTTTAATAATAATAAAAAAAAAAATTGAAGGCATGAGGAGAAGGGGATAACAGAGGATGAGATGGTTGGATGGCATCACCAACTCCATGGACATGAGTTTAAGTGACCTCTGGGAGTTGGTAATGGACAGGGAAGCCTGGCATGCTTTAGTCCATGGGGTTGCAAAGAGTTGTTCACAACTGAATGTCTGAACTATAGAACAAGCAAATGTAGTCTGGACATCTAAAGATGATTGTCAATTAAAGTTAACCAGGTATCCTATGTTAAGGTATTTAGCACTTTTATACTTATAGGTTGATCCAAGGGTCTGGGCTTACTGAAATCATTCCTCTCATATTCATCTCAGGTACCCTGGGCTACATTTCTATTTTTAGTTTTGTTTTGTTCTTTTGCATCCTGAGGTCCCTTGGGCTGTAGGAGTGGCTGTAGGAGTGGCTGCAGTCCTGATGGCTGGTAGATTTCACATATTATTCTTCTTCCTAAGTACCCTTGCAAACTTGCATTGGAGAGCTGGAAATGCAAATGCCTGTGAAATCCTTGTTTACTAATATGGCAAGAAATTCTCCATTTCTCATTTGCTCTGGAGCTTTTGTCTCTATATAGAAGGAAAAGTGTTCTATCTTTAAAGATCAGAGTCTTGAGAATGGTCTATCCTGTATGTTTTAGGCTTTAGGCAACATTCTTAACTCATAGCTAAAGCAATAGAATACAAAGGTTAAAATAAAAGAAACAGTTCTTTTATGCATTGTATTCTTTATTTTATTCTTTAATACAGAGTCAAATTTGTTCTTCACATTAGAGTATGTTTTCCATGAAACAAAGAGAAAGAAAAATTACATTCCTATGCCATATGTAGTAGGGGACCTTTGGGAATAAACCTCATTTTAATCTTATTAGCTCTTTGCTTGAACATTATACTTTAATCAGTGCAATTACTTCTGATTTGTATTTCATAAAGCTATGGTCAATTTTATCAAGAAGTTATAATAATAATGATAATTATTTAGGATGCAGGACATCACATAGAATATATTGCTAACCATGAAATCAGCAGTCACTCCAAAACATTCTATATATATACATAAAAAAAAACCTTCAACAATTATCTGTTTCTCTCAATCAGAAAATATCATGCTTGTTTATATATTCATATTTCTGTTTATCTCACTCATTGTCATGCAGATTCCCTGGAGGTAGAGACATTTTCTTTTTTGTTTACCATAGTATTATAACCTTAAGGATTAATTTTAAATCTATACTGCTGCTTTTGTTACTGTAGGCATACATAATGGCCTCCCTTAGGAAGCCCTAACCACTTCCCTCTGCCTGACCCTTAGGTTAGGTTCCCTTTGTTTGGCTCATAAAGAGATAGCCTGACCCTGACCATCTATGAAAATAACACATCCCCTTCCCTGAAGCTTCCCATTCTAGGAAATATTAGCAAAAATTAAATGGTCTTGTTACTTTGTTTCCTCATTTCTCTGCGTCTTGGATCCATAAAAGAACCTGGCATCCAGGCCCTGACAATATCATTATTTTGAGGCTCTAGTCCACTATCTTCTAGGACAGGTGGTTTTCCGAACAAAGTCATCTTCCTTGCCTCAACACCTTATCTCAGATTTATTGGCATATCATGCAGCTAGCAGAGTGACCTGGGACTTGGTAACCATATTTCCAGTGTCAGGGCCAGGAAAAAGTAACAAAAAATGAATTAATGGATAAATGATTAATGCAGTAGAATCCGCAAATGATTAGCAATTGAGTATTTGGAAAGCTGTTTCTCACTTACTCTTTCTTTTTTAGATTCTATTTGATTCATTGCTTTCTTTCTCTTTAAGCTAATCTCACTTTTTCTGTGTGCACATAGCCTGAAATAGTTTATGCAAAATCCCTGATTTTACATAATTTGAAGTCAACCCACTTTCAAAGATAACTGATCATCTCTCAGACCTAACTCCAAATTTCTAGAAGATATTCTGATAAATTATTTTGGGTTAGTGTTTATTCACTGACAAGGTAGATGGAAAAGTAAGCAAAATGATACGTCACTAACTTGATTATTCAGTAATATCCCTATTTGATGAGAGACTAGCTAAACAGTATCTTTTATAATATATTTGCTGATAAAGGATGAGTTCAGTTCAGTCGTTCAGTCGTGTCTGACTCTTTGCGACGCCATGAATTGCAGCACAACAGGCCTCCCTGTTAATCACCATCTCTCGGAGTTCACTCAGACTCGCGTCCATCGAGTCCATGATGCAATCCAGCCATCTCATCCTCGGTCGTCGCCTTCTCCTCCTGTCCCCAATACCTCCCAGCATTAGAGTCTTTACAAGTGAGTCAACTCTTCGCATGAGGTGGCCGAAGTACTGGCGTTTCAGCTTGAGCATCATTCCTTCCAAAGAAATCCCAGGGCTGATCTGCTTCATAATGGACTGGTTGGATATCCTTGCAGTCCAAGGGACTCTCAAGAGTCTTCTCCATCACCACAGTTTAAAAGCATCAATTCTTTGGTACTCAGCCTTCTTCGCAGTCCAACTCTCACATCCATACACGACCACAGGGAAAACCATAGCCTTGACCAAACGGACCTTAGTCGGCAAAGTAATGTCTCTGCTGATGAATATATTATCTAGGTCGGTCACAAGTTTTCTACCAAGGAGTAAGTGTCTTCTAATTTCATGGCTGCAGTCACCATCTGCAGTGATTTTGGAGCCCCCAAAAATAAAGTCTTCCACTGTTTCCACTGTTTCCCCATCTATTTCCCATGAAGTGATGGGACCGGATGCCATGATCTTCGTTTTCTGAATGTTGAGCNTGAGATGGTTGGATGGCATCACCAACTCAATGGACATGGGTTTGGATGAACTCTGGGAGTTGGTGATGGTCAGGGAGGCCTGGCGTGCTGTGGTTCATGGGGTCGCAAAAAGTAGGACACGCCTGAATTGATGATTGATTGATAGTTTTGAAAAAACATGAATTCATGTTTACATATTGATGGAATGCACAATATTCCAGAGAAATTTGACAGGTACCTATTCACATTGAGATTTTACATATGAATAATACAAATATAAAATTTTAAATATAAACACTCCTTTGTGCAGCAAGCTATATTGACCAAGTTATTTAACAAATACAGAAAAGCATATAGGTAAAGATTTCTCCACAATAACTTATTTACTGAAGTACTTTCATTCTTGAAAGTTGGAAATATGTATATGTATATGTATATACATGTATATATATATATAAGTTCTTACTATAAGAAGGTCTAGGGAGAACAAAGCAAATATACATTAATAAGATTTATAATACTCAAACACATTTTCCTTACACTTAAACATGAAGAATTATTTTCAGCCATTCTCAAGGAAATTCAAGAAACAAAATCAACACTGTTGTGAGTTGCTGATTGTTTTAAATCTAACGATATTGTTTTTCAAAGATACCAATTTGTTATGTATATATATATGAGATATATTTAAAGTGGTAGTAGATATGCACATGCTAACACAACCTCCTTGGTGAAAACCAACAGAAAAGAGAATAAATTATTTCTTCCTTTTCTAGTTGCTTTAGGTGTAGAGTTAGGTTATTTATTTGATTTTTTTCTTGTTTCTTAAGGTATGCCTGTAATGCTATGAACTTTAAAAAATAATAATAATAAAATTATTTCTAATTTAATGTACATTACTTAATAAAACACTTGAAAACATTTAACTGCATATCATTCTACAATATATTTACTGCAAATAATCTTTATTTTATTCCATATTGTGTTTCTTATAAATGAAAAGTGAAATTAGAGACTATTTGCTAGGTGAATTAATTTTGGCAGAAAAAAGTAAACAAGTAATAAATTGCCATAGCATTATATGAATTTTAAAGTTGTAACTTGAAGCCAGTGTATGAAATAATCTGAAAAGAAAATACTGTTACTAATTATTTTTAGAAGACAAACGAAATAAAATTCTACTGCTTTATTTTCACACTTAATTTCCTTTCCCTTCAACTTTAAAATAAGTGCTTATCTGAAGCATTGGTATGCTGCTAAGTCATTTCAGTCGTGTCTGACTCTGTGAGACCCCATAGACGGCAGCCCACCAGGCTCCCCCATCCCCGGCAAGAACACTGGAGTGGGTTGCCATTTCCTTCTCCAATGCATGAAAGAGAAAAGTGAAAGTGAAGTCGCTCAGTCATGTCTGACCCTCAGCGACCCCATGGACTGCAGCCTTCTAGGCTCCTCCGTCCATGGGATTTTCCAGGCAAGAGTACTGGAGTGGGGTGCAATTGCCTTCTCTGATTGTATATCAGATAAGGAAGGATAATGGATTAGAGGTTAGGCTCTACCTCCTAAGGCTTTTAGTCATTATGACTCTAAACAGAGATGAGGGAAATGAGAAAAGAATATGTTGAAATACATTTTTCACACTTTTCTTTTATGATTTTATAAATATTAATAAGGTTATATAGTCTCCTGATATCATACATTCTCAAAGACTTCACCTAAGTTTTAATTGACTAACTGTGCTTCTATAGGAGATAATGTCATTCAAAATATTTTAAAACATTTCAGTTTTCTTTTTCAGGACTACTTCCAAATTTTATGTCTCCTCTTGGTATTGAGTAGAAATTCAAATAGTTTTGCAAGACTCTAAATTGTTTTGCAAGACCATTTAATTGTAACTTATTTTGTTCTCCATTCAACAATCAGTTGACAATGTTAACAACTTTTTAAGTCTTTGTTTCCCACTTGACAATGTATTTGAATGTTTTCAGGGAACACTTTGCAATTAATCAATCATCCAGTAACTGAGTACTGTAATGTGGAAGATGAAAAATATAAAATAAAATAAAACTTTTAAGGTGTGATTCCCATACTATAAGTTTACCATCTGAACTAAAAGTTTCCCTACAAAACACTTTCAAACTTATATCCTCAGAATGCTTAAAAAAAATTTTTTTTTCATTGCCACCACAACTCCATGTGATTATATCTTCTATTTTTTGTCCATCTCAATATCTAAATTTTTGTTTCTACTCACACTTGGACTGCAAGGAGATCCAACCAGTCCATTCTGAAGGAGTCACCCTGGGGATTTCTTTGGAGGGAATGATGCTGAGCTGAAACTCCAGTACTTTGGCCACCTAATGTGAAAAGTTGACTCATTGGAAAAGACTCTGACCCTGGGAGGGATTGGGGGCAGGAGGAGAAAGGGACGACAGAGGATGAGATGGCTGGATGGCATCACTGACTCCATGGACACGAGTCTGAGTGAACTCCGGGAGTTGGTGATGGACAGGGAGGCCTGGCGTGCTGCGATTCATAGGGTCGCAAAGAGTCGGACACGACTGAGCAACTGAACTGAACAAACTGAACTGACACTAAATTTTGTATTGTAAAGTAATTCTTAAACAGACTCCTATGTAATTTACTTGAGTTCCCTTAGATGAGTATAGATTTGAGTTCTTCTCATTATGTGTTCTCTCAGAGAAAGCAATGGAACCCCATTCCAGTACTCTTGTCTGGAAAATCCCATGGGCAGAGGAGCCTGGTCGGCTGCAGTCCATGGGGTCACTAAGAATCGGACATGACTGAGCGATTTCGTTTTCACTTTTCACTTTCATGCATTGGAGAAGAAAATGGCAACCCACTCTAGTGTTCTTGCCTGGAGAGTCCCAGGGACGGGGAAGCCTGGTGGGCTGCCGTCTATGGGGTCGCACAGAGTCGGACACAACTGGAGACTTAGAAGCAGCAGCAGCAGCATGATATGTTCTCTCTATGGTACATCACCACATTGACACGTATCTGCCATTAATCTGCCCACTCGTAGAATTTCACTCATACTGCTCACAAGTAAAAATAAAAGTGTTTTTTTAATCCCATTTATTAGAAAAATTTTAATGCCTACTTTCATCTATAATATAAATAAGTCCAGCACCAGGTACACTATTGTCTAAAACTGAGACACTCTATTTTCTGGTCATCAAAATGTGATATTATTAGTCACAGTTTATCAGTTATTAGTGGGCAACGTGTTCCATGTTAAAAAATGAATAAAGTGAAACTCCAGGGTTTGAAATTGAGATGACAAGCAGTATATTCTTGAAAGAAACTGACTGGGTGGGCCCTATGTTTTGTGAGTCACTTTCTTAAAAATCCTATCATAATTGCCCTTGTCATCACCACTTAGTTTTAGACAATCTTTTCCCCAAAAACTACTACTCAAATTTAAATTTGTGCCTCTTCTTTTTCTATGATTATAAGTAAAGTAAATCTTACAAATTTTAAGAAAAAAATATCAAATGATAGTAAACAGAAAGTAGTCAGAAGAAATAATATCAAATTGAATTATCAGGTACACAGGACAATTTACTCCTCTGCTATTCAGTCACCGAATTGTGTCCAACTTTTTGTAACCCCATGGACTGCATCCTCATCTTTCACTATTTCCCAGAGTTTGCTCAAATTCCTGCCCATTGAGTCAGTGATGCTTTCTAACTTCCCATCAGGTATTGGAGCTTCAGCATCAGTCCTTCCAATGAATATTCAGAGTTTATTTCCTGTAGGACTGACTTGTTTTGTCTCCTTACTGTCCAAGGGACTCTCAATAGTTTTCTCTAACACCACAGTTCAAAGGCAACAATTCTTCATCACTCAGCTTTTTTTTTTTTTTTAATTTTTCAGCTTTCACTTCCAAACATGACTATTGGAAGTAATGGGACTGGATGCCATTATCTTAGCTTTTTAAATGTTGAGTTTTAAGTCAGCTTTTCCCTTTCTTCTTTCACCCTCATCAAGAGGATCTTTAGCTTCTCCTCTTTTTCTGTCATTAGAGTGGTATCATCTGCATATCTGAGTTTGTTGATGCTTTTCCCAATAATCTTGATTCCAGTTTGTGATTCATCCAGCCTGGCATTTAGCATGATGTACTCTGCATATCAGTTAAATAAGGAGGCTGACAATATACAGCCTTGTTGTATTCTGCTACCAATTTTGAATCTGGTCTATTGTTCCTTGTCTAGTTCTAGCTGTTGCTTCTTGATTTGCATGCAGGTTTTTCAGGAGGTGAGTAAGGTGGTCTGATATTCCCATCACTTTAAGAATTTTCCACAGCTTGTTGTGATCCACACAGTCTAAGGCTTTAGTGTAGGCAATGAAGCAGATTTTTTTTTCCTGAAATTCCTTTGCTTTCTCTATGTTCCAACAAATGTTGGCAATTTGATCTCTGATTCTTCTGCCTTTTCTAAACCTAACTATGTACATCTGGAAATTCTCAATTCCTGTACTGCTAAAGCTTAGTTTGAAGTATTTTGAGCATTACCTTATTAACGTGTGAAATCATCACAATACATAACCTTTGGAATACTTTATCCTGAATCCTTAGACTGTCCTTTGGCCAAGACTCTCCTATCTATCATCCTCCAAGACTTAACTTACACCTAGCTAAACTGGGGTGATTTTGTCCCCTGTGGAATATTTAGTGACCAAAATCCAAAGAATTAGTGCAGGCACTAAGGCTATACTAATTTTGAATTATTACTTACTGATGAATAAATGCTGTAGATTTGACTACATGAGCATGAAGAATTTTGGTAGTAGGTAAACCAGTAGACTGAACTGAACTGAAATGAAACCAGTTATAACTGTCTCTTGCTTTTTTTTTGTTTGTTTGTTTTTTTACATTTAAAGATAGGAGTTTGTGGTTTATCCATTCCTATCTCTTTACCTACTCTTTCTCCCAACATAAGTTATAACTGAACTGGTGTGAAACCTGCACATATCCAATACAGTCAAAGTAGACATTATCTTTTTTTCTTTGAGACTTGGAGAACCACATTTTTTTTTTCTCTGTCAGTCCTCTGCCAGATTATTAGTGATTTCCACAAATGTTTTCTGGAAAATGTTTTGCTTTTATGGAGATCTCTTTTTCTTTCCTACTAAGTTATCCATAATACTTTATGAATTGCACAGAATTTCTCCCTTATACTTTTCAACTCCTTCACTCATTTGCCATTAGTCAGCTTGAAATTTAATATTTTTCCTAGACTTTTACACAATTATTTCTATAGGGTTGAATTTTCATAAAAATTTCAACCTCCATTGTCCTGTTTCATCTGACCAATTTCTTAGTTGAATTCCTGGGACTACTTAGGTTTCCAAATTAATTTTTTGTTGGCTGTTATGGAAATCAGTTTTATTTCTTTGTCTGTCTGCAAGCATTTCAAAGGCTGAGGTTTTCTTTCATGGCATGAACTACCAAAGAAACCATATTTAAACATCTTTAATTTTAATTTCTACTCAGAGACAGTTTCATTAATATAAATATTATTACTATTATTATTATACTATATTTTGTATTCTCTGGAAGAATATCACTTATGATATTGGTCTAGAAATATAATTCCACTACTAATCACTGCACAAATGAAACAAATATTCATAATCTAGCAATGTAAAACAAATTTTAATTTTTCAAGAAAATAAAATCATCATTTGGCTGGATCTGAAGCCTCCTTGGACAGAATTTTGTTTTTGTGAGTTACTTTGGGTTTGTAAAATTTAGTTCATAATGCNACCCCATGGACTGCAGCCTACCAGGCTCCTCCGTCCATAGGATTTTCCAGGCAAAAGTACTGGAGTGGGTTATAGTTAGACTTAAATCCCAAAAGGCCCCAAAGCCAAGGTCCCAAAGCAAAGTGTGACCAGTAAGAAGATACTCTTTATTCACGTCATTTTAAATTCTGGTTTTTAAAACAACAGAATTTCTTTTAATAGTCACTTTGAGGTCCCTGGACCAATTTGAATGGCCATCTAACAGCTGACTAGGACAGGTAGGATATGTAAAATTCAGTTTTGAGGAAAAGGACAGGGGTTTCAGAAGACCCTTAGAATTAGATCTTGTCCTTCTATCTCCTTTCCCTCTTGCCTTCCTTGGCCCAGTGCTCTACCTCTTCTTGAGAGGAATATTTTTGTATGCTATTTTGCTATAGCTCACTGTGTGAATTGTTCACTGAACCCATGGTAGGAAAGGTACAAGCTAAGTTGGAAGAAAACTCAAAGAGCCATAGGAACTGCAGACATGTCACTCCTTCCTGGCTGGCACAGCAGACACACCGTATTCTCTTCTCTTCTGGTTGACCAAGCGGACACAGCCACAACACAGCCAACACACCAGAACACAGCCATACACAGCCATACATAGGACTTTTTTCAGGTGAAGCTGATACAGGAGACTGCACAAAGTAGCCCATGACCAAGCCGGTACCTTGAGGAAGCATGCACAGTACTGAAGGTGATCTCAGCTGCTACATAACCATGCACCTGCGAAGCATGGGGCAAGAGCAAGAGGCCATGGGGCGAGAGAGCTTGACCGCACCATCTTGACTAATTTGCTCTCTCTCCACACTCCACCCCTTCAGGGTCTCTCTCCTCACAATCTGTGCACAGTTCATCTTCTGTGATATTCCCTTGGTGAGTAACACTGACCCTTGAACTTACATTGTTGGGAGCTGCGTTAGGCATTACTGACATAACCCCCTCCNCTCCGGGAATTGGTGATGGACAGGGAGGCCTGGCGTGCTGCAATTCATGGGGTCGCAAAGAGTCGGACACAACTGAGCGACTGAACTGAACTAACTGACTGACTGATAATAATATTTGTTAGGTAAGTATTACCATAATTTTAGATAATATAATATGATTGTTATCTGTTAACTTTTGTTAGATATGATTTAATTCTGTTTGGAAAACAGAGATCTTTCAAGGTATTTCAAAGAGAAGGAATTAAATATACAGAATTGGAGTGTCACTTTTGGTTTTTGTTCATTGTGTATGGAGTTTGAAAGTTGTCACTCCTATGCATTAAACGAGAAAAAATGAGCAAGCTAAAAATAGACACCTCTTCTTAGATTCTGTTAGAACTTCACATGGAACAATAGGCTGGCAGAAAATTGGGGAAGGAGTATGTCAAGGCTGTATATTGTCACCATGCTTATTTAACTTATATGCAGAGTACATCATGCAAAATACGAGCCTGGATGAAACACAAGCTGGAATCAAGATTGCCAGAGAAATATCGATAACCTCAGATATGCAGATGAAACCACCTTTATGGCAGAAAGTGAAGAGGAACTAAAGAACTTCTTAATGAAAGTGAAAGCGGAGAGTGAGAAAAGTTGGCTTAAAACTCAACAATAAAAAAACTAAAATCATGGCATCCAGTCACATCACTTCATGGCAAATAGAGGGAGAAACAATGGAAACAGTCCGAGACTTTATTTTCTTGGGCTCCAGAATCACTGCAGATGGTGACTGCAGCCATAAAATTAAAAGACGCTTGTCCTTCGAAGAAAAGCTATGACAAACCTATACAGCTTATTAAAAAGCAAAGACATTACTGTGCCAACAAAGGTCTGTCTAGTCAAAGCTATAGTTTTTTCCAGTAGTCATGTATGAATGTGTGAGTTGGACCATAAAGAATGCTGAACATCCAAGAATTGATGCTTTTGAACTGTGGTTTTGGAGGAGACTCTTGAGAGTCCTTTGGGCTGCAAGAAGATCCAACCAGTAAATCCTTAAGGAAATTAGTCCTGACTATTCATTGGAAGGTCTGATCCTGAAGCTGAAGCCCCAATACTTTGACCACCTGAATCAAAGAGCTGCTTGATTGGAAAAGACTCTAATGTTGTGAAAAATTAAAGGCAGGAGGAGAAGGGAATGACAGAGGATGGGATGGTTGAATGGCATCACCGATTCAATGAACATGCGTTTGACCAAACTCCGGGTGATTGTGTAGGATAAGGAAGCCTGGTATACTGCAGTCCATGAGGTCACAAAAAGATGAATATGACTGAGTGACTGAACAACAGCAACAGTTTCTTAGATTTATAAAATGGATTGAGGTCAAGTCAAACTTCTGTCCCCAGCGTTGGAGGGACAGACAAGGAAATACAAATTCACAACTTCCTGAAGTTTTCTGTTTTGTGAGGACCAAGAACAGAGAAAGAAGAGCTAAACTATAATTGAAGAGTTTCTAGCAGCTCAATACGAACAAGTTAGCATTAAAATCTCTAGAAAGTCTTATTTTTAAAGGTGTCTCTATACTGCCAGTCAGTCCAGATCTCTGTGACTGTTCCCATGCAAGGTACAAGCCTCAACTCCCATGGCCAACCCACTGCTATGTGTGTGATTAGTTCTTCCAGTTGTACACTTGCACATCAATAGCCTGGAGTCCTGTTAGTGGCCCCACTGCCATGTGACAACGTGGAGATATGCCCTTCCATTTGCCATGTGCCCATGTGGTATTCTGTAACCACAGAGGTGCACATCTACAGCCATGACCCCCACTGCCTGCACCACTGGGCTCAACCCAGCTGTGCATTTGCATGTCCCTGGCAGATCCTTGTCAGTTGCATCTATCACTTTGTGCCCTAAGATCCTGCTTCCACAGGAGTGTACACTGACATAGGGGTCCCACAGTTCCTTTGGGCCTAGATAAAGCCCTATGCCCTGTCACTGCCTGTATCACTGGACTTAAAAGCAGTTAGCAATGTATGCTGCTGCTGCTGCTGCTGCTGCTAAGTCGCTTCAGTCGTGTCTGACTCTGTGCAACCCCATGGACTGCAGCCTACCAGGCTCCTCCATCCATGGGATTTTCCAGGCGAGAGTACTGGAGTGGGTTGCCATTGCCTTCTCCGACTTTGCTGTATACAACATTGTTAATCAACTATATGTCAATCTAATTTTTTAAATTCAGATGCTATTGATGCTTATGAATTGAAACTTACAACACCTTCTGCACTATAGTAAATGCTTTTGCAACTAGTATATGAAGAGGCATTGGAAATTTCAGCCAGTGCAACTAGACAAAACAACTGTAGAGGTATTGATTGGAATGCAAAAATTATAAAGCTTTGTGACAGCAAACTGAAATTTTGGAATCAAAAAATATATTAAGAAATGATTGCAAAGAGTAACAGAATTAAATTAAATAGTAAGGCATAAAATTAAAATGCAGAAAAGGCAAGAACAGTGTTCACTTCAATCTATAGTTTTATTGGTAATATTTATTTTCATATTTAGAAATATATCTATCCTTCATATATATATATACACACATATATGGAAATAAAGGACTTTATTAATGTTGTTCAGAACCAAGACATAAGCACCAAGACATAAGCATAACAGAAAAGAAAGCATAAAATTAAATAGTTAACTAAACCCCTTAAATTTTAAATATTTTTAGGGACTTATATTCTTTAAAAGATAGATGCTTAGTTCTATCTGTGTAAAGACCAAGAAGCAATAATAACTCAGCAGAAACAAGCATGACTAGTGCTTTGAGAAGGTCACAAGATATATTCCCCAACTAAAGGAGCGAACATTCCTTTTGAAGAAATGGCAAATCCTGGGTATATTGTCAATATGTATGAAATAAGACCAGAGTATCTATGCCATAAAGCAATTAACATTTCAAAGATAGACTAAAGATGTTCATTTGATCAAAGAAGTGATTTAAGCATTAAAAAATGACCTAAGTTAATTTAGATTGAATATATAGAACTCCACTTTTACTGTGGGAAGCAACTAGATTGTAGTTGCATCACCAATATTGTAATGAAAGTGTCAAGTAAAGATAAATAATTAAAATTTTATCTTGTCTTTTATGAAGTAACTGTATTTATGGATAACAAAAGAGCTCTAGCTAATGAGAAAGATTATTCTTACAGAGGTCCAGGTAATAACTGTGGAAAGAACTAAACAATCAGTAGTTTAGGAAGTCCTAACTCAAGCACATCTTCTTAGTGTGCATTTTCTTTATAACAGATTATTTAAAAAGTTAATAAATTCAAATATTCAAGCTTAACATCACTAAGAATCAGACAATTAGTTATTGTTTGCAAGGTGACACATATGTGAAACATAGTACAACTTCTAAAAGAAGTTCTTCTAGCCACGTTTGAGCTAAAATCTAGTTAAACCATTAAAAGTAATTTCTATTTCTTACACACAGGGGTATGTGGATAGGTGGATAAGTTAACCTGGCATAGAGTCAAACAATTGAAACCTTGACTGAAACAAATCAAAACATAAATGTATACTCTGTAACCACTGCAAAATTTAAAGTAGATATCAATGATACCAATAAAGTACTTTTAATTTCATGAGATACAACAGCATGCTTCTAGACAATAAAATATCATTTTTTTAGAGATGTAAGCTATTATAGAAAGGCAATATATACAGAAGATGACATTCTAAACTATTTCAGCAGTGAAAAGCTAAAAAAGTATAAGACAGGTTAGATAAAGCAAGTAATTACTGATGGATAGTGAGTTGATTAATTTGTGAAGTAATCATTGTCTACTTAGGTGTTGTACATTTTAATATTTCATAAATAATAAATAAATTAATAGTAGACAAACATGTAGATCAATAAATGGCTAAGAGAATATATAGGCAGAGAGAATAGATGAAAAATCACAGTTCAAATTAGCCTCTGGAGACAGAAAATATAAAATAAGATTAATGCTAAGAATCCTTAAACTTACAGTCAACTACTAAAAAGAAGCAATGGAAAAATCTGGAGTAACAAAAAGGGACATATGTTTATGCAATATAATTAGCTCCCTCTCCCTCTAGACTACTTCCTATGCTAAAAGGCCATAGTAATGATAATTTTCAGTAGATTAGAAAAATTAAAGAGGTATTTAATAAGTAAGTTAAGTATTTGTTTGATGCTAGGATCCAAGTGCTACAGAAAGGATCCCGAAGGGTTTCTGGGAGACCAAAAGAAACAAAAATTTACATGTATATAATCAACCCCAGTGCAAGTTTTAAGATGAGTTTCTAAATTTTCAGTTCAGTTACTCAGCCATGTCCGACTCCTTGTGACCCCATGGAATGCAACAAGCCAGGCTTCCCTGTCCATCACAAACTCCTGGAGCTTACTCAGTCTCATGTCCATTGAGCTGATGATCCATTCAACCATCTCATCCTCTGTCGTCCCCTTCTCTTTCTGTCGTCAGTCATCCCCAGCATCAGGGTCTTTTCAAATAAGTCAATTCTTCACATCAGGTGGCCAAATTATTGGAGCCTCAGCTTCAGCATCAGTTCATCCAATGAATATTCAGTACTGATTTCCTTCAGGATGGACTGATTGGATCTCCTTGCAGTCCAAGAGACTCCTTAGAGGCTTCTCCAACACCACAGTTCAAAAGCATGAATTCTTTAGTGTTCAGCTTTCCTTATACTCCAGTTCTAACACCCATACATGACTACTAGGAAAGCCATACCTTTGATTACATGAACCTTTGTTGGCAAAGTAATGTCTCTGCTTTTTCATATGGTGTCTAGGTTGATCATAGCTTTTTTTCCAAAGAGCAAGACTTTTAATTTCATGGCTGCACTCAACACCTGCAGTGATTTTGAGGCCCCCAAATGCAGTCTCTCACTGTTTTCATTGTTAACCTATCTATTTGCCATGAAGTGATGGGACCAGATGCCATGATCTTAGTTTTCTGAACTGTTTAATTTTAAGCTAACTTTTTCACTCTCCTCTTTCACTTCCATCAAGAGGCCCTTTAACTTTTCTTTGTTTTATGCCATAAGGGTGGTGTCATCTGCGTGTGTGAGGTTATTGATAATTCTCCCAGAAATCTTGATTCCAGCTTGTGCTTCATCCAGCTCGGCATTACACCTGATGGATGCTGCATATATGTTAAACAAGCAGGGTGACAATATACAGCCTTGACAGAATTCTTTCCCGATTTGGAGCCAGTCTGTTGTTCCAAGTACAGTTCTAATTGTTGCTTCTTGACCTCCATACAGATTTCTCAAGAGGCAGATAAGGTAGTCTGGTATTCCCAACTATTTAAGAAATGTCCACAGTTTGTTGTGATCCACAAAGTCTAAGGTGTTGGCATAGTCAATGAAACAGAAGCAGATGATTTTCTGGAACTGTCTTGCTTTCCCAATGATCCAACAGATGTTGGCAATTTGATCTCTGGTTCTTCTGGTTTTTCTAAATCCAGCTTGAACATATGCAAATTATGGTACACATGCTGTTGAAGCCTGGGTGGGAAGATTTTGAGAATTACTTTGCTACCGTGTAAGATAAGTGCAATTGTGTGGTAACTGAACAATCTTTGACATTGTCTTTCTTTGGGATTGGAATGAAAACTGACCTTTTCCAGTCCTGTGGCCACTGCTGAATTTTCCAAATTTGCTGACATATTGAGTGCAGCACTTTCATCGCATCATCTTTTAGGATTTGAAATAGTTCAACTGGAATTTCATCACTTCCACTAGCTTTGTTCATAATGATACTTCCTAAGGCCATCTTGACTTCTCATTCCAGGATGTCTGGCCCTAGGTGAGCAATCACACCATCATCATTATCTGGGTCATGAAGATCTTTTTTTTTTTTTTTTTACAACTCGTTTGTGTATTCTTGCCTCTTCTTCTTAATATCTTCTGCTTTGTTAGATCCATACCATTTCTGTCTTTTATTGTGTCCATCTTTACATGAAATATTCCCTTGATATCTCTAATTTTCTTTAATAAATTTCTAGTGTTTCCCATTCTATTATTTTCCTCTGTTTCTTTACATTGATCAATGAGGAAGGCTTTCTTATCTCTTCTTGCTATTCTTTGGAACTCTGCATTCAAATGGGTACATCTTTCATTTTCTCCTGTGCCTTTATGTTCCCTTCTTTTCACAGCTATTTGTAAGGCCTCCTCAGACAACCACTTTGTCCTTTTGAATTTCTTTTTCTTTTTTTGGATTGGTCTTGATCTCTGCCTCCTGTACAATGTCATGAACCTCTGTTCATAGTTCTTCAGGCTATCAGATCTAATCTGATCTGATCAGACAGGCCATCCCTCTATCAGATCTAATCTATTGAATATNGTCCTTTTGAATTTCTTTTTCTTTTTTTGGATTGGTCTTGATCTCTGCCTCCTGTACAATGTCATGAACCTCTGTTCATAGTTCTTCAGGCTATCAGATCTAATCTGATCTGATCAGACAGGCCATCCCTCTATCAGATCTAATCTATTGAATATATTTGTCACTTACATTGTATAATCATAAGGGATTTGATTTAGGTCATACCTGAATAGTCTAGGGTTTTCCTTGCTTTCTTCAATTTAAGTCTAAATTTGGCCATAAGGGAGTTCATGATCTGAGCCACAGTCAACTTCCAGTTTTGCTTTTTCTGACTGCATAGAGCTTTTCCATCTTTGGCTGCCAAGAATATAATAAATCTGATTTCAGTATTGACCATCTGGTGATGTGCATGTGTAGAATCTTCTCTTGTGTTGTTGGAACAGGGTGTTTGCTATAACCAATATGTTCTCTTGGAAGAACTCTATTAGCCTTTGTCCTGCTTCATTCTGTACTCCAAGGCCAAATTTGCCTGTTAATCAAGATATCTCTTGACTTCCTACTTTTGCATTCCAACCCCTATAATGATAAAGGATATTTTTGGGGGGCGTTAGTTCTAAAAGGTCTTGTAGGTNAGAACTCTATTAGCCTTTGTCCTGCTTCATTCTGTACTCCAAGGCCAAATTTGCCTGTTAATCAAGATATCTCTTGACTTCCTACTTTTGCATTCCAACCCCTATAATGATAAAGGATATTTTTGGGGGGCGTTAGTTCTAAAAGGTCTTGTAGGTCTCCATAGAACCATTCAACTTCAGTTTCTTCAGCATTACTCGTGGGGAAATAGACGTGGATTGCTGCGATATTGAGTGGTTCACATTGGAAACAAACAAAGATCATTCTGTCATTTTTGAGATTGTATCCAAGTACTGCTTTTTGGACTCTTTTGTTGACTATGATGGCTACTCCATTTCCTCTAAATTATTCTTGCCCACAGTAGTAGATATAATGGTCATCTGAGTTAAATTCATCCCTTCCAGTCCATTCCAGTTCATTGACTGCTAAAATATTGATTTCACTCTTTCCATCTCCTGTTTGACCAATTCCAATTTACCTTGATTCATGAACCAAACATTCCATGGTCCTATGCAATATTGTTCTTTACCGCATCAGACTTTACTTCCATCACCAGTCACATCCGTAACCATATTTGGTTTTGCCTTGGCTCACTCTCTTCATTCTTTCTAGAATTATTTCTCCACTGTTCTCCAGTAGCATATCGGGCACCTTCTGACCTGGGGATTTCATCTTTCAGTGTCCTATCATTTTGCCTTTTCATCCTGTTCATGGTCTTCTCAAGGTAAAATACTGAAATGGTCTGTCATTCCTTTCTCCAGTGGACCATGTTTTTTCAGAATTCTCCACCATAACTTGTCCATCTTGGATGGCCCTACACCACATGGCTCATAGTTACATTGATTTAGACAAAGCTGTGGTCCATGTGATCAGTTTGATCAGTTTTCTGAGATTTTGGTTTTCATTCTGTCTACCCTCTAATGGATAAGGATAAGTAAATCTTTTATCCAATTTTCTGTTGATGGCTGGGATTTCTAATTATAGGTCACAACAATTAGAGAGGAATACCTGATGTCCTCTTGTGCTCTTGTTGGGAACATAAATTGATACAATTGTTATGTGGAACAGTATGGAAATTCCTTTTAAGATTACAAATTAAACCACTATTGTTGTTGTTGTTCAGTCATTAAGTCATGTCCAACTCTGTGACCCCATTGACTGCAGCAGACCAGGCTTCCATGTCCTTCACTATCTCCCAGAGTTTGCTAAACTCATGTCCATTGAATCAATGATGTCATCCAACCATCTCATTCTCTGTTTTTGCCCAATTCTCCTTCTGCCCTCAATCTTTCCAAGCACAAGCATCTTTGCATTGAGTCAACACTTTTCAACAGATGGCCAAAATATTGAAGCTTCAGTTTCAGCATCAGTACTTTCAAAGAACATTCAGAGTTGATTACTTTTAGGATTCATTGGTTTGATCTCCTTGATATCAAAGAGTTTCTCAAGTGTCTTCCCTAGCACCACGGTCTGAAAGTATCAGTTCTTCAGCACTCAGCCTTCTTTATGATCCAACTCTCACATCCATAGATGACTACTGGAAAAACCATAGCTTTGACAATATGGACTTTGTTGGCACAGTTATGTCTCTGCATTTTAATACACTGTCTAGGTTTGTCATAACTTTTCTTACAAGGAAAAGACTCTTTTAATTTTGTGGTTCCGATCTCCATCCACAGTGATTGTGGGCTTCAGGAAAATAACATGTCACTGTTTCAACTTTTTCTCCATCTAATCGCCATGAGGTGATGGGACTAGATGCCATGATATTAGTTTCTGAATGTTGCATTTTAAGCAACCATTTTTACTCTTCTTTTTCACACTCATCAAGTGGCTCTTTAGTTCCTCTTCAATTTCTGCCATTAGAATGGCATCGTCTGCATAGCTGAGGTGGTTGATATTTCTCCTGGCAATCTTAATTCCAGCATGTGAGTATCCAGTCTGTCATCTCACATTATACTTTGTTGTATATAAGCTAATTAAGCAGGGGGACAATATACAGCCTTGATGTACCCCCTTCCCAATTTTGAACCAATCCATTGTTTCATGTCTGGTTCTAACTGTTGCTTGTTGTCCTGCATACGGGTTTCTCAGAAGACAGGTAATAAAAAGACACTTGCTCCTTGAAAGAAAAGCTATGACCAACCCAGATTGTTGTGATCCACACAAGGGTGGTGCTGGTGATAAAGAACCCTCCTGTTAATCCAAAAAACATAGATGCAGGTTTAATTGCTAGGTTGGAAAGAGACCCTGAAGGAGTACATAGCAATGAATTCTAATAGTATTGTTGCCAGGAGAATCGCACACATTGAAAAAGTTGGTAGGCTGCAGTCCATAGTGTCACAAAGAGTCAGACATGATAGAAGGGAATTAGCTTGCATGCACATATTCTAAATATTTGCATAGTTGATGAAGAATAAGTAGGTTTTTTTTTTTTTTTTCAGGAATTTGCTTGCTTTCTCCATGATCCAATGAATGTTAGCAATTTGATCTCTGGTCTAATAAGGTATCTAGGATTGTCATAGCTTTTCTTCCAAGGAGCAAATGTCTTTTAATTTTATGGTGACAGTCACCATCTGCAGTGAATTTGGAGCCCAAGAAAATAAAATATGACGCAGAAAAATCACTATGAGCATATACCCTGAGAAAACAACAATTCAAAAAGACACATTTACCCCAATGTTGACTGCAACAACATTTACAATAGACAGGATATGGAGGCAATCTAGATGTCCTTTGACAGACGGATGGATAAAGAAGCTGTGGCACATATATACAAAAGGGTATTAGTCAACCATAAAAGAAAATAATTTGCGTCAGTTGTAGTGAGGTGGATAACTGTAGACCCTTTTATACAGGGTTAAGTCAATCAGAAAGGGAAACATAGATATTGTATGCTAATGGAAGAAATGTTATGACCAACCTAGATAGTATATTCAAAAGCAGAGACATTACTTTGCCAACTAAGGTCCTTCTAGTCAAGGCTATGGTTTTTCCTGTGGTCATGTATGAATGTGAGAGTTAGACTGTGAAGAAGGCTGATCACCGATGAATTGATGCTTTTGAACTGTGGTATTGGAGAAGACTCTTGAGAGTCCCTTGGACTTCAAGGAGACCCAACCAGTCCATTCTGAAGGAGATAAACCCTGAGATTTCTTTGGAAGGAATGATGCTAAAGCTGAAACTCCAGTACTTTGGCCACCTCATGTGAAGAGTTGACTCCTTGGAAAAGACTCTGATGCTGGCAGGGATTGGAGGCAGGAAGAGAAGGGGAAGACAGGATGAGAT
>SJYV01027443.1:0-28629 GCA_006410875.1 Neotragus pygmaeus
CAGGGGACACGATCCTATTGCCTGATAGATCCAAGGGATACCACAGACAGCTGGATTATTGTTTAGTCTCAGACATAATACTTGTTATTTCTGACATGTCTAGTAGTTACGGAAAGATGATCCTAAAGACCCTGTGCCCTAAATGTTAACTCGTGCCACTAGGTAAAGAAATGGTCCATTTGGGGCTGTGATAAGATGAGCACTCCATGCAGCATCACTTAGCAACCGAGCTCAAAGAGACCCTCATTGAGAACATTTGTCTGTTTCCCCAAGCTCTTTGCTTTCAAACTGGCATTCTCTGTCTGTTCATTACCTCACTAATAAGTAATAGACTTTGACATGTTTAGATTAATTTGTTTAAAGAAGTTTGCTTCAGCAGTCGCATGGAAAAAGAGGGCCCAACTCAAAAGAATTGACACTTTGAGAGTTTACTCTTTATTTGTGTTTCCAGTGGCTATTTTATTTCATCTAAAAAGGGAAAAATTCCATATAGCTATTACATTTATGTTTTGATATTTTTTATTTTTTGTTTTTTGGGGGTAAATTGGTCTTGGTTCTGTCATGCACCGAATGGTTTATTAATTCCATCAATAGCTGTGTGCCAGGCACTGGACTAGGAGCAGGAAGAACATACATGAACAAACTAGACAGAGTTTCTGTCCTCACAGGACTTAACACTCTACAGTAGTTAAGCCAAGCAACAAACAAGAACATTGATGAGAAAGAAATGGACTGAGTAGAAGAATAAGGCAGAGGATGGTTGGGAGACGGGTTCTGTTGCAGAGAGGGTAGCACAGGGTAGAAGGTAGCCTCTTGGAAGAGGTGACATTTGAGCAAAGATTTAAATAAAGTGAAAGAGTCAAGAAATCACACGGGAGGAGCATGCCAGATAGAGGAACAAGAGTAGGGGAAATCTCATTTCATTGGAAAGCTATGCATTGTTTAGAGCAATGATTTTTTTAATTTAAATTTCTTTATTTTTGATTGGAGGGTAATTGCTTTACAGTATTGTGTTGGTTTCTGCCCTACCTAAAACATGAATCAGCAATGCTGGTGGCGATTGGCTTGAACCCCCTCCCCCACCCGCCAACCCAGATATTTTCAATTGTCAAAAATTGGGGAGGAAGGTGGTGTTAGCACCTCATCCATAGATGCCAGGGATGCTGTTCAACATCCCATAATGTGCAAGAAAGTTCCCTCCCACCCTAACAAGAATTAACTATCTAGCCTATAATGTCAATAGTGCTGAGGCTGAGAAATCCTGGTTTAAAGCACATGCTTTCGGGTTATTTGACTCCAGTTCTGTGGGGCTCTGTGCCTTTCATTGCCTTTGAGTTATTGTGCAACTCAGTAAGTTGCAGGCAGCTGATCAGAAGGCAGAACAATACTGCTCTAAGGATATCTAATAAATTCTTTCCCTTGGAGGTTCAATTAACCGCCCCCCCCCCAGACTGGGAATAGGCTGCATCGGCTCCCATTTGCACATTCATTTCAGTGTCTCTAATCTATAAATGGGTCTGTCCTTTGGATTCTCCTTCGAATTGACTGTAACGTCTTACTGATTCCTTCATTGATAACAAGTTGAATGAAATCAGTAACACATGTTCGTTTTATGTCTCTGTGAGAATCATGATTTTTCCTACTTTTGAAAATTGTCCTTCAACACAAGCAAGTTTAACAACATAAGTAAATATAAAAACTGTGAAGTGTAACCTCAGCTCTTTCGAGAACCACAGGAAGGAAGAATGTGGAACAGGACAAATGAAGGAGGAGCTGGTAGGAGATTGAATCAGAGAGACAGTTGGGGGCTGAGTAATGAGGGCCTTGGAATCACTGGTGAGGACTTCATGTTTTATACTACATGTGATAATTCTCAGCCACAGACTGGTTGAAAATCAGGGGAGAGTCTTGAAATAATTTCCATTTTCCAAAGATTCTTATGGATCTTTAAGGATTAGAATTTATTAAGATAATATTAGAGGATATTGTGGCTTCCCAGGTGGCTAAGTGGTAAAGAACTTGCCTACCAATTCAGGAGACACAGGAGACATAAGTTTGATCCCTGGGTCGGGAAGATCCGTTGGAGACAGGAATGGCCACCCATTTCAGTACACAGGGATGATCCAGAGAGACATTGTGGGGTGGGAGGTGGGAAGGGGATTCAGGATTGGGAGCTCGTGTACACCTGTGGTGGATTCATGTCAATGTATGGCAAAGCCAATAGAGTATTGTAAAGTAAAATAAAGTTTAAAAAAAAAAAAGAGTTCATCAGAAACTGACCTTCTGACCTTTCAAAATGATGCAAAAAAGAGAGAATGGTGGTTGGGACTCAGGAAGTATTGATCAAAATGGGGAGAACTGTTCAAATCAAGATGGCAGATCATGATATTTGCACCAAGAGGGCTTGCTGAAGCCATGCTCACCAGTTTCGTAGCCTCCAAGTACACGTGGGTATCAAGCACTTGAAATGTGGCTAGTTCAAAATGAGATGTGCCATAAATGTAAAATACACAGGATTTCAAGGACATAGTGAAAAAGTAAAACATCTCATTAATAGTTGCTTTTATGGATTATATTTTGAAATGGTAGTATTTTGTATCTTCTCAGTAAAATTAATTTCACCCATTTCCTCTTGTTCCTTTTTGACATGGGTACTAGAAACTTAAAAATTACTTATATGCTCACATTTTCCTATTAGATAATGCTATGCTAAAGAATGGCAAGTAGGCTTTTAACTTCAAAAGGATAAAAAGGCTATCTCCAAGGTTTTTTAAACTGAGCAAACACATTAGAGATAAGCAGTTGATCCTAGTTTTGATTTATGTAGCAGTCATTCTTCCATGGTGGGAGAGGAGAGTGAATTGATCCTAGTGTTGATTTATGTATAATGAATCATAAACATATACCTACATAAATAAATCTATGCCTAATAAAACTAGGGCACCCTTTAAGAATCTTAGAGGAAGGAAAAGCGGGTCAGTACCTCATTTATGTTTGAAGAAGCTGGGGAAAGATCACTGGACTAGTGATTAGGAGACCTCAGTTCTACTCCCTCTTGACTGTAATACTCTAGGAAGTCCTATGGCCATGGGAAAGTTGCTGCCCTTTCTGAGTCAATTCATGGTCTCTCTTTTATCTACCCCATGGTGTCATTGGATGCTCTCAAGTCCTAAATAGCTTGCTCAGGTTGTATCTTCCATCATAATGGCTTGCATGCATAAATAGATACGTGGTGGTCCTTCTTGAATTGAAGAAGAGTCAGATGGTAGTCCTATCCTAAAAGACTAAAATAATCTCACTAAGTCCTAGTTTCTTCATCTTTAAAATATAGGTCATAACTGTATAGGACATGTGTGTGTGTGTGCGTGCACATGCGCATGTGTGTGCGAACACGCACTCAGTCGTGTCTGACTCTTGCAAGCCTATGGACTGTAGCCCACTGTCCATAATTCCACTGTCCATGGAATTCTCCAGGCAAGAATACTGGAGTGGGTTGCCATTTCCTTCTCCAGGGGATCTTCCTGACCCAGGGATCGAACCCGTGCCTCACGTCTCCTGCATTGACTGGCGGATTCTTTACCTCTGAGCCACCTTCCCTTGTAAGCTTTAAATAACTTGTGTTAAGCATTGTTTCAGTTTCCTAGGGCTACAGCAACAGAGTATTACAAGGGTACTGGAAGGCTTTAAGCAACAAATTTATTGTCACATTTCTGAGGCTGAAAGTCTGAAATCAGGATGTTGGTAGGGCCATGCTCCCTATTCCCGAAGCTTCTAGAGAAGCGTCCTTCCTTGCCTCTTCCAGCTTCTGGTTGCCCCAGGCATTCCTCAGCTTCCGGCAAAGGATCCCTGATCTCTGCCTCTGCCTCCACACAGTCATCTTCCATCTGTGTCTGTGTCCAAATTTCCCTCTTCTTGTAAGGACACCAGTCATAATGGATAGGGCCCACTCTGATTTAGTTTGACCTCATCTNTTCATCAGAAACTGACCTTCTGACCTTTCAAAATGATGCAAAAAAGAGAGAATGGTGGTTGGGACTCAGGAAGTATTGATCAAAATGGGGAGAACTGTTCAAATCAAGATGGCAGATCATGATATTTGCACCAAGAGGGCTTGCTGAAGCCATGCTCACCAGTTTCGTAGCCTCCAAGTACACGTGGGTATCAAGCACTTGAAATGTGGCTAGTTCAAAATGAGATGTGCCATAAATGTAAAATACACAGGATTTCAAGGACATAGTGAAAAAGTAAAACATCTCATTAATAGTTGCTTTTATGGATTATATTTTGAAATGGTAGTATTTTGTATCTTCTCAGTAAAATTAATTTCACCCATTTCCTCTTGTTCCTTTTTGACATGGGTACTAGAAACTTAAAAATTACTTATATGCTCACATTTTCCTATTAGATAATGCTATGCTAAAGAATGGCAAGTAGGCTTTTAACTTCAAAAGGATAAAAAGGCTATCTCCAAGGTTTTTTAAACTGAGCAAACACATTAGAGATAAGCAGTTGATCCTAGTTTTGATTTATGTAGCAGTCATTCTTCCATGGTGGGAGAGGAGAGTGAATTGATCCTAGTGTTGATTTATGTATAATGAATCATAAACATATACCTACATAAATAAATCTATGCCTAATAAAACTAGGGCACCCTTTAAGAATCTTAGAGGAAGGAAAAGCGGGTCAGTACCTCATTTATGTTTGAAGAAGCTGGGGAAAGATCACTGGACTAGTGATTAGGAGACCTCAGTTCTACTCCCTCTTGACTGTAATACTCTAGGAAGTCCTATGGCCATGGGAAAGTTGCTGCCCTTTCTGAGTCAATTCATGGTCTCTCTTTTATCTACCCCATGGTGTCATTGGATGCTCTCAAGTCCTAAATAGCTTGCTCAGGTTGTATCTTCCATCATAATGGCTTGCATGCATAAATAGATACGTGGTGGTCCTTCTTGAATTGAAGAAGAGTCAGATGGTAGTCCTATCCTAAAAGACTAAAATAATCTCACTAAGTCCTAGTTTCTTCATCTTTAAAATATAGGTCATAACTGTATAGGACATGTGTGTGTGTGTGCGTGCACATGCGCATGTGTGTGCGAACACGCACTCAGTCGTGTCTGACTCTTGCAAGCCTATGGACTGTAGCCCACTGTCCATAATTCCACTGTCCATGGAATTCTCCAGGCAAGAATACTGGAGTGGGTTGCCATTTCCTTCTCCAGGGGATCTTCCTGACCCAGGGATCGAACCCGTGCCTCACGTCTCCTGCATTGACTGGCGGATTCTTTACCTCTGAGCCACCTTCCCTTGTAAGCTTTAAATAACTTGTGTTAAGCATTGTTTCAGTTTCCTAGGGCTACAGCAACAGAGTATTACAAGGGTACTGGAAGGCTTTAAGCAACAAATTTATTGTCACATTTCTGAGGCTGAAAGTCTGAAATCAGGATGTTGGTAGGGCCATGCTCCCTATTCCCGAAGCTTCTAGAGAAGCGTCCTTCCTTGCCTCTTCCAGCTTCTGGTTGCCCCAGGCATTCCTCAGCTTCCGGCAAAGGATCCCTGATCTCTGCCTCTGCCTCCACACAGTCATCTTCCATCTGTGTCTGTGTCCAAATTTCCCTCTTCTTGTAAGGACACCAGTCATAATGGATAGGGCCCACTCTGATTTAGTTTGACCTCATCTCAACCTGATGACCTCTGCAAAGATCCTGATTCTTAAGCAGTTCACATTCAGAGGTACTGTGCCAGGATTAGAAATTCAATGTATATTTTAGAGAGGACAGAATTCAACCCAGAACAGCCATTTTGCAGAAAACCCACCACACAATAAATACTCATGATTGCTATTATTAATAGTCTAGAGCAGGATTCGACAAACTATGGAGCATGGGCCAGATTCACCTGTCAGTTTTTCATTTCCATATTGTCTATGGCTGCATTTTAGCAAGATCCCCAGGTAATTTGTAAGAACTTTTATATTTGAATAGAACGGATTTAAAAATGATCTTTTAATGACTCACAGTTGGTTCTTAGCAGTCGTTAAGGTTTCTTTGTTATTTTTTCATGTCTTTTGTTTGTTTTAGTTTGTGGAAGTGGGAATATTTGTACATAGTAAAAACTTCAAATAGGACTAAAGAACTAGCAATGAAAATATATTTGATTCTTTTTTATTCTTTGTTTTTTACCCCAAAGGGACCATACTATATAGATTATTAGGTACATAGCTTTTACACACAACTGCATACTTTAGAGATTGTGCCATCAGTACGTAAATCCATCCCAGTGTTCTGCATGGCTGCATGTGATTCGGTTTTCCTTAGATACCACACTTAATTTAACTAGTTTCCTTATAAAGCATTTGCAGGGATAAAGCTTTTTATTTTCTGAAGTTGTTTTTATGATCATGGTTTCTCTTTGGACAGGTTCACCATTGTTTTCTTGGGTATGATTTGTCTAAAACATGATCCCTGTCAGTTCAGTCAGTTCAGTCACTCAGTCATGTCCAACTCTTTGCGACCCCATGAATCGCAACACTCCAGGCCTCCCTGTCCATCACCAACTCCTGGAGTTCACTGTAGGCCCACCAAATTGGCAGTTTGGAAGAACTCTTTAGGAAATCTTACGATAGAGTCAAATATGGTAGAGCTTAACATTGTTGGAGTTGTTGAGAGTTCAAACCAGCACCAGGATCCTTGGACTGGAAGCATCTCCTAGCCTCTCTATATCCACACTCCATCCTTTTTACCCCCTGCTTTCTGCCATCTTTGTTCCAATTGAGCTAATGAGGAGCTTAACCAGAAGCTGAGGGAAGGAGGAGAATGGAGTCAGGGTCTTGTTTTGTTTTTCTTCTGGTTCCCTCCTGAACCCCCACTGAAAGTCATTGTTCTTTGATAGTCGCCTTTTTCCGTATGACTCCCTCAGCTTTCTGTGTTCTAAATCTCACTCATCCCGTAGGCCTTGGAGTGGCAATTGCCACCCCATTTCCAGCCCTGTGCACTGCCGATTCCTTGTTGGGCCTGTGACACTCTCTCCACAGCTTTATAAATAAATTCTTTGTAAACAGATTTTCTCAAGTTATCCTAAATGAAGAGCTGGGTTTCCTGTTGGGTCAGTGATACAGTCTTGCTCCCTCCTCTGCTCCCCAGTGATGAAAAGTGGTGAGTGGATTAGGCTTTACACGTGAATAGTCACCTCATTAATGGAGTTGCAGAGATACTGGAGAATATTTTGCTGTGTGGACCCCAGAGATATGTCGTCTTTCGCTTCTGAGCCAGTTAGGATGTTCTGACTACAAGTGGTAGAAAACCCAAGTTAAGCTGGCTTAGTACCAAAGAAGGACGAAACTGACTTCATCGTCATGCTTCAGCATCATGCTTGTTAGAAACATAAAACCTTGGGTCCCATCTCAAACCTACTGAATCAGAACCTGCATTTTAGCAAAGTAATTCATATGAACTTTTATATTTGGATAGAACAGATTTAGAAATGATCTTTTAATGACTCACAAAAGGGCAAAGGTCATTTTGGCTTCCAAAGTCAGCCAACTGGTAAATATAGGAACTGCAGCCTTCCCACAAGAGTCATGCTTCCTGTATCTCTTCGACCTGTTCTTCTCTGTTATTGGCTCAGGTTCCCAGAGGGAACCAAGATATAGGCTTCAGATATACATCCTTCTTTTTGAAGATCAGCAAGAAAAAGGCAGTGTCTTCTCCAAAAGCATTAACTGAAGCCTTAGCCCTCATTCTCACTGACTCAACTTCCTGATGCTAGCCGGTCTGTAGACGAATAATGAAAATGAACATTTATTGAGTACTCACTTTGTGTCAGACTAAGGGATGGCAACCTGCTCCACTAATCTTGCCTGGAAAATTCAGTGGACAAAGGAGCCTGGACTACAGTCCATGGGGTCACAGAGTGTTGGACACACCTGAGCATGCATACACAGTTTGTGTCAGACTTGGTTCCAAGGACTCTTCCCACGTGATAGACATTGTTATTTTGTCTATTTCACCGAAGAAAGCAGTGAGACATAGACTATGTCCCAGAGCGAATAACCTCTAGAATGGGAAGTCAAACTTGTAGTTTTGCTCCAGCCCCCAGTATAAACCCCCACACTCTTGTCCTCTGTTTAGCTTAGACCTGCACCCCATGTCTACCTCTGGGACTGGGTGGAGTCACCTTCACAGTGGACTTGGAATAGAAAAAGGGTACTCATCACAGAAAATGCCAGAGGTTGTTATCACAGAATTAAAAATGGATGGCCACCAACTGTAATCAGTTAATTTCCACTTTATCAAGTCATGATACTTTGCTAAGGTGATAGTTCTCATTTTTCCCAGATCAACATGCCATAATGTGTGTGTTAACATCAATAAGAATGATAGTCACTCACCTTTAGGGGTACCCCTCCCCAAAAGTATACTCTGCATACTCGAAGATAATTTTCAAAACAAGCTAAAATCCTAACTCTGACACAGATGAGTCTGTGCTCAAGATATTTAACTCATGAGAAAGCTAGTTCAAGGGAAAATTTTTAAAAGCACAAATTTAGATGCAAAAAGAGAAACATTTAATAGTGTGTGCAAATGGAAACAAAACTGTTTCTTTCCACAAGGGACAAAGAAGTCAGACCTCTATCCAGAGGACAGAATTCACCTGTCTATAAGAATTACTTTGCATTGGTATCACTTAACTACAGAATTGTGAAACAGTTCAAAGACAATGAAAAGCTCGAATATGATATCTGGGTAGGGAAAGCTCTAGACAATGCATAGTTCCTCATTGAAACACAGTATTTTCCTATTTTTTTAAATAGTTTTTTATCATAGTAAGAACACCTAACTAAAATCTATACTTCCAGCAAAACTTTAAGAGTACAATACCGTATTGTTAACCATAGCACAATGTTGTACCGCAGATCTCTAGAACTTAACTCTTTTTGCATCACTGAAGCTTTATGCCCATTGATTAGCAATTTCTCAATTCCCCTCAGCCCCAGGCAACCAGGCAGCAGTTATTTTACATTCCTCATATAAGTGGAATCATGCAATATGTGTCCTTCTCTGACTGGCTTACTTCACTCAGCGTATTAGCTGCAGAGCTCATCCGTGTTGTCACATGTTACAAACTTTCCTTCTTTTTAAAGATTCAATAATATTCCATTGTATGTGTCTGCCACATTTGAATGAAATCTGTTCATCTGGCAGTGGACATTTAGGTGGGTTCTGCCTCTTGGCTGTTGTGAAAAGTGCTGCAGTGAATCTGAGAGTATTAATCTCTCTCTGAGATCCTGATTTCAATTCTTTTGGATATTTGCCTGGCAGTGGAATTTCTAGATCATGCAGTAGGTCTACTTTTAATTTTGTGCAGAACCTCCATACTGCTTTCTGTAATGGTCACATTATTTCGCATCCCCTCTAAGACTGTGCAAGGGTTCCAGTTTCTCTGCATCCTCGCCAGCACTTGTTGTCTTTGTATAATAGCTGTCCTAGCAGATGTGAGGTGATATAGTTCATTGTGGTTTATATAGGAAAGTACCAAAGCTAGAGCTTCCATTGTTCTCTCCCCATGGAGTCACTGACAGTGTTACTGCTATGACATTAATGTGTGACAATACATATGAAGTTATTACTAACCAGGGAAGCTCACTGGAGCTTTCATGTCCAGAATTTTTTGTTTCTATTTGTTAAATTTATTTGGCTGCACTGGGTCTTAGTTGCAGCATATGGAATCTAGTTCCCTGATCAGGGATAGAACCCACGCACCCTGCATTGGGAGTGTGGAGACTTAGCCGCTGAACCACCAGGGAAGTCCCCAGAGTTTTTACTGGGGCTTGATCACACACTACCCATGGGGCTTCCTTATTTTTGAGAGCCCTTCTAGAGGCAGAACTGATATCTCTTGGTCCAAAGCATCATCAATCTTGTTATTTGACTCTCTTGTGGTCAGGGCTTCCCTGATGGATCCATGGTTAAAAAATCCACCTGCAGTGCAGGAAACACAGGAGACACAGGTTCAATCCCTGGCTGGGAAAGATCCCTTGGAAAAGGAAATGGCATCCACTGTGGTATTCTTGCCTGGAAAATCCCATTGACAGAGGAACCTGGCGGGCTACATTCCAAAGGGTCATACAAAGAGTCGGACACAACTGAGCGACTGAATGCACACACACACACACACACACACACACACACACACACACAGTCCCAAAGCAAGCAAAGATGTTCCAATCAGACATGATATTCCAGGGGAGTAGAGATCATGTCCCAGTAGCCAAGGAAAGAGGCAAGACATCTTTTTGGGTAAGCTTAACTCTTAACTACACAGGGAGGCCCTAAACAAATTCTTTAAACTACTTTAACTCTCAGGTCTGGAAATTACAAATATGAATAACAACATGAAGCACTCTTACATACTGAGTGCTTACCAAATGTGATGCCTAGAGTTAAGACTTTTACATGCATTGTATTAATCTTGGGTTTTATCATTAAATCCTGTGAGGCGAGCCCTGCTGGCCCTGATTTGTGCATAAGACAGTGACACTCAGAGAGTCTGGAGAATGTGGCTATGACTCAGAAATTCTGATAGTTAAATTCCAGTCTTGGTTGGACAGACTCCAAGCCCTTCCTTTTAACCGTGGGAGTTCATACCTTCTAGTTAGTGTGCTTTGAATGAAATGATTCAGGCCAAAGTGTCAGCATAAAATAGATTTTTAAAAAACTGAATAATTGTATTGGTAAAATGGCTTCTTATCATGATCCTGTCATCACTTAGGTGCAAAGAGGATGATTGATCACTCACTACTTCTGCCTGGGACAACACAGAAAGCTGTGTTAGGCATTGAAATACCAGCCTTGTGAGGCTAGCTGAGGGAAGCATGGTGGTGAAGGAATTTTTTCTTTTTTCCTAAGCTGTTGGCAGAGTCTCAGTCATTACAACAACGTTCAAATCTAATCTATCTTGTGTGGTAAATGTCGTGGGCATTTGTCTGTCTCCATCTGGGAAATTTCAATAGTGTAATTTTCACCTGCCAAACCTGTGCAGGGAGATGATGAGAATTAACAATGTGATTTGAAAGAGCTCATAGCTATTGCTCATAAAGGTGAGGACTGAGAACACAGTGTTCTCAGAGTAACTTGTAAATATGCATGTTGCTCAAAGGTGAATTTGCTCCACTAGTTCATGGGCTAGTAGGATGGTTTTGCTGTAGCGTCCCTTTGAATGTCATCTGAATAATACATGATTATGGTACTTTTGTTGTTTGTGCAGTTGTATACTGAGAGTTTTAAAGTAATGAGATGTTTTCTGTTTCTAGAAAAGAAATAATGTGAAGAGGTAGGCTATGATTGTGTAGCCACAAGAATAGACAAGGAATGAAGACAGCTCAGGCTTTATTTAAGCTACTTGTGGAGGTGATAGAAATGCTCTTAGAACTTTATTTGTTGTTGTTTAAATCCAAAGATATGCATATGGAAGAGAGTCACTGACAATGGTAGCAGGGTCTTTTTTTCCCCCTGCACAGCTTGTGCATCCAAAGACCAAACTCGGGCCCTTGGCAGTGAAAATAGGTAGTCCTAACCATTGGACTGCCAGGGAATTCCTGTAGAACTTGAGATCAGCTCCTAATACCAGGATATTCTCTCTTTTACAGAAGAAACAAGTCAAAGTCAATTCACGGTGTCCTTGGAAAATTCAAAACCCAAAGGCTCAGTGATAGATGATCTTGGAATGGCCAGCACCATCACTAATGAACACAACTCTTTTTAATAGAATTTTTAAAATATAGGACAGTGTAAGCCCAGGTTTTGCTGTGATTTGAAACTAGTAGACATACTTATAGGAGTCAAGCTTATATTTCTGCCCCTACCATCTTTCCCCCACTCTTCCTATAGGTAACTTCCTTTATAAAAGTTTGGTTTACACTGTTTTTCTTATTATAAACAAATAAGTGTAGATACTCTTATGCTTCTTTTTAGTTACATAATAGAATAGTGTGTGTGTTGCATATATGTATCTGTGCATGTGTGTGTGTATATGTGTGTGTGTGTGTTTATATATACACATCTTGCTTTTTCACTTGATAATATATCCTGGCAATCATTCCAAAGTAATATTAGAGATATACCACATAGGTTTTCCCAGCTATACTGTTCTGTTATTTGAGTGTACCCTAGTTTACTCAACCATTCTCCTAGTGATGGGCATTTGGGTGTTTCTAAGTCTTTTGCTATTATAAATAATGCTTTAGCAAATAGTCTTGCGCATATACTTTTTTCATATCCTTGCTAGTGCATACATTCCCTTCTCCAGGGGATCTTCCCAACCCAGGGACTGAAGCCACATCTCCTGTGTCTCCTGCGTTGCAGGTGGACTCTGTAACCACTAAGCCACCAGGGAAGCCGATTCTGAGGTTGACTATTCTTAATTATATTGTTAATTGCAAGTCATGTTGCCTCCATATTCCCCTACATGAACTCCTGCATATTGTGAGTATAGAGGTGGAGGCTAGAGGGATGAATCCTTAACAAAGGCCTGGGGCTGCCCAGGAGCACAGTGGAGGGATATTGGCCTAGATCAGGGGGTGGGGGCAGGATGGTTTTTCTGTACTGCACCACAAGGCAACTTGAGCAGAGTTAATGAACCTCTATGTACTTCTGTCCTCACCTCCGAAGAAGGGGTGGTGAGAACATCACCTATCTGATGGGGCTGTGTGGGAGGAAATGAGAGAAGCCCTGAAAATTCTTAGCCTTCTGGCAGAGGCCAGCATCACTGACAAATGCTGGGAAACGATACACTAGCTTCGCTGCAACAGTGTCCACTTTGCTTCCAGAGCATCGCTCTCCTGTGTGTCCTCCTGGCTGCCTGGCCGCTCGTTCTTTTGCTGACATTTGCGTGGATGTCAATGCTTCATTTATGTCCCCCCCCCCGAAAATAGAGCTCAGAACAGGAACTTGAGAAAGATGTTGATTGGAGATGGGTTCCCAGGTTAGGGTTTCCAGAGTTAGCAAATAAATATAGAATGCCCCATTCATGTGGCATTTCAGTTTAAACAATGCATACTTTCAAAAGTATTTTTAGTGAAAGAGAAAAGAAATTTAACTGTCCTAGGTTTAATCTGACAGCCCTATCCCAGGAGGCATCATGGAAAAAATGAGCAGTGAGACATAGAGGGAATAAAACCTGAAGAGCATGTGAATGAGTCATTAGACCACTAGGAGGCCAGTGGGGCTTTCAGAGGGACCATGCAGAATAAGGCTCACCATTGCCTTTCCCAGGGCCGGTGAGACTGGAACGTCCCTTCTAAGGGTTGCCGCCGGGAAGCTGACTCTGCAGCACGCCCCTATTTGTGCCAGGCAGCCTCTCACAGCTTCAGGCAATGCCCTGAAATTCCATTTGACCTTGCATTCTTGCTTTGTAGCCGTTTTTACATGTGCCATAAATTATTTCATGATTATTTTCAATGTGCTTATCTCCTTTCATTAGACTAAGCTCTCTACGAGCAGAGTTTTGTCTTTGTCGCTGCTGGAGCCCTAGAGTTTAGCCATGTCAACACGTATTGAGAGAAGGAATCTGTCAGTGGTCATTGCTGTGCAATAGATGTGACATAGAAGGAGCTTCCTTGTGGGCTGACCCCAGTGCGTGGTAGGGTGGGCAGTCTTCTGAATGCTCCACTGGCTGGAAGAGGGGCTTGTCCTAAGAACCTTTTACCTGCTCCTTGATCTTAACACCTGTTGTCCCAACTGAGGAACTGCTACAGACAAGGAATCTGCGTAATCCCACTCAGAATGAAATCTGCCACTATAAATGTCCTTTAAGCACCTATTGTGCATACAGCCTGTACCATGGCAGGTGCCATGGAGGGATGCACACGTGGGTTCGGTGGGGTGCTCCTCCCTCTCTCCACGAACTAATCTTGGTAGATGAGACATACGTGAAAAGCTTTAACATGGGGCAGCACTGAAGTATAACTGGTGACCTGGTGTTGTCGTCCCCACCTCCCTGGTCTGTAGGTTGGTCATGTAGGTCCCACTTCGCACAGAAATCCAGGCTCAGAGGGGAAATAAATACTTAGGCACCTCAGTCATGAGGCTGAGCTGGAAGTTCCATCATTGCCTCTGTAAAAAGCCTCTGTCATTATTGAATGAGTGCAGATCACAGTGGCGCTTCCTCTTGGTGGGGGTTCATTCTCCTGCCCACTGGTGTCTAACTGTTGGCAACTGAGTTCCCGACCTGAGCTCCACACCCCCCTCTCCCCAGCCTCTTATGTTCCCCACATCCCAGAGCAGGGCTATGCTTCTGCATCACTCTCCATTTACAGTTCTTCCTCCAGCAGTCTGTCTGGTTCTCAGCTTTTTTTTAAAAACCAGAGCCTGATCTCATTCTCCCTGACAGTACTCATTAAACCAGTTTCTCGTCACTGGATAAGGCACAGTTGCCCATGCACAGACTCACATATACTTGGCTGTGGGATCTTCCATAGACCAAGGGCTGTCTCTTATACANTTATGGTACATCAGAGAATTTTGAATATAGTTCCCTGTGCTACACAGTAGGAACTTGTTGTCTATATATTTATATATAGTAGTATGCATCTGCTAGTCCCAAACTCCCAATCCATTCCTCCTCTACCTCCCCTCCCCCTTAGCAAGCACAAGTCTGTTCTCTATATCTGTGAGTCCTTTTCTGTTTTGTAGATAAATTCATTTGTGACTTCTTTCTGTCCTCTTAACTTTTATGTCTGCAGATTGAAGTCTGAGGAGAAATTCTCATAATCATCTCCTTTTTTATTTGCCCTTCAGATCTTACCTTTATCTAAACTCTCCTATAGGTACAAAGGGCAAAACCATACAGTACTCTAGGGACATACATAAGCTCCCTATCATTATACAAATAGAGGGTAATATATTTTTGCCTCGTTTTCAACATTTTTCCAGTGATGATCATGATTTTGTTGGCTTCTAAAGTAAAGGCAATAGATCAAACTAGAGTCTTTGCAATGACTGCTCAGCCTCCTATTCATAAACAAGAGCTCAAAGCCAGTGCAGCGCCCCCTGCCAAGTATCTCCTTCCTTAATTGTGATCATGGCCACCCATTCTCTGCAAGGATTTCTTCCAGCCCTGGTTACCCTAGTCCTGCTCAACAAGTTATGAAGCACAACTTACTCTTTCCAACTAGAATATGTGGGAGGAAAAAACCCTAGAAACCACTGATTTTCTGTTTTCCCGAAATTAGTCATTTTCCATCTTGTCATCTAATTTCCTCTCAACATTTAATAATTGTAATTAATGCTTATAGAGTGCTAGATTTATATGAGGCACTGTTCTAAGTGGTTCTCATTATATACAAATACTCATTTAATCCTCACAAAATCCATATGGCACCCATATCATTATTATTCCTATTTTACAGATGAAGAAACTGAGGCACAGAGCAATTCAGTTGTTTGTTAATAACAAATATTCTGTAACTAATATATGGCAGAGTAGAGCTTTGAATCTATGCAATCTGACTATTAACCTAGAGCTAGTGTTTGGTGGAGAGGGAGAGCAAGACAAAGACAAAGAGTTTTATGTGAGCCCATCTACTATTAGAGGACACTTTGGGTGAATCTGTTGAGTCTCGTTTTTGACATCTGTACTGTGAAGATAATAACAAGACACCTCACAGTTTGTTGAGAGTAGTAAATATAACCATGCATGCAAAATATTTGGCTGACAGAAAGTGCTTGACGAATGTCATTTCTCTCTCTCCTCCACCCAGTTAGTTCTGTTTTTAGGTTATCACGATCATTTGAAAGTCACCATTAGAAACCATACAGTTTATTTCTCAGCCCTGTCCTGTACTAATGGTGTGAACTGAATCCCCCATTTCCTTTACTGTAAACTGGCAACCATAAAACCCATTGTAAGATTAAATGAGATCATGATTGAAAGGCAATTAACGCAGTGCCTGGCATATGGTAAATGCTCAATAAATGATAGCAGCTATAAGGATGGTGATGATAAGGAACGGGAAAGGATTATTAAGAATTATGGTGATAATATTTCCAGCTTAATTCTCTCTTCACCTAAAATAAAAAAGACTGCCATCTGCCTTCAGCACTATAAGAAACAGAAAACCTTGACATTGCTACTTCCTTGAGGGAGACACATTACTTGAGTCCCCAGAGACTATCCTCAAGCACAACAGTCTCAACCTTCTAGTGCATAAGATCATTTAGGACATTTACTAAAATTTCAGATAGCAGGGGCCACCCAGTAATTTTGGTCAATAGGAAAGGCGTGGGGTCCAGAGACCCTGATATCTACACTTTAAACAAGCTCTCAAGTGACGCTGAGTTGGTAGTCTTGGGATCACACTAAAAAACATTCCTGTGATTAAATCAGCATATGTATTTTCCTTGAACCAAGATTATTCCTAAGAATCTAAGTGAAAGTTTTAATGAGATTTGAGATTGGTTGTTACTTTAAAGGGATTATTTATGGGGAAATAGTTATCACTGCTTGCCAACTCAAAATATTTGTTTGAATACCTCACAATTTTATTCTCAAGAATAAAATAAATAACAAGACACTCCTTTGACAAATATACATGTATGTATACATATATATATGTGTATACACACACACAGAGATTAGAATATATGCATATGTGGTATCGATCCCAGCAGTTTGAAATATCCTTAAAGAAACTTGCAGTCTGTTTTCAGGATCTCATATGGCCTAGTCTTAAATTTTAGTTCCTGCCAGATAGATGGTGTCATTAAATATTAATCTATTGTTACTTGAAGGATAATGAATTTGTGTTTTATATAACCCTGAAAGGGATAATCCTGTTTTATTCAAACTATATTCCTCACACATTCATCAAGAATGTTTTAATGCACTTCTCAAAGTTCACCAGTGAACAAGTTTCCAATACTAGTAAACAAAAGTTATGTGTAGATAGTGCCACCCTAAAGATTAAGAAGCTGAGAGGGGAGAGTCTGCATTTTCACAGACCACAGAGAAAAGCACCATGATAATGTAGCCATCATCAAACTGATTCTGTGCTCAAGTCACACCATCACCTAAGTTTGTTCAGCTTTGGTTGGCTTTGGAGAAAAAGAATTTTCAAAGAAAAAGATAACATTTGCATAATATTTTACTTATGGCCTTTGTGACAGCTTCCACAGTATTATTAAGAAGTTAAATCTAAAATTCTTCCAGATACAGAATTAAGTTCACACCTCAGTGAAGCAGATGAACTCATCTTTACTGATCTCAAAAAATTTTTGAGACATGCGATCTTTTCAGATGTCTCTGGCCAAGTGTTAAGTAAACTACAAGCTAAAGGAAAACTGCAGGTCCTTCTTACTATAAATAAAACTTGAAGATAATGAAAAACCCACCTTTCATGTTTTTTTAGTATTTTTCCAGCATTTGTTATGTAAACAATTATATCAGATAACCTTCACTAATTAGATCTCCTCTTCAAGACCAAGTACTTTTAACCTATTTTTTGCAATGCTTGGAAGAAATATGTTTTAATTTAATCATTCACGAATGTTTGAAATGAATTATCTCAATCTAATACCAAATTTAAAGGAAAAAATAAGAAGCTTAGTTTGTGGTTTCATAATACATTAAAATGTGTTCCAAAAACTATTCTCTTTTTATATATTTAATGTCTTGTTAGTCATTCAGTCATGTCCAACTTTTTGCAACCCCATGGACTGTTGCCCACCAGGTTCCTCTGTCCACGGAATTTCCCAGGCAGGAATACTGGAGTGGGTTGTCTTATCCTTCTCCAGGGGATCTTACTGACCTAGGGTTTGAACCTGGGTCACATGCATTGCAGGCAGATTCTTTACCATCTGAGTTAATGGCTTAGTCTTACTATTAAATGTTTTTAACATTATCTTTTGAAACTAGAGGTTAAAATGGTCTTTGTCATCTTGCTACTCATTCTACGCCTTTTAAAGGTAAAGCTGTTTGATTGGAAAAAAAGAGGAGAGAGTATTTTTAAGGACTGAGAGGACATCATAAATAAGAATCTTGTGAGAGCCTTGCGCAGTTGACGGTGTAAGAAACAGGTGCCTGTTGGGTTTCTCTTTGCTTTGACAAGCAGGTGTGTGGTTTGCAGCTTTTGCTGATCTATCCAGACACTCAAGTTCAGACAAAAGCAATCCAAAGTTCCTGTCATTTTTTGTTTATTTTACCTAAGTAACTCTTGTGAACTCCACCCAGGCCTGGGAGTCTGCTTGCCCAGGAATAATTTTACTGGGTACATTCAGTGTCATTTCAAATTTCAGAAGGATGACTTTACAGAGTTGGCTAATACTCTTTTTGTAGAACCTGGCCTTGTCTCTTAAACCCTCCTGGAAGGCAATATCAGTATAACCTATGTCTATTCAAAGTAGATGTTTAAAGGAGAATAAGTCTTTAGTTTAGTGCATTTAAATTAACCTCCTACTCTTACTCACTCACAGACATATTCAGAAAACCATGTTTTGCATTTTCCTGGGTAGAAGAACCACAATTTTCCAAAAATTCTCAATGGGTCATCTAATTTCAAAAAGTAAAAAACAATAGACATAGAGAAAAAAATAAATGATTACTTGTCTTTGCTTTAGTATAGAGTATGATAAAACATTGTAACATTTACTTCCTATGTCCTTTTATAATCACAGTAATCAGTGGCTGTTTATTAGTCCTTTTTTTCCTCTCCTCAATGTTAACGTGACCATTTCCACAGGAGGTGTTGCTCAGGGTGCCAGGCCCTTGAGAGGGCTGTCTGCCAAGTCAATTTCAGAGGCAATCAGAGCACTGGTGGAATATCAGATGATTTTAGATGGCACCAGCTTGACATTTAGATAAATTTAGCTAGTCATGGATGTCTCCCTTGACATACTCTTTTAGTGCTTCCAGTTACAGCAGGAGCATAGTACCAGTTGGCATAGGGATTATTTTACCACTTCAGTAACATTCCCTAGTGTCTCCTTTCAACAGAAATAGTAGGCCTCCAGCTCAGTCTTCACAGGAAACTATATCTGACAAGAATTTAATAACATTACTTAGCTCGTAGTATTTTTTTTTTGGTATTTCTTTTTTTATTCTACTTAAGGCAAATAATCCTGGTTTTCAATTTTAGTTAATAAGAAAGTTTACTTTTTAAATAAGTATACTATTAAAAAGAACAACTTGAAAATGTTTTTATTAGTACAGATGACACAAGGATATGATAAAATCATAAGATTGGGGTGTAAATAATAGAAGTTTGAGGAGCACCAGACTAAACAATTGCTAATCAAGTCATGCCTTTTATTTTTACAGAGATTAACAATCTTTTAGAAAATGCAGTCCGTTTAGGATGTCTTATAACCAGCAATAGCAATTTCTAGTAAGCTTCCCTGAAAAAAAAAAAAAAGTAGTTTCATGAGAGATGCCTTTAATATTAATTACTTAGGATGCTTTTAAATGCTTATAATAGAAAACATGCAGGGTTTTCCAGGTGGCTCAGTGGTAAAGAATCTACCTGCTAATGCAAGAGACATGGATTTGATCCGTGCATTGGGGAAGAACTCCTGCAGAAGGAAACAGCACCGCACTCCAATATTCTTGCCTGGGGAATCCCAGGGGCAGAAGAGCACAGCCCCTGGGGTTGCAAAAGAGTCAGACACAACTTAGTGACTAAACCACAGCAATTGGAAACATAACTAAGAGTATCTTAATAGGAACTAATTCCTAACAGTTCCAGCATAGATTCAGCAGTCAGCGACTCAGTGACATCAAGGGTCCAGGTTCTCACCATCTTTTCTTCTGCCATTCTCAGCATGTCAGTTTTGTCCTTGTATCTGTTTTCTTGTCTCAGGAGAGCTTCCATGCCACCAGCTCTCATCCAACAATAACCAGAGTCAGAAAAGTATGAAACTTTTGTCCCTTTCCAGAGCAGAGGAAAGCCAAAGGTTCCCTTATTTGCCTCCACATTTCTTAAGCAAGATTACACCTGTATAAAATCAAACATTACCAGGAAGAAAAGGAATTACATCAGGATTGCCTTAACCTAATGCTCATTCATCCACTGAGGCCAAGGAGGGACCAGTAAAGATTATGGGCTTTCATAGAGTATGTAAGGTTTTCACAAAAGCTGGTCAGGGTTCTTAGGTAAGAGGAGACTCTGCCTTGGGCCCACCGGTGTGATAAACTGCACTCCACTATCTGGAAAAAAAAAAAAAAAGATTATGGGCTTAGTAACTGAACAGTGTTGGGATTCTCTTGGCAAGGAAGTAGGAGGGTTATGGCTGTTGAATTTCAGTCCACATTGCTTGCCATGAGCTTGCATTAACACAAGACTTAAACAAGTTAGGACATGCAGAAAGTCTAAGGATTAATGTTGGAGAAAACTCTTATTTCAGTGTCACAAGTAATAGAAACCTGGGCCGAACGGACAAGATACACACAGAAAATGGAAGCTAACAGTTTTGTTTTATTTTTAAGAGTCCAAATAGAGTAAACTCTCAAAAAAATCTCAAGGATTTAAAACACACTGATTGGTTGAAAATCCTCCTTTATTCCACCCCCTCAGCTATTGTGAGCAGGAAAGACCTGAAGGGCAATGCTGGGCCAATTTTTAAAGTGGCTGTGATTGCTATTACTTTTAAGAATACAATATTCTTTAAAGCTGCAGAGTAGAAATCATGGAGGGAAAATGAGAACATTGAACTTCATTAGATATTCTTTTACACTTTAACTTACATGTGGAGTATGTGAAGGGGCATCTCTATCTTGCCTGTGCAGAGGACTTGTCCATGTTTTAATCTGGTCCTGACAGATAACTTTAGCTTCAGCAAATGAGATGTTCTGATAGCCTCCACTCATCTCAGTTGAGTTACTAGTGTTACAAATGCACTCTCAGCATAATTCTTGGCTTTATTCCCCACTCCAGAATGAATGGAATCAAATAAATGACTGAAGCTGGATCTGGACTGAGACAGGAAATGGCCATTCAACAAATATTGACATATTGATTGGGTCCCAAGTTCTTTGTATTTATTGTTTTCATCCAAACAATTACTCTATAATACAGTCATTTTTAAAATTTATCTTTAATTGGAGGATAACTGCTTTACAATACTGTGTTGGTTTCTGCCATACATTAACATGAATCTGCCATAGGTATACATATGTCCCCTCCCTCTTGAACCTCCCTCCCACCTCCCACCCCACAACATCTCTGTGGATCATCCCCATGCACCAGACCCAAGCATCCTGCATCCTGTATCAAACGTAGACTGGTGCCTCATTTCTTACATGATAGTATACATGCTTCAATGCCATTCTCCTAAATCATCTCACCCTTTCCCTCTCCCTCAGAGGCCAAAAGTCTGTTCTATATGTCTGTGTCACTTTGTTGTCTCACATACACGGTCATCATTACTATCTTTCTAAATTCCATATATATGCGTCAGTATNGCATCCTGCATCCTGCATCGAACATAGACCGGCGCCTCATTTCTTACATGATAGTATACATGCTTCAATGCCATTCTCCCAAATCATCCCACCCTTGCCCTCTCCCTCAGAGGCCAAAAGTCCGTTTTCTATGTCTGTGTCTCTTTTGTTGTCTCACATACAGGGTTATCATTACTATCTTTCTAAATTCCATATATATGTGTCAGTATGCTATATTGATGTTTTTTCTTTCTGGCTTACTTCACTCTGTATAATAGGCTCCAGTTTCATCCATCTCATTAGAACTGATTCAAATGTATTCTTTTTAATGTCTGAGTAATACTCCATTGTGTATATGTACCACAGCTTGCTTATCCATTCATCTGCTGATGGACATCTAGGTTGTTTCCATGTCCTGCCTATTATAAACAGTGCTGCGATGAACACTGGGGTACATGTGTCTCTTTCAATTCTGGTTTTCTCGGTGTGTAAATCATATTCAGCAGTAGCCAGAAAGAGGGAATGATGGGGGAAAGACTTCCCTGATTTTGCTATTTAGTCCCTAATTTGTGTCTGTATTATTTTTAAATTTACTTTTTATTGGAGTATATTTTCTTTACACTGTGTTGGTTTCTGCTCTACAGTGACGTGAACCAGCCATAAGTATACATGTATCCCCTTCCTCTTGAATCCCCCCACCACGCACCCCATCCCACTTCTCTAGGTTGTCACAGAGCACTGGTAAGCTTCCTGTGTCACACAGCCACTTCCCACTAGCTATCTATTAATATTTTACATTTGGTAATGTACTAAGTGTCAACGCTACTCTCTCAAATCAACTTGCCCTCTCCTTCTGCCATTGTATCCACAAATCTCTTCTCTGTCTGTGTCTCTCTTCCTGCCCTGAAAATAGGTTAACCAGTGCCATTTTTCTAGATTCCACATATACATTAATATACAATATTTGGTTTTCTCTTTCTGACTTACTTCACTCTACATAACAGGCTGTAGGTTCATCCACCTCAGCTCAAGTGACCCAAATTCGCTTCTTTTTATTTTATACTTTATTTTACTTTACAATACTCTATTGGCTTTGCCATACAAATTAAAATTCCCTTGTATAGATGTACCACACCTTCTTTATCCATTCCTCTCTCAATGCACATCTAGATTGCTTCCATGTCCTGGCTATTGTAAACACTGTTGCAATGAATTTTGGGGTACACATGTCTTTATGAATTATGGTTTTCTCAGGGTGTATGCCCAATAGTAGAGTTTCTAGGACATAAGGTAGTTTTGTTAGGACTTCCCTGATGGCTCAGCAGCTAAAGAATCTGCCTGCAATGCAGGAGACACAGGAGATGGTTCAATCCCTAGGTCGGGAAGCTCCTTGGAGGAGGAAATGGCAATCCACTCCAGTATACTTGCCATTTCTACCTACCTCTCTGCCATAGTGCTGACCCTCATTTACATATGTATTAGAAAATATTTTCCCTATTTATTAATGTCACATTACTGTCATCTGACATGTTTTCCTTTTATTTTTTGAAGATAACACAGGTAAGTTCCACTCTCTTAGACAGCATCAATTATACAACACAATTTTATCAGTTATAGTCACCTCAGACTTTATAATTTTCATATGTTAAAATGTGTAACCTTTTACAAACCCGTCCCTATTTCTCCCACTCTCCAAGCCTTGGTAATCACGTACCTATGCTGTTTCTGAGTTCCATTTTTTTTTTCTTTTTCAATTTCTTACAATTGAGATCATAGAGTAACTATCTTTCTTTAATATGTTTCACTTAGCATTAGGCCCTCCAATTTCATTCATGCTGCCACAAATGGAGGATTTCTTTTTCAATGGCTTAATACGATTCACACACACACACACACACACACATCACATTGCATTGTTGTAATCTCTTTACCTGCTAACAGATACTTAGATTGTTTGCATAATAGGTGGTTTCCAGGCTACTGTGAATAGTGATGCAATGAACATGGGAGTGCAGATTTATTTTTGAGATGATTATTTCATTTCCTTTGAATATATATGCAGAAATAAATATATATACAGAAGTGGGATTAATGGGCACATAACAGTTCTTTGTGGAATTTTGTGAGAAACTTCCAGAAGGTATTCCATGGGAGTTGCACCAATAAACATTCCTACCAATAATCTACTAAGACCTCCGTTTCCTACACATCCTCAACCACACTCATTTCTTACTTTTTGGTAAAAGCCATTTAAACAACAATGAGGTGGTATGTGTGGTACTTTTGATTTGCACTTCACTGATAGTGATATTGAGCATCTTGTCGTAGATTTCTTGGGCATTCTGTATGTCTGTATGTTATTTGGGGCGGGGATTGTTTATTCTGTAAAAAATAGCATGCATTTTGTATACTGTATTTGAATATATAAAACTCAGTTACCTTTCCATACACCAAAACAAATTACAGGAATACAAATAATCCATTTACAATTGCATCAAAAAATAAAATACTTAAAAATATATTTAAGCAAGGTGTTGAAAGATCTATATATGAAAACATTCAAGACTCTCATGAAAGAAATGTTTAAAAGACACAAAAGGAAACATGTTTCATATTTATGGACTGGAAGAATTAATATTGTTAATACATCCATACTTACCCAATGTTATTTACATATTCACTACAGTCTCTTTCAAAATTCCAAGGCATTTTTCACAAAACAGAAAAAAGAAACTTCTACAACTTGTATAAAACTGTTGTAGTTCAGTTGCCTGGTCATGTCTGACTCTTTGTGACTCCACAGACTGCAAGATGCCAGTCTTTCCTGTCCCTTACCATCTCCTAGAATTTGCCCAAGTTCATGCCCTTTGAATTGCTGATGCCATCTAACCATCTCATCCTCTGTCACCCTCTTTTTCTTCTGCCTTCAATCTTTCTCAGCATCAGGGTCTTTTCCAATAAGTCAGCTGTTCACATTAGGTAGGCAAAGTATTGGAGCTTCAGCTTCAGCATCAGTCCTTCCGAAGAGTATATGGGGTTGATTTCCTTTACGGTTGACTGGTTCGATCTCCTTGGTGCCCAGGGACTCTCAAGAGTCTTCTACAGCACCACAGTTCAGAAACATCAGTTCTTCAGCACTCTGCCTTCTTTATTGTCTGTCCAGCTCTTAATGCGTACATGACTACTGGAAGGAACCTAGCCTTGACTATACAGACCTCTGTCGGCAAAGTGATGTTTTTGCTTTTAACACACTGTCTGGCTTTGTCACAGCTTTTCTGCCAAGAAGCAATCGTCTTCTAATTTCATGTCTACAGTCATCATCCACAGTGATTCACTGCTTCCACCTTTTCCCCTTCTATTTGCCATGTAAGTGACAGGATCAGATGCCATGATCTTAGCTTTTTTGATATTGAATTTTAAGCCAGCTTTTTCACTCTCTTTCACCCTCATCAAGAGACTCTTTAGTTCTTCCTCACTTTCTGCCATTGGAATGATATCTTTCACATATCTGAGGCTGTTGATATTTCTCCCAACAATCTTGATTCCAGCCTTTAGGATTCATCCAGTCCAGCATTTCGCATGACATGCACTGTATATAAGTTAAATCAGCAGGGTGACAATATTCAGCCTTGACGGACTCCTTCACTAATTTTGAACCAGTTTATTGTTCCTTCTCTGCCTCTAACATAATGATTTTTGAATTGCATACAGGTTTCTCAGAAGACAGGTAAGGTTGTTCTGGTATTCCCATCTCCTTAAGAATTTTCCACTTTGTTGTGATCCACACAGTCTGGTGAGGTCAATGAAGGAGACGTTTTTCTGGAATTCCCTTGCTTTCTCTATGTTCCAGCAAATGTTGGCAATTTGATCTCTGGTTCCTCTGACTTTTCTAAACGCAGCTTGAACATCTGGAAGTTCTAGGTTCATATAATGCTGAAGCCTAGCTTGGAGGAATTGAGCATAACCTTACTAGCATGGGAGATGCGTTCAAATGTTCAGTGGCTTGAACATTCTTTAGTACTGCCCATCTTGGGAATTGGGAAGAAGATTGACCTCTTCCTGTCTTCTGGCCACTGCTGGCTTTTCCAAATTTTCTAACACATTGAGTGGAGCACTTTAATAGCATCATCTTTGAGGATTTTAAATAGCTTTGCTGGCATTCTATCACCTCCACTAGCTTTATGGGCAGCTGTGCTTCTTAAGACCCATTTGATTTCACATTGAAGAATGTCTGGCTCTGAGTGAGAAAATACACCATTGTGATTATCTGGGTCATTAAGATATTTTTTTGTATAGTTCTTCTGTGTACTTTTCCCATCTCTTCTTGGTCTATTCTGCTGTATGAGATCACAAAACACCAGAGTCAAGAGATCTTGGGAAAGAAGAACAAAGTTTGAGACTAGGACTGCTGATTTCAAATTGTATTTGAAAGCTATAGTAATCAAAACAGAATGATTTGCTTCTGGCAGCAAAACAGACACATAGATCAATAGAGCAGAACAGAGAAGCTAGCAAGAAACGCACATCCGCAAATCTAAGAACACTAAGTATGACCAGTAGGAAGAAGGTGTTACGGACCAAGGAGCAGAATTAACACATTTCAGTACCTCTGAGATTCACTTTAAAAGGAGATGGAAGACATTCAATTAACATTTTCAAAACTGTTATCTATTCCATTTCAGCACCACAGTTGGTTTAATATTTCAGTATTATTAGAGACCCAGCCTATTAATTGTTTAGAGGAAACTCCTTGAAGGGGTAACTTATTGTGTGTGTTCTAGATGTAGGGTACCATTGTGGTTTTCGTATGGTCATTACATCATGTTTAAAATTGATTGAATTAAATGTGTATGGCCCAGTTATGGCTCATTTTTTGTGATGGTCCTGGTATAATGCAAGGTTACACTTATATCTAGTCTGCAAACTCTGTCAGAAACCAGCCTAGAGGCAATGATCAGAGTTACATCAAGGATCCCATTCTGGGAGTTTGTGACTCACGGGAAAATGGAGATATAAATTGACAAAGAAAAGAGAGTGCTAAGCCTGGACCAGTCATGAGATTAGAGGGTGTCTGAATGAAACATTTTGATTAAAGTGATATCTAACTCTGTGGTCCATCATTTACAAGTGACCTTCTTTTTTTTTTTTTCCATTATGGAAATAAGTATACAGCAGAAGTTCAGAATATTCAGATATCTGGATCACAGATGTCTTTTGGAGATAGATTGATTTTTACAAGTAAATCAATATATGCATAAATGAAGAAATATAAAGATGGGTAAATATAAAGAAAGCTGGGCATGGACCAGTTATGTGAGTATGTAACAAACATGGGTTATTATTATACATTACTATAGCACTGAATGGAGAAGGACATGGCAACCCATTCCAGTATTCTTGCCTGGAGAATCCCAGGGACAGAGGAGCCTGGTGGGCTGCCATCCATGGGGTCACACAGAATCGGACACGACTGAGTGACTGAGAACAGCACACAGCTTATGAAAAAGGAATCAAGAATATCCAGCGGGGAAAGGACAAGCTTTTCAAAAATGGCACTGGAAAAACTGGATAGTCCTATGAAAAACTGTGCCCCTGTCTTTTAGCATACACAAAAGTCAACTAAAAAGGGATTAAAATGTTGAACAAAAGACTTTAAGTGATTAAATCCCTAGAAGAAACATCGAGGTAGTCTTCTTGCCATCAGTCTTTGCAATGAGTTTTTGGGTTTCACACCAAAAGCAAAGGCAACAACTGCAAAAACATACAAGTGGGACCACATCAAACTCCAAACAAAGAAACATCAACAAAATCAAATGGAAATTTACAGATTGACAGAAGATATTTTCAAATCATATATTTGATAAGGGCTTAATATCCAAAAATACATGACACAACTCAAGGGCAAAAAGCCAAAAATAATCCAAATTTTTAATGGAGCATAAGAAAAGTAAGTTTCACTAAATCTGAACATTGGACTGTAGATGAGAGACACAGCAAGGTTTTTCTTCTACAACAACAAAAGCCTGTGCCTTTCTGGCATTACTTTCTTCATTTCCACTCACTTGTTTGACAATTACAGTTCACCCTGTACATTCATCAGTCAATAGCAATCATCCCACAGTGAGCTATAATATGTACTAAGAACAGCCCCATTGGGGGGAAAAAAACCCAACAACTAATATTTGCGTACTTACTAATGAGGCATATCAAAAGGAAGGTAATTTCCAGAGTTTACCACTCCATTGTTTTCTATGTTTCATTTCAAATTGAACCACCTAGTAAGGAAAATGAGTTAAGAGACCTCAATAATATATAGACAGGAAATCAGTTTTAAATGAGAGCATTAATGGATTCTAATTTTGGAGTAACCTATTACTACTGTTGTAACTGTAATCCTTTTGGTTCNTGTTTCATTTCAAATTGAACCACCTAGTAAGGAAAATGAGTTAAGAGACCTCAATAATATATAGACAGGAAATCAGTTTTAAATGAGAGCATTAATGGATTCTAATTTTGGAGTAACCTATTACTACTGTTGTAACTGTAATCCTTTTGGTTGTCAATGGCATCAGGATAATAATTAATTATAAATATTAATACCAACATAGGGACCCATACTACTAAAGTTATAGTGAATAGAGAAAGACATGGAATATATTAGGCAAGAAGTCAAAGTATGGGAAGTCGGTAATGGTAGTAAAGGAAAGGGCAGTATTGCCTTGAAAGTAAAGAAAGTTCTCAAAGTTTCTTGAAACAGCAAGAATGAGCCAGCTGTGAGGAGTTAGCTTAATTTGTAAAACATAAACTCTACAGGAAGAAATTTAAGTTCATAAAAATATTACGATGCTAAAACCCAAAATTCAGACAGAGAATACAGTAGGGGCGGGTATATAGACACTCAAAGTTCTCCATTGCTGAGTGCATCAGGCACTCAAGGACCACCCTCACTGAAGTCTTTCTCTATTGCTCAACCTGCAGGTACCAGCATGGAGAAAGAGAAAGCACTACTCCACAGGCAGTAGGACCCTACTTTTATGGCCTGATAGTTTTCCTTAAGAAGCATTCCATGCAACAGATTTCCTCCATCCCATCCCATCCCATCAGGCTGACTCCCCACGGTCAACAGGAATCCTCACCCTGGGATCATTCCACAATCCCCATGGCTCCAGCTCCCAGCTTCCGTGGACACCAGTGGACTTACAA
>SJYV01027444.1:0-11504 GCA_006410875.1 Neotragus pygmaeus
GGCATGCTGCAATTCATAGGGTCGGAAAGAGTCGGACACGACTGAGTGACTGAACTCTGTAAAAGAGGTTTACTCTCTTTATACCTATCACAATGGAGAAGGAAATGGCAACCCACCCCAGTATTCTTGCCTGGGAAATCCCATGGACAGAGGAAACTGGCCGTCTACAGTCCATGGGGTCATGAAGAGACGGACGTGACTGAGTGACTGAATAATTATTTTTTTACTCTAAAAAGTAATGTCATGTTTTTCAAAGGTGCTTTTGTAGCTGGAGGGATGGCTTGATGCCTTTCAAATCTGAACACGTAATGCACCTCTTAGCTCCTCCTGGAACCACATCCCTTCATCACATGCAGGTGTCCAGTCTGCCAGCAGCCATTGCAGCTGGAACGTGGCCTCCGCTGTCTCCGCTTATGCTGACGGACAGAATACATCCTCCTTTTTTTCTGTATCAGCTGCAGGTTAGAAAGAAATGAGTTTCCAGAGGCTACTGTAACAGGACCTCAATTATAGACTTTGTGAGGCAGTAATCTACTTTTTACAGCTTAAAAAAAAAGTGTATCACAAGATAGTGACTGTAATTCCCTGTTCTGTATTCTTGTTGCTTATCCATTTATATACAGTAGTTTATATCACTTAATCCCATACTCCTAATTTGCCTGTCCCTCGTTCTCTCTTCCCTTTGGTAAACACTAATTTTTTCCTACATCTGTGAGTCTATTTTGCATATATAATTGTCTGTATTATTTTTTTTAGATTCCACATGTAAGTGATATCATGCAGTATTTTGTTTCACTAAACTTAATAGTCTCAGATTTATCCATGTTGCTGCAAAGACATTGTTTCATTTTTTATAGCTGAGTGATATTCCATTGTATACATGTTAGATTTGGTGCAAAAATAATTTCAGTTTTGCATTGTTGAAGTTTGCCATTTGATATTGGAATACATTCTTAAATAAATGTGGTTATGTTATACATCAAAAAAATAATATTCATTCAGAGTAAAATAATAGAAACACACTAATCATTTAACATGTATGAAGCTCAAGAAATATAAATACATAATTTTATCTACAGTTCACACCTTTATGATATAGATGCTATTTTCATAAACATTTTAGAAAAGAAGACTCTAAGAAACAGGAAATTTGAGTAATTACTCCAAAGTCAAAACTGTGGTTTTAAAGACTTGAGCATCTACTAATCCTCCCCCAAATGGAAGCAATGGAATGAGCTCTTCTAGGATAAATGGAAGATAACCTTTAGGTTGATAAAGTCATACAGGTTCTGACTCTCTCCCTATGGAACATCCTGTACTTGTAAATAGCAATAGATACCAATACAGTGAACAAGTGATTGCTATGTCTAGAGGGCAAACATTTTCTAAATCACTTTGTCCCTAAAATAGCTTGGTTAAGAGCTATTTGAGGTAAATATTCAATGTCATATTTCATTGTTTTATCTCTTATAGAATAAATTCTGTTCATTGCCTTTGGTTCCCATAGAACCCTTTAAAATGGTTGATATAATTCATAAGCAACTATTAAAATGTTACCTTTGAGGAAGGAGCTGGTGGTTGAAAGACTATGACTGATTTTGTCTATTGATCAAAATATAGATACATTCTCCAATAATTCTACTGCACACTCAGGATCTGAATTTAAAATGTATATGTTTCATGTAAATGGTTTATAGACATGTATATGCTGCTGTCTTTATTAATATTAATGCATTGTTTATTTGAAATTATGAATGTTTAATAGTGCAGGAAACTGTGTTATTGAATATTTCAGTCATATATTGATCTTATGGGAATAATTCATCAGTTAGAGTTTCTTTAGGAGCAAGTAAACTGGTTAAAAGAACATGTAGCATGTAAAGTGGTTAAAAGAACATATCCATGGGCTAATATCATGGGACTTATATTTAACTGGTTTTATAAAAGTTTGATAATTGTAACCTTTCTCTATAGGTAGCAGTTTTCATTAGGTGCTAAATTTGAAAACATGTAGGTTATAAATCAACTTTATCATCAATTAGCCATTTGCAGATCTGACTACAATATCAAATTGAATACATAAGCAGAAATTTTCAAGTCTCTTTCAGTAAACAGTGAGATTTCTCACAGCTGTGGTTTTGTGAGGAGGATAAAACATACACATAAATTATTTCAAGCTGTAAAACACCAACAGATAAGTGGCTAATATTGTGAATAAATTATTTAATTAAAATAATATATTGGAAGTTTGGGTGGTCATTATTTCTATTAGACAGTTATTTTATTGGCTTAGATAATTTGATTTTCATTCTAAATTTTAAAATTTCAGGTAACATTTTCCTCTCATGGTGTTTTTTTTTTTCTCAAGTCATTTAAAGATAATTGAGCATGGTGAGGTTATAATTTATTTACTGGCATACAGTTTTCAAATTTATTTATTACCCAAGATGTTCAGATGATCACTTGACTAATATGTCAAATAGGCACTCAGTTAACATTTGTTCTTTTACTTGTATCAGCAGAGACCGATTATATTAGGACAAATTAAGAGGGTTTTCTTCATGTTTCCATCACAAAACTATCACTTCAGGATAATTTGCATACAGCATATTCAAAGGTTATGCATTTTGTAGAAACTGCTTAACACAGTTACATTTAGTCCTTAAAACAATTTACTAAGCTATTTCACAAGCTGATCTTTGTTTAGGTAGATCTTATCAATTGTTTATCTCATTAACAATTTCCAAATACTTATGATTTTTTAGGAGATAATATAAATATACAGTGACTTTAGATATTACTAAATATCTGAGAATATTAAAAACTGCATATTTACATAAAAATGTATACCTTAAAAAGGTATTTAAATTGATTTCAGAGTTTGTAAAGTTTATAATCCCTGAAAGGTCAAATTTACCATTTGTCCCAGACAAAACTGCCCAGAAAATTGGTGTAACTTATGGATTTCCTCACCTTTAGAAATTTTTTCCTTCTTTTCTTAATATTTGGTAGCTTTTAGAATTTACAGAGTGGTCCTGGAACATTTCCAAAGTGACAAGTTTATCCTGACACCTTGGTTTGGTTCCTTGACACTAGGAATGAATTCCAAAGTGGTTTTCTCCCATAGAGTCTTTAGAAATCAGACATCAAAGATAAAATTTCTAGACCACACTTTCTTGGGTATATCCAAAATGTTAAAGATTGATGTCTTGCTCATGTGATTATTTTATAATCCCAATAGTTACAAGATACTTTGTGACTCCACCAGTAACAATTCTCATAATCTAACTATTAATATACCTATCATGATGAAAAGATATTTNTTTAGAAATCAGACATCAAAAATAAAATTTCTAGACCACACTTTCTTGGGTATATCCAAAATGTTAAAGATTGATGTCTTGCTCATGTGATTATTTTATAATCCCAATAGTTACAAGATACTTTGTGACTCCACCAGTAACAATTCTCATAATCTAACTATTAATATACCTATCATGATGAAAAGATATTTGCTGATGAGAGAATCACAGCTTGTACCATCATTATCATAAGGTTAAAAGGGTGAGTGTTAAAACCTCTTCAGGAAGTTCTATGTAGTAGTCCTCAAAATATCAGATGATGAGTCACTGTCAATATCACTTAGATGAAATTATTTAGAACAAATGAATGGAGATTTATATCCAAATATAAATTTGTATTATGCCAAAATACTCCATATAGAAATCTAAAAATAACCCCAAATAATTTATTTATTGATTATTTTTTGACCGGTAGAGCAAGTGCATATAGACTGGTAAGGTATATTGAGTACATATAGATTATCTTGAACATTTTCCTTGGAACTTTTGCTTTCAGAATGTTTCTATGTGGTCCTCCAGGTCAAGTTTCTCTGAGATAAAGTGGGTCTTTTCCTTGTTACTAGAAGAAATTAATGAAAACATCACACAGATGCTTTTTTTTTTTTTTTACTGTATATAACAAGCATTTATTTATCCCCTTTTCACTTATTTATTAAGACTAGTAAGTAAAGATATACTTGTTCTGGGTAAGAGGCAAAGTTATGTAAGAACATAACTTATAAAATATATAAAAGATTTAAAGACAGTTTATTTCAAACTTCCCTAAACTTTATTTCCTGTTTAGATTAGATTCCACTAGACTGAACAGATTGGGGCTTTAACAGTTCTTCTTGACACAGCCATGCCCACATCTTACTTAGTCCAATTCATTGGAGCAAAATCAGTTCTTTTCTCACCCATCTTACCTTGAAACTGTTAAACTCAGAGTATTTTATCACTGGATGGTTTTCTATTCAAGTGCTCTCATGGAGAGATATGCAAGGATACATGTGTTTTTCAGTTTTGAATCATGATAGACTTAACTATTTAAACTTTCTGAAGATGGAAATATGTAGTAAAAAGTATGAACTAAAATTATTTACAAATCTGGGCCTCACTGATGATCACAAAGTGATAGTGATTCATTTTATAAGAATAATTTATTTTAAGCCAAAATATATTCAGTATCTAAACCTTAACATATGAAATATAACTTTAAAAATTTAATTTAAAAAAAGATTTCCTTTTTTTTTTTCTATTAGAAGAGAGGTCTCAGCCAACCTAGAGTTGTGTCGCAGTTTTTCTTTTTTGATATTTCTCATTTTTCTTGTGATGCTAAACTATTATATGCGGATTATAGCATTTTTGTCCTTAGACTTCTGTAGGAATCCACTCTTTTCCTGAACCTTTGTTTCTGAAATTTGGAATCTACCTATGCTGTGAAGAATTCTAACATTACACAAATTCCAGAAAACCAGAGGGTTCAAAATCACAGGGATTTTCTTATTGTCAAGCAGAGATATCAGTCATATAGCCTCTGAAAAATCTTCACTTCAAGCTGTAGTTCTCAACCCGAGCTACACATTGGAACTAATTTAGGACTCCCCATCCCCTGGGACTGAACCAGAAAACCTGATTTAGTTGGTCTGAGGTGGGGATATTTTAAAGCTGTACACATAATTCTAATGTGTAGCAATGGCTAAGAGCCGCCCTTAAAATGGGGCTGCAGGAGCTAAAGTAGATTCTAAGATTGACATGAAGTTATCAGTGAAACTCTGATTTTAGAAGTTTATTTCCTATATTATACTTTTTGCAAAGTAACCATGTGGATAACAGTTTGAGGACATTTTGCAGGTGTATCTCATTTAATTGAATGGGGGATGGGAATGTAAGAATGGTATGTGGGATATTTTGGTCTAAGAACTTAAAACTAAAATAGGTGTTGTTAAGTATTAATACCTGCAAATATTTTTCAAACTTATCCCTAAAGCAGAACTGTTAGGCTACTAGTAGATGACTATTTCATACCAGCCGATTTACCTCAATATGTGACTTTCAGACTACCTGCAACCGTATCACCTGAAAAACATGTTGAAATATCAGTTTTTTGGGCCCAGCTCTGACTTTATGAATTACAGTCCCTTGAGGCCAGAACTGGGCTTCAGATTTTTAAGACACACTGAGCCTAAGAAACATTAATAGAGCTCGAGTTCTGATGGATATTGGAGAACTCATTCGGCTTCTGTAACATCTCTGAGTAATTGTACCTTATAGACCCTAATTTTGTGTAGATCTTTCCTGTTTGATAAATAACTGAGACTCGGTTGTGGGCAAGGCAGTGTGTTCACTGGGTACATATACCTTGAGATCAGAAAAATATACAAATCTGAATTTAATGGTGGTAGTACTGCAAAGGGGAAAAGGGGAAAAAAGTTATTAACTTCCCTCCAATCCCATTCATATATTATGCATCATGTAACTCCCCATTTTCAAGAAGATTGAAAGAAGATTCAAGAGTGCTGCTGGGAAGAATTAGATGCATCTGGGCAGTACTGCAGTGCTTGCTGTTGGGATGACTTGATGTGAAAATGTGTCAGTGTGTAGAGCAGCATGCTCATATCGGAAGTGCCAGCTATTCTGCGGGAGAGAGCAAAGAAATCCATTGGTTTTGTTTTATTTCTTAAATGTCATTTCACTGGGTATGCCTCTGATCTTCAGGAGCACTCTGATGGGGTCATTTTATTTGAGTAAATCTACAGGTAAGAATTATAGAACTTCTACAGTAGGGTAGAATGTGACATGTTCTTTATCTGCATTATCCTTTATTCATGCTACAAATGTAGATGCAATTTTTATTCCATTTCCACATGAGGAAAATAAGATTGATAAGGATTTGTAGCTTACCTAAAGCCTCAATACTTAGTGGTTTAGCTAAGACATGAGTACATCTTTTTGATTCAGAATACAGACCTGTGTCATTTTATATACTCTTCAGTATAGTATGTTTAGTGACACTTGTATTAGTTTCCTAGGGCTGGTAAAAGAAACTAGTGGCTTTAAACTACAGAAATTGATTCTCTCATCATTCTGGGAGGCTGGAAGTTTGAAATCAAGGTATTGGCAAAGCTGTGTTCTTTCTAAAGCCTGTAGGAGAGGATCCTTCTTTGTTTCTTCAAGATTCTGGAAATTTGCTGATAATTTCTGGCAGTCCCCCATATGCTACTGTATAATTTCAATATCTACCTTCATCATCATGTGGCCTTTTCCCTGTGTTTTTGTGTCAAATTTCCCCTTTTATTATTATAAGAAACTAATTGGTGGATTAGTGCCAACTCTAGTATAGTATGACCATACCTTAACTTGGTTACATCTACAAAGAACCTACTTCCATATAAGGTCGCATTCATATTTTTGTTGAAGGAGAAGAGGAGAAGGGTTACTGTTCAACTCAGTAGATCATTTTTCAATAACTTGTGGAAATGCAAGCCATCTGACAGGACATTTTGGAATTATCACAATGAACGGGCTTATATTTCTGTTACTCATCCTTAGCTCCAATTTCACATTTCCACTGAAATCTCGGTCTATTTTTCATGCCATGCCTTCCATGATTTCTGTCACATTTTTAAGGGGAAAGGAGTGAGGATCATTCACTATATATTAGAATATGTTTTTGTTCTTCTGTTATCTTATGGATCTACCACGATAAAAAAAAGTTCTATATGGCAGAATTTCACTAACTATTCTGATTAAGAGTATAGACCATAACAATATAGATCGCTTTCTAGTTATTTCCTAAGTTCCTAAGTTCTTCCACTAAGCCATGCTGCTTCTGTGATGCACTGATGGTGATGAAAATATGGATAATGATTTTTCTACCTGAGAGGCTGAGAGAAAATTGTTGCCTGATTGACTGTATAAAGGAAGAGAAGACAGTCTGATTTATAATTAGAGTGGAGAAGAGAAAGATGGTGACTGAAGTACAGAGGGAAAGAAGTCAAAATGGTTCAAAGTTGGCTTAGAACATGGAATGTGATCTGAGGAGGAACCTGGAGGTTTAACACCCTGAGATGGAAAAAAAGAAAGGTTGTAGTTCATGTACAGAAACAAGGGACAGATGAAAGGGGAGAAAATTCAGGAAAGAAGGAATTAAATTATTTCTTCTAAGATATTACTTATCTAAAATAAGGTAGTCTAGATGCTTTAGAAGAAAAGGTGTCTGTAAGACTGCAAGTGAACTTCAGGTGTTCAAAGACATTGAAAAACGTTCAAATAATGCACATTTAGAAGTTAGAAAGTGTGAACTTTGAGAAATATACATGACGATGGCCATTTGCAGCGTACATTATATTCTTAAGGTAGAAGAAAAAATTTCATGGACAGAGGAGCCTGATAGGTCACAGTCTATGGGGTCACAAAGAGCTGGGCATGATTGGCAACTAACTCTTTTTGCTGTAGTAATACAACTGTTAGTGAGCAAATTATAGAAAAATATCATATTACTTAGTTTTCTATTGTTGTTTGCTGTTTTGTTTCTGTACTTTAGCTGTTCCACAGTCTAATATGTTAAGTCAGGAATAAGAAGTGAGATATAATTAATTACAATATATAAAATGTATAAAAATATCTGGTACAGTATAACCACTGTATTTATCCCTATTAATTAAAGTTAATGTGCTACTTAAATTAATATATCCTTAGAAATAAAATATTTAACATTAAATTCAGACTGCCCTTGCTATACTCTTGGGCTTCCCTAGTGGCTCAAAGGGTAATGAATCTGCCTGCAATACAGAAGACCTGGGTTCAATCCCTGGGTCAGGAAGATCTCCTGGCGAAGGGAATGGCAACCCAACCCAGTATTCTTGCATGAAAAATTCCATGGACAGAGAAGCCTGGTGGGTTACAGTCCATGGGGTTGCAAAGAGTTGGACGCAACTGAGTGACTAAATTTTTTTCCCTGTACTCTATTGAATCATTGTCGAACATGAGTGTTTATTATATAGCATCAAATAAGATGAGGATTAAATACAGAACAGCAAAATGTGAGCTTCTCGAATTGGAATGCATCTATTATAATAATATGTGTATTGTAGACCTCCAGTAACTGTTGAGTGGTTGAAAGTAACCCGAATTTAAATAAGGACCACCAGAACAGCAAACATAAGGGTCACTGTGATAGTGTTTGGAGAGATGACAGTTCATATTCTCCAGAGACTGAATCCCAGTGCTTAGCACTGTGCCAGGCAAGCCCAGAGGAATGCCTTGGAAAGCATACTGTCTATTTTCATTCCCACTTTGCCATCATAATTTGGTCCCCATGATTTCTCCAGTTCAGTATTTTGCTCCATATGTATTAATTAATTGATATTTATTATATATAATTAATATTAATATATATTAATACCAAGGATTTAATAGTGGGTAGTTGCAGTTGTTGCTTGATGCTATGTCATAGTCCACAATTTATTTTTGATAGATAGAATATCTGAACTCTGAATATAACACAATTACCAAAGAAAGTGTTGATTTTTTTCTTTCCACAAACAGAAAGTGAAATGACACTGTGTTCATTTCTTGTCAAGCAAGAAATATTCCTACGAGACCTTTTCCTAGTTCAGTGCAATCTCTAATAAAATTTGACAGCAAAGAATGTTTTTCTTTCGGTAAATGTCTGGCAGTAAGTAGATATCTGCTACAGATGCCAAGTTGTTAATTTTATACCACCAACCTACTGCCTTTGCACTTTTGCACTTCTTTCTCAATTTAGAGGTTAAAGCGATGTAACATATTTTTTTCTGTCTTGCAGGAAAAGAGAAAAATTAATACAGCTTTGATTTTAATCAATATTTTTCTTCTAGTATTAGTGATAAAGAGAAGAGAAAAATAACTTTTCAGTAAAAATTCTTGTTTTTAGCAAAATTGAGAATTCATAAAGCATTTTCATCTTAGGCTGAACTTATTGCAATAACACAAATAAATAGAAAATAATTATCTATCTTTGTGGTTGGGCTCATCCTTCGACTAACATAATGCAGTAATTTCGAGCTTTTCTAAGGCACTATATGCAAATGTGACAAAGTCTAGGGGAAGAAGAGACATCTTGTTTTTCCCCTCTCTCTCATGAAATAAAAAGTCTGTTCCAGATGACTGCGGTAGACTTTCCACAAATCATTCTCCAAAAATGGATCATAACCCAGTCCTGAACTGATTGTCAGCAAAGGAATTGGAGTTATGATAATTGGCTTAAATTAATCCACTGTGATAATAATGGATGTTAGAAAGTTGAATACAATATATTCGATAATAACACTCCTCTGAATTAATGTTCTAATTAAATGAGAGAATTAAAATGTTCAAGCCTATGCCTGGAACATCATGTCTCATGCATCAGGACTCAATGCATGGCTTGTATTTTTTTTAACTGTTGCTTCTCAAAATTCATATCCCATTGACTACCAAATTCTGTTTTATTAACCACATTTTAAGAGAAGTCTGTTATTGATCAGTATTTTCATAAACATTCAGATCATATTCAGTTTGCACTTTTATAGTTTTTTTTTCTAATTTTTTTCTTCCTACTTCCTGTTTCAAGACATGTTTCATTAAACAGCAGTTTTGTTGTTCTGTCAAATTGTTTACCCTTGACTAATAAGTTTGCAATGACATTATCCTTCATTAATTACTTCAGAATAGCTCTAAATTTTCTTCTTTCCTTATCCCAGGTGCCCAACACATGATATTATTAGATTGAATCTACTTAGTTTTCAGTTTATTTTTTTAAGGAGAAGGCAATGGCACCCCACTCCAGTACTCTTGCCTGGAAAATCCCATGTACGGAGGACCCTGGTGGGCTGCAGTCCATGGAGACGCTAAGAGTCGGACACAGTTGAGCGACTTCACTTTCACTTTACACTTTCATGCGTTGGAGAAGGAAATGGCAACTCACTCCAGTGTTCTTGCCTGGAGAATCCCAGGGATGGGGGAGCCAAGTGGGCTTCCATGTATGGGGTCCCACAGAGTAGGACACAACTGAAGGGACATAGCAGCAGCAGCAGCATGCTCTTATGTAGAGAAGGAAATGGCAACCCACTCCAGTATTCTCGCCTAGAGAATTCCGTGGACAGAGGAGCCTGGGGGGTTCGCACCAGAGTCGGACACAACTGAAGCGACATAGCATGCATGCATGCACTGGAGAAGGAAATGGCAACCCACTCTAGTGTTCTTGCCTGGAGAATCCCAGGGACCACTCCCAGAATCCCAGAGGAGCCTGGTGGGCTGCCGTCTATGGAGTCGCACAGAGTCGGACACGACTGAAGTGACTTAGCAGCAGTACATAATAGCGAATAAGAGCTGCTTCTGCTGCTGCTAAGTCGCTTCGGTCGTGTCCGACTCTGTGCGACCCCATAGACTGCAGCCCTCTAGGGTTACCCCCTATTTCTATTTTATCTGTCCCTGGGATTCTCCAGGCAAGAACACTGGAGTGGGTTGCCATTTCCTTCTCCAATGCATGAAAGTGTAAAATGAAAGTGAAGTTGCTCAACTGTGTCCGACTCTTAGAGACCCCATGGACTGCAGCCTACCAGGCTCCTCCATCCATGGGATTGTCCAGCAAGAGTACTGGAGTGTGTTGCCATTGCCTTCTCCGTCTTATGTGCTGCTCACATTAAATGTTGATTTCCTCCCTCTGTCTTTGGTTTTCCTCTTAGTCTTAGTGATCAGATTGCCCATAGTACAATTCAGAGATTATTACCAATGTCTATCACAAAAAGAAGCTCTGTGATCCCAGCCTTGTATTTACACCATGTTTAATTCCCTCCTCTTGGATGTATGCTGGGCAGTTGTATTCTGTTTATTAGGACTGATGGGATGGAATGTCCTTTTTCATTTCAGTTCAGTTCAGTCGCTCAGTCCTGTCTGACTCTTTGTGACTCCATGAATCACAGCACGCCAGGCCTCCCTGTCCATCACCAACTCCCGGAGTTCACTCAGACTCACATCCATCATATCAGTGATGCCATCCAGCCATCTCATCCTTGGTCATCCATTTCTCCTCCTGCCCCCAATCCCTCCCAACATCAGAGTCTTTTCCAATGAGTCAACTCTTCGCATGAGGGGGCCAAAGTACTGGAGTTTCAGCTTTAGCATCATTCCTTCCAAAGA
>SJYV01027445.1:0-15477 GCA_006410875.1 Neotragus pygmaeus
AGACCATCTGCAAAGTGTTCAGCTCTCTGTCCTTGGTTCTCTGAATATGTTACACCTGCCTCATTCCTGGGCTTCCCTACTGGTTCAGTCAGTAAAGAATCTGACTGAAATGCTGGAGACTGTGAATGTAATCAGACTGGTCTTCACTCTGCCTGGCCTCCTATCTCCATCCTCCTCCAGGGGGTACAAGAACCTTCGCTTAGGCTGCCTCTCCTTTTCTTCCATTCCCATTAAATGTTCTATTTTTTCTAAAGAGATAATAAGAAGATCTGCTCATCATGGCTTTTCCAGATCCTCCTCCATCTGAAGCTGCTTTCAAGAACCCAATTTTTGTTCATTACTAATCAGTGTGATCCTGGCCTAGCAGCATCAGAATCACCATATTGTTAGAAATGCAATATCTCAGGCCCCACTTCAGACCAGGCAAGTCAGAATCTGCATTTCAGCAAGACCAACCAGTGATTCAGGTGCATTTTGAAGTTTGAGAAGCACTGCTAGAAGCCATAAGAATTTGAAATAACGCCAGCTGATTGTGGAGCTGACCAGTCAAAGATGGTTCTCCTGAAGAGGAGGTGACATTTGAAAGAGGGAGAGTGGGATGGAACCAACGGGCCAGAGAGAAGCAGCTGATTGGCACAAAGGAAGGGGAGAGATCTGGGGTGCTGAGCGACATCACATGCTGGGTGCAATCAGCACTTCTCGTCCTCATCAATATGCAGCTGAGGAAAGCTGCTTCTGAAAAGCTCAGGACCAAAGACGTTGTTGAACTGAACCCAACAACCAAAGAATGAACCACCACCATCTCTGACCAAGACAGCCGCAGGCATCTCCCTCCTGCCCCTGCTCCTTACTGATGGATGGGGATGGAATTGGGAGAAACTAGGCAGACACTGTGGAGGTTATGAGTTGGGACTCCATAAAATCTGTGAAATCCTCACGTTCCTCGTCTGAACTGAGCCAAGATCTGGAATCCCATGTTCTGTAGGATAATATAGAGTTAATAAAATCTTAAGTGACTTTACGATCCCCCAAGGGCCCTGATTTTTATAGGATGAACAGGACCTCATATAGTGCAGTTGCTTCACACTGACAATAATCATATCAGATATTAAAAAACAACACAAAAATGGCGATTTTGAAGGGCCATGAAGAAAAGTAAAGATGTTATCAGACACTAAAATGTAAGATTATACTTGCAACTATGTTTTATTTACCATATGCTAACTTCAATATGGGCTTCCCTGGTGGCTCAGAGGTTAAAGCATCTGCCTGCAAAGCAGGAGACCTGGGTTCAGTCCCTGGGTCAGGAAGATCCCCTGGAGAAGGAAATGGCAACCCACTCTAGTATTCTTGCCTGGAGAATCCCATGGACAGAGGAGCCTGGTAGTTTACACAGTCCACGGGTCACTAAGAGTCGAACACGACTGAGCGACTTCACTTTCACTTTTCCCTTTCATGTACTGAAGAAGGAAATGGCAACCCACTCTAGTGTTCTTGCCTGGAGAATTCCAGGGATGGGGGAGCCTGGTGGGCTGCCATCTATGGGGTCACAAAGGGTCAGATACGACTGAAGTGACTTAGCAGCAGCAGCAGCAGCAGCAGGCTTTACAATACAAAATATTACCGCATCTGTACTTCTCGATTTCCAGTTTCTGGGGGTAAAATCTCTTAGAAGCAGGGGACTCTGAGCATTCCAGAAAAAGAAAAACAAACCCTCCCAACCCCTACATCTCTGAGGCCAGCTTCCCTGAGAACGGGGGTTGGGATAGAGCAGCACCAGTGCACCCACGTTGTCTGCTGAAGGGTCAATTGATAGAGACTCCTAAGGTCAGAGAAGGCTGGGCCCCCATCTGCTCTAGCTTTGGGTTTTCGGAACTTGAGAGTACTCACAACCACTAAGTCATCGAGAAAGGTGACTCCTCAGTCAGAGAACAATGTTCCCAGGCTCTGCTTGGTCTGCAAGTGAGCTCCGATAGGCACTCCTGCACACCCCAGATTCAGAGCCCTCTGCTGACGGAGCTACGGTAGCAGAAAGAGTGTCTGCAGGCCTAGGGATCACCCCCACAACTTCAGGGTCCTGGCCCTTCCTGCTAAAGGAAAGACTCTCCCTCAGATGCAGGAATCGCCAATGAACAAATAACCAGAATTTGAAACAGTAAACTTCTCCCAGAAAATGACTCCTTACCAAGTTGCTTTTACCGAAAGAGCCGCAAGGCTGGTGTTGATGTCCATTATCCAAATACAATCCTGAAGAAAAACTACGTTAAGTATGAAAGCCCACATCAAGGTCAATGAAGATATTTTTAACCATTAGGGAATGGTATTTGCTATTCAGGTGCTTGGGAGGCAGAGGACATGAATTTGGGATGCATTTCACGTAAGTCTGCAACCTTATTAATTATTGGATATCCAGGGTAATTTGCCAAAGGAGTTATTAAACACAATGTATGATGATAAGGATGGGAGACAGAAAATAAAGAGGGAAAGAACAAAAAATAAGACAAAAAGAACAATGGATTAGAGAGGTAAAGCATGGCTGAAGTTCAATTCTGCAAAGTCATACCTTTAACTCAGCTATTCATTCCGTCCTGATGAAGTCACCCTTAAACAGCAGGCACTTGGTACAGCTGCTCTGAAATAGCGTTGTCTCTAATTTTCGGCCTACAGTTAGCACTCTAAACAAATCTCAGTACATCCTGGAATTGGGCAAAGTTGGTCTGAATGTTTTTTTTTTCCCCTACCTTGTCGCTTTTCCTACCCAGAAAAGGTCTTTTGTAAAATTTAAAACAGAAGCGCACTCACGTGGAGCACATCCACAGTCTGCCGCTGGAAGTTCCGAGATCTCAGTTCCTGCATTCGTTTGTTGTTTTCTTCATATTTTTCTTCCACAAGCTTTCTGCATAAAGTGAACATAGGCAAAGACCTGCAATTTGCTGATGACACATGTTTCATAAGTAAATGTGATCCCTGTTTCAACAGGCAGACCAGGGTGTTGGGCAGCCGGCCTGCAGTCTCTCTCTCAATGGATGAGCGTGGCACAGCTTCAGTGGGTTCTCCTTTAAAGCATGCAGGATGCCAGCTCCTTGCCCCCCCAGGACTCAATGTGGGAGGGCAGTGCCATCCCTGTGTGCTCTGGCCTGTGCTGACAAGGGTATGTCTCAGATACCCAATTGAGAGCCCAACACGTACCAATAACTAGGTAACAAAGTCATAGACACAGAAAATAGACCCACATTTCAAAGAATTTATGGAAGAGAATATGAGAGCCACTGTGAAGAGGAGTTTTTCTTGGACACTTCCAGTTTCCTCTACAATAGGAATTGAATTTACTAGACCTGTTGTTAAACTGGAGGAAAGACTTGAGTTCTTGTGATTACTTGTACCCTAATTTATACTTAGATTTCTTGAAAAAAATCACTGAACATCTCTGTCATCAAATTTTCTTGTCTTTAAAGTGGGTGGGTACATTATAACCCTCATGACAATGAAGTCATTTTCTAGCTAACACCCATCCTTTCTTGAATCCTAGAAACAATAATCAAAACAACTCCGATGTAATTCATTCATAAAATCAAGAACAAAGTTTATTTAACAAACTATGGCCGTTAATAACAAAAATATTAAATGTTCACAAGGAAGATCAATGACTTTTTTGCATATTAAAGAAGTTTTAACCCGAGAAATAATTTGTAATGTGCAAGTTATTAAATTGCTTTTTTAATCTGTTACTGTCAGACATTTAATTTTCCTTTCACCCTCAACCAATGACACGAACCACGGTACCCTGGAAATATCTGCATTCCTGAGGTGTTAGATCTGGGGCTATGAGTTGGTGCAACTGTTCAAACAATATTCATGAATAAGTTTTCTCAACCAATCCACACTTAGTGGTATACTGGATTGTACATATCTTCCAGCTGAACACTGAATAATATTCATTGGTACCTTGAATGGGCATTGTTGGAACATTTACACCATAGAATCAGCAAACAAATTATTAACAGTAGCTACTCCTCTGGCCCCCACAGGCCCAGAAGCTTCATCAGCACACTACTGCCCATGAAGCGCTGTGGCAGAAATCTTTTCCCATATTTATTAAAGAAAAAATTTGATAAGAGGAAGTGGTCTCTCAGGTTCTTACATGGTTCATCATGATAGACACTTTAAGTACAAGGACACCTTGAATCATTTTTTAAATACAATGTTGTTGCTGTTGTTCTGTTGATAAGTCATGTCCAACTCTTTCCAGACTGAAGTATGCCAGGCTCCCTTGTCCTTCACTGTCTCCCAGAGTTTGCTCAAATTCACATCTGCTGAGTCAGTGATGTGATCCAACCATCTCATCCTCTGCTGCCATCTTCTCTTTCTGCTTTCAATCTTTCCCAGCATCAGAGTTAGCTCTTTGCATCAGGTGGCCAAAGTATTGGAGTTTCAGCATAAGTCTTTCCAATGAATATTCAGGGTTGATTTCCTTTAGGATTGACTAGTTTGGTCTCCTTGCAGTCAAAGGGACTCTCAAGAGTCTTCTCCAGCCCCACAACACAAAAGCCTCAGTTCTTCAGTGCTCAGCCTTCACCATGGTCCAGCTCTCACATCCGTACATGATTACTAGTAAAACCATTGCTTTGACTATATGGACCTTTGGAAACAAACTGATGTCTCTGCTTTTTAATATTCTAAGTTTGTTATAGCTTTCCTTCCAAGGAACAAACTTTGAATTTCATGGCTGCAGTCACCATCTGCAGTGATTTTGAAACCCAAGAAAACAAAATCTGTCACTGCTTCCACTTTTTCCCATCTATTTGCCATGAAGTGATTGGACCAGATATTGTTTCTTTAATGTTGAGTTTTAAGTCAGCTTTTTCATTGTCCTCTTTTCCCCTCATTAAGAGGTTAGACATTAACAAGGTCATAAAATGGACAGTTTTCAGGCCTTTTTGTCTCTCTAGTTCTTGGTTGGGGCTTCTAAGCTACAAAAAAAAAAAAAAGCCAGAGGAAGAAAGAACAAAAATCAGTCAATTGGGTCACTTACCAGCTGAAAAACCAGTCTTTGAGAAATTGGGAGTCTGGGGTTCTTGGGAAGCACCCTTTCAGGTGTACTGCCCCCAGACTGTGAAGAGCTTCACTTAGCAGAACAGAGCTGCTTCCAGTCTTCTCTCTCAGTTCAGTCGCTCAGTCGTGTCCGAGTTTTTGCGACCCAATAGCCTGCAGCACACCAGGCTTCCCTGTCCATCACCAACTCCCGGAGCCTCCTCAAACTCATGTCCATTGAGTTGGTGATGCCATCCAACCATCTCATCCTCTGTCATCCCCTTCTCCTCCTGCCTTCAATCTTTCCCAGCATCAGGGTCTTTTCCAAGGAGTAAGTTCTTCGCATCATGTGGCCAAAGTATTGGAGCTTCAGCATCAATCTTCAGTCTTGTCTCTACAGACAACAATTTCCTGCAGGCACATTCTTCTCCCTACAAAGCAGCCAGGACTCCAGGCAGAGGGGGTTTAGCAACCACCTGGGGAGTATCGACAGAATAGTGAGGCCACCTTATCACCCCTCACAGGGCTATGTAAAGAAGGTCTCAGCAAAAATTGCTTTGTCTGGAGGTTGTCTCTGTATTTTCATCCCTAATAACCTACCTGATAGTCAATCGTTCTTTTCACATAAGACTGAAAGCTTGATATTAATAATGTTTGACATCTAATCACCATATTTTGAGCGAATGAGTGAAAGAAAAAGTTGATAAATATATAAGAATGTACATTTTAATTTTCTTTTGTGGTTTCTGCTTTTCTTTAGCATATTCTTTTAGAGCCCTAAGAGGCAGCCTTCACTAAGGGAAGGTCACTTACTTCAGCTTCCTGGCCTCCTCATCAGCTGCCTGGACCTTCCTCACCCGCATCCTCTCTCTTGGTGTCATCTTCTGTACCTCAGACAGTGCCCGCAGGGTCTGCAGGTGAATCTTCTTATGCCTATAAGAATAAAGATTCCCACATGCAACCCATCCCAAACATGCTCAGAAAAATTAAACAAGTATTTTACAGCAGTATCATTACACTACTGAGAAGGGAAAAAGATCTCAAGACTTGCCAAGCAAAAACTAATAAACTCTGGGTAGGCAATTAGCCAAGCAGTACTGTGGTTAATTGGCAATATTTTTAAAATTAGATTTCTGTTTAAAAGCAAATTTTGTACTTCGCAAATTTCTGCTCATTTCACTGACTATGACTGATTTTCATAGTGTAGGATAAATTAGGATCTTGACTATTAAGGTGTAAATAACGATGTGGATAGGACACAAATTTAGAATTAGACAGGGTTGGAATCCCATCTCTCCCATTCATTAGCTCTGCATCCTTGAGCAAGTTACTGAAACTTTCTGAACCTCAGTTTTCTCATCTATAAAGTGAAGTGAAGTTGCTCAGCCGTGTCTGACTCTTTGCGACCCCACAGACTGTAGCCCACCACACTCCTCCATCCATGGGATTTTCTAGGTAAGAGTACTAGAGTGGGTTGCCATTTCCTTCTCCAGAGGATCTTCCCAACCCAGGGATCAAACCTGGATCTCCTGCATTGTAGGCAGACGCTTTACCATCTGAGCCACCAATGGGCTATCATGAGTATTACATGAGATAATGTATATAGAGTGCCTCTATATACATATAGAGATAATGTATATAGTATATACATAAAAGTATCCCAAAATAGTGCTATTATAATGTGCATGCTCAGTTGCATTCAACTCTTTGCAATCCCATGGACTGTAGCCTGCCAGGCTCCTCGGTCCATGGGATTTACCCAGCAAAAATACTGGAGTGGGTTGCTATTTCCTCCTCCAGGAGATCTTCCCAACCCAGGGATCATACCTGTGTTTTCTGCAGCTTCTGCATTGGCAGGCAGATTCTTTACCACTGAGCCACCTGGGAAGCCCCAGTACTATAATAGCTAAATGTTATTGAATATGCCCTGTCTTCCAGGCTTCACACAGTAGATATTTTTTAATATTTTATTTATTTTTTAATTGGAAGAAAATTGTTTTATAATGTTGTGTTGGTTTCTGCCATACAGCAATGCAAATCAGTCATAATTTTATATATATATATATCCTCCCTCATAAGCCTTCCTCCCCTCCCCCAATCCCATCCCTCTAGGTAATCACAGAGTGATAGACTGGGCATCGTATGTTATATAGTGGCAGCTTCCCACTAGCTCTTTATTTTACACATGATAGTGTTGTATATATGTCAGTGCGACCTTCTCAGTTCGTCCCACTCTCTCTTTCCCTTGCTGTGTCCACAACTCCATTCTCTGTTTGTGTCTCCTCTCCTTCCCTGCAAATACGTTCATCAATACAATTTTTCCAGATTCCATATATATGTGTTAATATACAATGTTTGTTTTTCTCTTTCTGACTGACTTCACTCTATATAACAAGTTCTAGATTCATCCACCTCACTAGAATGGACTCAAATTCCTTCTTTTTATGGCTGAGTAATATATATATGTACCACTTCTTTATCCATTCATCTCTCAGTAGACATTTAACTTGCTTCCATGTCCTGGCTATTGTAAATAGTGCTGCAATGAACATTGTGGTACATGTATCTTTTTGAATTGTGGTTTTCTCAGGGTATATGCTTAGTAGTGGGATTGCTGCATCGTATGGTAGATTTATTCCTGGGTTTTTTTTTTTTTTTTCATTATTTTAAAGAACCTTAACGCTGTTCTCCATAATGGCTGTAGCAGTTTACATTCCTTCCAACAGCATAAGAGGGTTCCCTTTTCTCCACAAACTCCCTAGCATTTGTTGTTGGTAGATTTTTTGATGATGGCCATTCTGGTCGGTGTGAGGTGATACTTCATTGTGCTTTTGATTTGCATTTCTCTAATAATGAGTGATGTTGAACATCTTTTCATGTGTTTATTGGCCATCTTTATGTCTTTGGAAAAAATCTGTTTAGGTCTTCTACTCATTTTTTTAATTGTGTTGTTTATTTTTCTGATTTTAAGCTGTATGAACTACTTATATAATTTGGAAATTAATTCTTTATCAGCTGTTTCACTTGCAATTACTTTCTCCCCTTCTGAGGGTTGTCTTTTCATCTTGTTTATTGTTTCTTTTGCCATGCAAAAGCTGTTAAAGTTTAATTGAGTTCCACTTGATTATTTTTATTTTCATTACTCAAGGAGGTGAGTGGGAGATCTTGCTTCAGTTTATGTCAAAGAGTGTTTTGACACTATGGTTTCTTCTAAGAGCCTATGTTTTCTAATACACTATGCTTCTTTTAAGAGCCTATGTTTTCTTCTAAGACCTTTATAGTCTCTGGGCTTACATTTAAGTCTTTAATCCATTTTGAGTTTAATTTTGTGTATGGTGTTAGGAAGTATTCTAATTTATGTGCAGCTATCCAGTTTTCCCAATGTCATTTTTTGACGAGGCTGTCTTTTCTTCATTGTATATTTTTGCCTTCTTTGTCAAGAATAACATGTCCATACATGTGAGGGTTTATCTCTGCAATTTCTATCTTGTTCTATTGCTTTTTATTTCTGTTTTTGTGCCAGTACCATACTGTACTGATGACTGTGGCTTTGTAGTATAGTCTGAAGTCAGGAAGGTTGACTCCTCCAGCTCCATTTTTCTTTCTCAAGAATTGCTTTGGCTATTTGGAGTCTTTTCTGTTCCCATACAAACTATAACATTTTTTCTTCTAGATCTGTGGAAAATGGCCTTGGTAATTTAATAGAAATTGCATTGAATCTGTAGATGGCTTTGGGTACTCTAGTTGTTTTCACAATATTGATTCTTCCAATTCAAGAACATCATATCCCTCTCCATTGCATCATCACTGATTTTGCTTATCAGTGTCTTACAGTTTTCTTCAAACAGGTCTTTTGTCTCTATAGGTAGGCTTATTACTAGGCATTTTATTTGAATGCAAGGGATTTCTTTGTATTAATTTTGTACCCCGCAACTTTACTAAATTCACTGACTAGCTCTAGTAATTTTCTGGTGGCATCTTTAGGATTTTCTATGTATAGCATCATGTCATCTGCAAACAGAGAGAGTTTTATTTCTTCTTTTCCAATCTGGATTCCTTTTATTTCTTTTTCTTCTCTGATTGCTGTGGCTAGGACTTCCAAAACTATATTGAATAACAGTGAGGAGCATGGGCATCCATGTCTTTTTTCTGATCTAGAGGAAATGCTTTCAATTTTTTACCATTGAGAAAAACGTTTGGTGTGGGTTTGATGTATACGGCCCTTATTATGCTGAGGTAAGTTCCTTCTATGCCAATTTTCTGGAGAGTTTTTTTTTTTTTTTTTTTTTAATCATTAAGGTGTGTTGAATTTTGTCTAAAGCTTTCTCTGTATCTATTGAGATGATCATATGATTTTTATCTTTTAATTTGTTAATATGGTGTATAACATTGGTTGATTTGTGTGTATTGAATCCTTGCATCTCTGAGATGAAACCCACTTGATAATGGTGTATGAATACTTTTAAAGTGTTATTGGATTCTTTTTGCTAGAACTTGGTTGAGGATTTTGCATCTGTGTTCATCAGAGATTTTGGCCAGTGATTTCCTTTTTTGTGTGACATCTATGTCTGATTTTGGTATCAGGGTGATGGTGGCCTTGTAGAATGAATTTGAGAGTTTTCCTCTCTCTGCAATTTTTTGAAAGAGTTTGAGCAGGGTATGTGTTAGCTCTTCTCTAAACATTTGATAAAATTTGCCTTCAAGCCATTTGGCCAAGGAATTTTGTTTGTTAGAAGATTTTTTAATCAGAGTTTTGATTTCAGTGCTTATGATTGATCTGTTCATATTTTCTATTTCTTCCTGGTTCAGTCTTGGAAGGTTATACTTCTCTCAGAATTTGTCCATTTCTTCCAGGATGTCTATTTTATTGGCATACAGTTGCTCATAGTAGGCTCTTAGGATCCTTTGTGTTTCTGTGTTTTCCATTGTAAACTCTTTTTCATTTCTCATTTTATTGATTTGAGTCTTCTCCCTTTTTTACTGGTGAGCCTGGCTAATGGTTTGTCAATTTTGTTTACCTTTGGAATGAACCAGCTTTTAATTTTATTGATCTTTGCTATTATTTTCTTCATTTCTTTTTCATTTATTTCTGCTCTTTTTCACTCAGTCATGTCTGACTCTTTGTGACCCATCGACTGCAGCATGCCAGGATTCCCTATCCTTCACTGTTTCCCAGAGTTTGCTCAAACTCATGTCTGTTGAGTCCAAGATGCCCCCTTCTCCTCCTGCCCTCTATCTTTCCCTGCCCTTAATATGTCTGCTCTGATCTTTATGATTTCTTTCCATCTACTAAATTTGGGGTTTTTTCGTTCTTCTTTTTCTTGTTGCTTTAAGTGTTAGGCCAGGTTGTTTATTTGATGTTTTTCTTGTTTTCTGATGTAGGCTTGTATTGCTACAAACCTCCCTCTTAGCATTGCTTTTACTGCATCCCATAAGTTTTGAGTTGTTTTGTCCTTATTGTCATTTATTTCTAGGTATTTTTTTAAATTTCCTCTTTGATTTCTTCAGTGACTTCTTGGTTATTTAGAAGTGTACTTTTTAGTCTCCATGTGTTTGTGTTTTCTACATCCCCCCCCCCCCTGTAATTGATATGTAATCTTATAACATTGTGGTTAGAAAAAATTTCTGATATAGTGTTAGTTTTCTTAAATTTACCAAGGCGTGATTTGTGACCCAAGAAATAATTTACCCCAGAGAATGTTCCAGATAAAAAACTGCTACTGCTTTTGGATGGAATGTCCTATAAGATATCAGTTAGGTCTACTGTGTCATTTCAGGCTTGTGTTTCCTTATTAATTTTCTGTTTTGATCATCAGTCCATTGGTGTTAGTGGACTGTTAAAGTCCCCCATTATTATTGTGTTACTTATTATTTCCTCTTTTATAATTGCTACCACTTGCCTTATGTATTGACATGCTCCTATGTTGGGTGCATATATATTTATAATTGTTATAATTTCTTTTTGGATTGATCTCTTGATCCCTTCACTATTATGTAGTGTCCTTCTTTGTCTCTTTCTTTTGATTTCCATTTGCATGGAATATCTTTTTCCAGCCCCTCACTTTCAGTATGTATGTGTTCCTAGGTTTGAAATTGGTCTCTTGTAGACAGCATATATAGGGGTCTTGTTTTCGTATCCATTCAGCCAGTCTCTGTCATTTGGTTGGAGCATTTAATCCATTTACAATGTAAATGAATTAATTATTGATATATATGATCCTATTACCATTTACTTTATTGTTTTGAGGGTTCCCCCCCACCCTTGGTAGGTCTTTTCTTTCTCTTGTGTTTCCCAACAAGAGAATTTTCTTTAGCATTTGTTGTAAAGCTGGTTTGGTGGTGCTGAATTCTCTTAACTTTTGCTCATCTGTAAAGCTTTTGATTTCTCCATCAAATCTAAATGAGACTCTTGCTTTGTAGAGAAATATTGGTTGTGGGTTTTTTCCTTTCATCACTTTAAGTATATCCTGCTACTCCCTTCTGTCCTGTAGAGTTTCTGCTTGAAGATCAGCTGTTACCCTTAAGGGGACTCCCTTGTATGTCATTTGTTGCTTTTCTCTTGCTGTTTTTAATGTTTCCTTGTGTTTAATTTTTGTTAGTTTGATTAATATGGGTCTTGGCATGTTTCTCTTTGGGCTTTTCCTATATGGGACTCTCTGAGCTTCTTGTACTTGGGTAGCTATTTCCTTTCCCATGTTAGGGAAATTTTCAACTATGGTCTCCTCAAATTTTTTCTCATACCCTTTCTTTAATCTTCCTCTTCTGTTGCTGCTGCTGCTGCTAAGTCACTTCAGTCATGTGTGACTCTATGCGACACCCCCCCCCCCTTAATTCGAAGGTTGGTACACTTAATGTTTTCCCAAGGTCTCTGAGACTGTCCTCATTTCTTTTCATTCTTTTTTCTTTATTCTACTCTGCCTCAGTTATTTCCACCATTCTTTCAGTTCACTTATCCACTCTTCCGCCTCAGTTATTCTGCGGTCCCCTCTAGCATATTTTTTATTTCAGTCATTACGGTGTTCATCGTTGATTGTTAGGCCACTGCCCACACTTTCCTGGGAGCCTGTGCAGTCTGGCATTGCCAAGGAACCCACGAACTGGGGCCAGTTTCCCGGGAAGAACGCATGACCTGCCTCAGGCTGTAGCAAATGCCCGCAGGCCTCTGCCACTACAGGCACTCCCCACACATCCCAGCTGTGTCTGCTGTACCGCTCCTATTCCCCAGCCTGACTGAGCAACAGAGCCCTGAGCTTTCTTTCTCCTTTGTTTCTTTCTTTCTTTTTTTTTTCTATTTTTTTTTCTTTTTTTAATTTTACTTTACAATACTCTATTGGCTTTTTGTTTCTTATCGGTCCCCATGTCTTCTCCATCTCTGCCTCCATTTTAGTTCTGGGATTTGGGATCACCTTTACAGCCGTTGCTCTGAGTCCTTTTCTGGGCAGACGGCCTATTTCCTCTTCATTTGTTTGGCCTTTTTCATTTTTAGCATCCTCCCTCATCTGCCACATATTTCTCTTTTAATTTTGTTTAATTCACTGTGTTTGGAGTCTTCTTTCCTCGGGCTGCAAGGTTGTCGCTCCTCTTCCGCCTCCACTGGGTGGGGGCAGACCAGGGCCTTGTGAAGGTCTCCTGTTGGCGGGGGGCTGGTGTCTGTGTTCTGGTAGGTGGAGCTGGATCCTGTCTCTCTGAAGGGCAATTCCATGTCCAGTCGCATGTTTTGGGGAGTCTGTGAGCTCAGTATGCCTTTGGGCAGCCTGTCTGTGAACAGGTAGTGTTGTGCTCTTGTTTTGCTAGTTGTTTGGAGTGATCATCTGGCACTGGAGCTTGCTGGTCTTCGTGTGGGGTCAGGTCTTAGCATTGAGATGGACACCTTTGGGAGAGCTCTTGTTGATTAATAATCCACGCGGTCAGGAGTTTGCTGTTGTGCGATGTTCCAGGCTTGGTCTTCCACCTTGGAAATTCAGGCTCAAACCCTGGCTGGAGCACAAAGACTCCACAAGCCACATAGCACAGAAGAGAAAAAGAAAGAAAGAAATGGAGTAAATATCAAGCAAACATACAAACAAACAAAAAGAATGGACGGACAAAACCCCACGACAAATGGTAAAAGCAACACCAAACATACAGGAACACACAATGAAACTCACACAAAGAAAAAAGAAGAAGAAAAAGAGGAACCAACAAAGAAGAGGCAATCAAACCAATAAACAAACATACAGATGAAAACGAACACTGAAAACGAGAGTAGCAAAAATACAAAACCAAAACCACGGGGGGAGATACAATATAATGAAAAACTACTGTAGAAAAAGGGAAAAATACAATACAGTAATTTTTTTAAAGCATTAAAAAAGGAAAAGGTAAGCAAAAAAAAAAATTGAAGAACTAATAAAAAAAAAAGAACAACAACAGAACGAAATGAAAAAATAAAAAAGGCAGGGTGGTAGCAAGAAGAATATTTTCCTACGGCCTCACTTGTCCCTGCCACATAGCGAGCTCCGGCCAATCTGTCTACTCAGAAAGTCCTCTAATATTTCTAGGAAGGTCTCTGGACCTGCTGGCACTGTGGAGTCAGCTCAGACTCGGATCTGGTCTTACTCCAGCTTGTACTTGCTTCCAAAGTCCACGATTGTCGCCAAAGTCCACAGCCTCAAGCTGATTGCAGGGATTTAACCTGCTGCACCTGTAGCTACAGACGTGAATTCCCTTCCTCTCCTTTGGTCACACAGCTCCTCGTGTTCAGCTTTGGTTTTGGCCCCACCTCTGTTTGTCGGCCACATTCCATTGTTTGTTCCCAGCCCAGACAGTGAAAGTCGCTCAGTCATGTCCGACTCTTTGTGACCCCATAGACTGTACAGTCCATGGAATTCTTAAGCCCAGAATACTGGAGTGAGTAGCCCGTTTCCTTCTCCAGCAGATTTTCCCAACCCAGGGGTCAAACCCATGTCTCTTGCATTACAGGCAGATTCTTTACCAGCTGAGCGACCAGGGAAGCAAATGCAGCAGCTGCATAGGGCTCACTTGCTCAGTTGGGCTGGGGAGCAGGAGAGGTACGACAGACAGCTGGGACGTGTGGGGAGTGTCTGTGGTAGAGAGGCCTGCGGGGGATTTGCTACAGCCTGAGGCAAGTAATATGCTCTCCCAGGGGAATTGGCCCCAGCTTGTGGTCCCTCGGCAGTGCCAGACTGCGCAGGCTCCCGGTAAGGTATGGGCAGTAACCTGCCTGCTCACAGCTTGGCAGCAGTGGCAGCAGCCTTCACACCCACTCCTGGGGTCACGGACTGCAGCAGTGGCCCAGCCTGCCTCTGGCACTTATAAAGGTGGTGTCCTGCCATCTGCAAGCGTTCGGAGTTAGACAGTCTCTTTTCTCTCTGGCTGGCCCAGGCTTTCCCCTGGATTCCCTCAACTGCATTGCAGTCGCCCCTCAGGCTGTCTTCACGGCAGTTAAAGCTGTCCTCTTCCTGGGGCCTGACTCCAGAGACTGAGCCTCAGCATCCAGCCCCGACTCACCATGGCAGGCATGCAAACAAGCATCTCATGCTGGGAAGTGCTGGTCGGTGCTGATCCCTGTGCTGAATTCTCTCTGCCCACCTGTTGCTGTGCTCCCCTCTGAGGTTCTGAAGCTGCCCCCATTTCCCTCCATGAGGGGGTTTCCAAGTGTGTGGAAACTTTTCCTCCTTTATAGGTCCCTCCCTGAAGCACAGGTACTGTCTTGATCCCTCTGGCTCTCTTTTTTTTTTTTCTGATTTCTTTTGCCCTACCCTGTTACATGGAGATTAGCTTAGAGGTCTTCTGCCAGTGTTCAGTAGATGTTCTGTAGGAACTGTTCCACATACAGACGTATCTTTTATGTATTTATGGGGAGGAAGATGATCTCCACATCTCACTCCTCTGCCATCTTGAAAGTCCCCCCTCCCCAGTAGGTATTTTCATGGGAAAGTGATTAACTGCATGGTTAAGAACATTCACTGGGTTCAAATCCTAGCTCTTAAAGTGAAAGTGAAAGTCACTCAGTCATGTCTGATTCTTTACAATCCCATGGAATATACAGTTCATGGAATTCTCCAGGCTAGAATACTGAGTGGGTAGCCTTTCCCTTTTCCAACGGATATTCCCAACCCAGGAATTGAACCAGGGTTTCCTGCATTAGGCTACATGCTATATGCCTTTCAGTTCAGTTCAGTTCAGTAGCTCAGTCGTGTCGACTCTTTGTGACCCCATGAACCACAGCACGCCAGGCCTCCCTGTTCATCACCATCTCTCAGAGTTCACTCAGACTCGCGTCCATCGAGTCCGTGATGCCATCCAGCCATCTCATCCTCGGTCGTCCCCTTCTACTCCTGCTCCCAACCCCTCCCAGCATCATAGTCTTTTCCAATGAGTCAACTCTTTGCATGAGGTGGCCAAAGTACTGGAGTTTCAGCTTTAGCATCATTCCTTCCATAG
>SJYV01027445.1:15875-50846 GCA_006410875.1 Neotragus pygmaeus
TGCACAGTAGTTTGAACATTCTTTGGCATTGCCTTTCTTTGGAATTGGAATGAGAACTGACTTTTTCCAGTCCTGTGGCCACTGCTGAGTTTTCCAAATTTGCTGGCATATTGAGTGCAGCACTTTCACAGCATCATCTTTCAGGATTTGAAACAGCTCAACTGGAATTCCATCACCTCCACTAGCTTTGTTTGTAGTGATGCTTTCTAAGGTCCACTTGACTTCACATTCCAAGATGTCTGGCTCTAGATTAGTGATCACATCATCATGACTATCTGGGTCATGAAGATCTTTTTTGTACTATTCTTCCGTGTATTCTTGCCACCTCTTCTTAATATCTTCTGCTTCTGTTAGGTCTAGACCATTTCTGTCCTTTATCGAGCCCATCTTTGCATGAAATGTTCCCTTGATATCTCTAATTTTCTATTTAAGCTCTCTATGATCATTTAAATAATACTAATAATAGTACCTATTTTATAGGGACACTTTGAGGTTAAGTGAGCTAATTCAGGCAAAGAGATTATAACAGAGCAAAGCATACGGTCATTACCTCTGAAAATGTTAGCCAATATTATTCAAGAGCCTGTTTCTTCAGTTAAAGTAATGTGCATATGTTAAATGTTCTCAAAGGTCTGCAGCCACATTCTTAATGGCATTTGGCTTGATTATAGCCCAACAGTGGAATGCTTTTTGCACTCAACTCCCTCCTGAAGAAACACTATGAGGAAATTTTAATGATTGCTAGGTAGTTCTCATTCTTCTGGAATATAGTTGGGACCAGAACCTCCAGGGGCATGCAGTTTTCAGGAATACATATGCCCTTAGTGTTTCTAAGACCAAAAAGAACCTTCAAAACAGAGTCATATGTCTTGAAGATAATAGTGACAATTTGAAATCAATATCTCACAATGTGGAAGACCACCCAAAGAATTGAATTTGAGCACACTAAAATTGTAAGCACAGTCAGGCAAACTGTTTCACAATTACAGTGCAAATTGATAGCTAAAGTAAGTCCATTATTTTAAAAATAAGGTATCTACTATTCTCACATATCCTGTTAACAAAATGAGAAGTTCCAAGCATCCTTGAAAAATTAGGTAGTAACCCAAGAAAACTAGGAGCATGCCTAAAGATATATCTCTTAAGGTACAGGGTATTTTAACAGGAAACCATGCAGTAAAAAATGACTGAATATTTCTGATGGACCAGTTCCCTCAGTTTGAATGTGGATATGGAAAACAAACATAGCACAGTTGAGAAACCACTGGACTGGGAGATAGAGAAGCATATTTGTGTAATTTGGCCTTGAAGATCAAGCTGACAATGGCTAACGTTCTTACTTCACAGCCTTGCACAGCTCTGGGAGGGCCTGTCACTCTCACTGGGTCCTCACAAAATTAGATATAGTTTCGGTAGCAAAATTATAGATTTGGTCTGATCAGTGGTGCCCTTTGGAGTTGTGCAGTAACAGCCTGCACAGCTGCACATGGCTATTCTGACATAAGCTAGTATTCTGGGCTCTTGTAAGTCATGGCATAGGAACTCTGACTCAGGCAGGAGAGAGAAATATGAAACACACATTCTGTAGTTCTTATGTACACCTCAAGAAAATAAATTCTGGCTTATTTTCAATCATCCCAAGACTCCACAATGTCATCTTTTCAATAGATACTATGCCAGTTCCTGTTAAACAAATAATATGTGATACCCATTTATGCTTAATCTGAATGTTCATAAGCATAAATGTCACTAACTGCTTGAAAGATAAATTTCTTTATATACTTACAGTGCAACTGCAGAGCTACCCTGCAGATCTGTAAGCTTTGTAGCTTTGTAGAGGTTTAAACTTTTATGGTTTGTAGAGGTTTGTAGAGGTTTAACCTTTTATGGTTTCAATTTGCTACCACCTGGGGCAAAGGGATTTGAAATATCAAGTTACTGAAGCTCCTTAATTTCTTGGCAAGACTTAAGTGAATTCTAGGATACTCCATGCAGTCAGCTTACCACTAATAGATTTTTTAAGATAAACGCATTTAACATTTATACTCAGTGGGCTTTTTTTAAATAAAAAAAAAACAATTACTTACACAGCATTAATTATATAAGCTGCCTCCTCCTGACTATTCAAATTCTTGTCTTCCAGGGCCATTTCTGAATATCGACACATCAGGTCCTGAAAAAAGAACAGCCATAACATGCCTTCAGGGATGAAGAGGCATAAAATGACCAGGGGCCTTTTCTAATGTGTAATACTATTGACCGTGTCTGAGGCTTGAAATCAAACCCACCAGTAACATTTTTCCTTCTGTAAAGGGTTTAAAACATTACGGAGCAGCTCCTATGGGGTCAGGCCCCTGCCCACCTCTCTAACCTCATATTGCTCTGCCTGCTCTCTCACTTCCAGTCACAAAGACACAGATAGGCCTTTTCTCAGCTCTAAGAACACACAGCTTTCTCCCACCTCAGGGCTGTCAGTGGGCAATGCCTTCACTCCCAGTGAAACCAAACAGAAACCTGTGGGGCTCCTGGGCAGGAAAGTCTTTCTGTGTCACCTGCTTCTCGTTTACAGGGAATAGACTCAGCCTCCGTGACCTTCCCTGATTCCAAAGGGCAGGTTCAAATAGCTGTTGATCAGGGAAGGGAGGGGATGCAGAGACAAGGGAGGAGTAGGCAAAAAACAACAGTGCAGCCTTGGGGCAGAGTCCTAGTTCCCCTCGAGGGATGCGGATAACAGTATCTCTGAGCACTTCTGCAGAACTAAAACCCTGAATACNAATATACAGGCTGCCCAAAGTCACTCCAAACCCACTGACATCTCATAACTCATTACTGGACACTTCACTTCACTCCAGAGAGAAAAAATCCAGCTCCACCCACCAGAATACCAACACAAGCTTCCCTAACCAGGAAACCTTGACAAGCCACCCGTAGAAGTCCACCTATAGTGAGGAAACTCCACAAACTTCCAGAATACAGAAAGGCCACCACAAACACAGCAATATAAACAGGTGAAGAGACAAAGGAATACCCAGCAGGTAAAGGAACAGGATAAAATGCCCACCAAACCAAACAAAAGAGGAAGAGATAGGGAATCTACCTGATAAAGAACTATGAATAATGATAGTGAAAATGATCCAAAATCTTGAAATCAAAATGGAAACTCAGATAAATAACCTGGAGACAAGGATTGAAAAGATGCAAGAAAGGTTTAACAAGGACCTAGAAGAAATAAAAAAGAGTCAGAATATAATGAATAATGCAATAAATGAGATAAAGAACACTCTGGAGGGAACAAATAGTAGAATAACAGAGGCAGAAAATAGGATTAGTGAAGCAGAAGATAGAATGGTAGAAATAAATGAATCAGAGAGGAAAAAAGAAAAAAAATTAAAAGAAATGAAGACAATCTCAGAGACCTCCAGGACAACGTTAAACGCCCCAACATTCGAATCATAGGAGTCCCAGAAGAAGACAAAAAGAAAGACCATGAGAAAACAAACAAGATAAACCCAAGGCGAAACATTCTAAGACACATGTTAATCAAATTAACAAAGATCAAGCACAAAGAACAAATATTAAAAGCAGCAAAAGAAAAAAAAATAACACACAAGGGGATTTTCATAAGGATAATAGCTGATCTTTCAATAGAAACTCTTCAGGCCAGGAGGTAATGGTAGGGCATACTTAAAGTGATGAAAGAAAATAACCTACAGCCCAGATTACTGTACCCAGCAAGGATCTCCTTCAAATATGAAGGAGAAATCAAAAGCTTTACAGACAAGCAAAAGTTGAGAGAATTCAGCACCATCAAACCAGCTCTCCAACTAAGGCTAAATAATCTTCTCTAGACGTGAAACACAAAAAGGATGTATAAATTCGAACTCAAAACAATAAAGTAAATGATAACAGGATCATACTGCTGCTGCTGCTGCTGCTGACAGTCGTGTCATACTTATCAATAATTGCCTTAAATGTAAATGGGTTGAATGCCCCAACCAAAAGACAAAGACTGGCTGAATGGATACAAAAACAAGACCCCTATATACGTNTACTTGAGGAAGCATTCCTCATTCCACAGAGAAGGTCACAGTTTGGTAATCTCAGGGACCACAAGCTCATCAGGAGATCACTTGAGACCAGACCAAAGGACTGAAGGCCCTGCACACACTCTGACCCTTATCAGTAACCCCACCCTTGAACCACTGCTATAAAGTGAAAGTGAAGTCGCTCAGTCTGACTCTTTGCGACCCCACGGACTGTAGCCTACCAGGCTCCTCTAACCATGGGATTTTCCAGGCAAGAATACTGGAGTAGGTTGCTATTTCCTTCTCCAGGAGATCTTCCCAACCCAGGAATTGAACCCAGGTCTTCCGCACTGTAGGCAGACGCTTTACTGTCTGAGCCACCAGGACTCCTGGGTTGGAACACACAGTTTTGAGGGCATGAGCCCACTGTGTCCCCCTTTGTCTGACAAAGCAATAAAGCTATTCTTTTCTACCTCACCCCAAACTCTTGTCTCCAACATTTGATTCAGCACTGGTGAACAGAGGCCAAGTTTCAGCATCACCAGGGCCAGGACTAGGCACTCACTTCTCAGGTGCAAATCTAAGGGGCACAAGAAACTCAGTAACTAAGATAAATAATATTTTAATACAATAATTTTTTTAATTAATGACAAAAAGCCTTGGAGAATACAATATCAAACCCAGTCCTGAACTTGCACCATTCGACCTCACTTTCTTTTCAAGCTGACCTTAGGTCTACTTGCCAGCAAAACCAATTTGCTGACACCAGATTGTGGTGAAGGAAAGTACAGTGTTTATTGCAGGGTGCCAGGAAAGGAGAATGGGCACCTAATATTCAAAAGACCCCAAAACCCTGTAGCTTTCAGGGAAGGTCCCCCCCCCCCACAAACTTTACATTTGTATATTGGCATATAGCTGATTAACAATGTTGTGGTAGTTTCAGGTGAACAGTGAAGGGACTCAGCCACACATGTACATGTATCCATTCTCCCCCAAACCCCACCTCCATCCACTCTGGCACATAACTTTGAGTAGAGTTCCATGTGCTAAATAATAGGTCTTTGTTGGTTATCTGTTTTGAATATAGCAGTGTGTACATGACATTAGGGAAGGTTTTTTAAAGGCAACATTTGGGGTGAGGGTTGCAGCTCACAGACTTTCTTAGGATTGGTAGATGGTGAGGTGACAGGTAGGGTGGCGTTTTGGAAAACTTAATCATCAACCAGTCTGAGGTCTACGTACTGGTGGTCATCGTATAGTCACCACCTGGGTAGGGGGGCTTAGTTTCTGCAGAACAACTCAAAGGTATGCAACACATCATTATATATATCCCTTGGAGGAAGACCTAGGACTCACAGAACTATTGTTTAGGCTATCTTACTTTTCTTGCTTGACTGCTTTTCTTTTGTTTCTGCATTCCCTCAATTCTCTAATTAATAATGCTTTGAGTCTGCATTTTGGAACTCAGGGAAGAGCTGCTGCTGCTGCTGAGTCACTTCAGTCGTGTCTGACTCTGTGCGACCCCATAGACGGAAGCCCACCAGGCTCCTCTGTCCCTGGGATTCTCCAGGCAAGAACACGAGTGGGTTGCCATTTCCTTCTCCAATGCATGAAAGTGAAAAGTGAAAGTCGCTCAGTTGTGTCCCACTCAGCGACCCCACGGACTGCAGCCTACCAGGCTCCACTGTCCATGGGATTTTCCAGGCAAGAGTACTGGAGTAAGTTGCCATTGCCTTCTCTGCAGGGAAGAGCTAAGAGACTAAAAAAGCCTTTTTCTACGGTTACAGTGNCGCTCAGTTGTGTCCCACTCAGCGACCCCACGGACTGCAGCCTACCAGGCTCCACTGTCCATGGGATTTTCCAGGCAAGAGTACTGGAGTAAGTTGCCATTGCCTTCTCTGCAGGGAAGAGCTAAGAGACTAAAAAAGCCTTTTTCTACGGTTACAGTGGAGATGGAGGGACTTTCATCCCTGGGAAAGCTTTACAGTGTCCTGCTTCATTTTAGCTTCACCTTAATCCTAGCCTTGTTGGATCCTGTCCTTGAACTTTTAGTACTTTGCTACTATGGACTTTTTATTAGCATCACTTTGGATTTTTTACACATTGCATTACAACAGTTTATCTTGATTATTGATCCTCCTTGCATCCTCTTTAATTTTGCACCAGGGCAAATGCCTCCCTTGTCTCACCCTATTCCCAGGGAATCTATTGGATACCTTGTGAATTGTTTGTTTGTTGGCTCACATACCCTTCATTGTGGTTTTGGTCACAATAACCAGGCTCTTCTCAGAAGTCTGCCCTCAGACAAGAGGACAGCTATGTTCAGGGAGAGCTACAAGCAGCAGGGAGCTCCTACCACCTCCCCTTCCTGTCATGCTCATCCCACATCTTTAGGGGTTCCTCCTCCAGGGAATATTACCTAAGTCAGAGCTTTGTAGCACCCACTCTATGTGATCCCAACATTCTCACTCAGTTTTCTGTAGGGCTGGCTGCTTCTCACCATCTCACTGATGTTGCAATGTCAACCTGCTCCTTCTCTGGCCAACAAAGCCCTTCCTTTATTGTATTTAACAGCATCCTGTTTTCTTTCTTCTTAGTGCTTCTGATAGTTTACAATTGTTTTATTTACTTGCTTACTTTTATCCGGTTATTGGATCCTCTTACTAGCAGTCAAGCTTCAAAGGACAGAAGCCATATCTGTGCCTGTCATTTAATCAACCTCCCCCCAGCCCTGGAGTGTCATGTCAGCACAGTGCTGGATGCTCAACTAACAACTGCACATCAAGTCAGCATCCTTGCTTCCTGTGGACTGAGAACTGGATACTGATGAAAAGCTGTGCCCATTTGTGAAGGTGAATGACTACTTTGTGGGTCCACTTAAAATTATTCATAAAATTAAAGGAAATCTGCCTGAGGGATTTGGATTATAAAAGCCTATAAAACTAAAACAAACAAACAAAAACAAAACCTCCTGAGAGGATATCATTTTCTGTTTTCTTACCATGAAGGCAGATTCTCTGCATCAGAATGTCTAATCTTCAGGAAAACAAAATAAACTCAGCTAAGCAATAAAAAGGATTATTAGGATACAAAATTAAGGAGTAGAATAATAAAGGCCTAATGAAACCTCCAGATTTTGCATCATCAGTAGTACATTGTTATACTAGCAGAAATGCACTTACAAAGTATCAAAGAAAGATTTGTGAGTCAAGAGTTCTAAGGGCGGATGTTGCTGTTAGGGAGAAAATTACAATTCTAACTTCTCATACCTGGGGCACCAGGGAACTGGAGTTCATACACCTTCCTTGGCAAAGAGACTGACTACTAACAATTTCCCCCAGCTTTAAAAATATTTCTTGTTTCTCCTTTCTGACTGATTCTTTAATGCAGCACATCTTCAAGTCCTAGAAGATATATAAATGCTAATATGTACTTCCCAGTATCCCTTTCATTTTAAATACCTGTAGTTGTTCATCAATGTAAGGAAGTTTTAGAATTTCTATTGCAGATGGTCTCAATGAAGGACTCTTGTTCAACATGCTGTAATGTTTAAAAAGATGATTATGTTTCAAATGAACTAAAATGTAAGTACAATTTAAAATTGTTTATGCAGCAATACATTTCTTTCCGTACCTTTCCATAATGGCATTCAGCTGTCTTGGGTATCTCTTAGGGAGAGAAGGAGTGTCTCCTTCAACAATTTTTAAAACAATGGATAAGAAACTGGAGCCAGTGAACGCATGATTCATGCAGCACATCTCATACAAAATGCATGCCAGGGACCTGAAGACACAGTCAAAGAATCTGAATGAGGAATAAATGTCCTCTTTTAAATTTGATCCTCATACAAAGTACAAAACCTCAGATGTGCTAGGGCACTGGATGTGAGGCACTAACAAACACTTTGTTTTCTACTTAAATACATGTTTATTAAAAAAAAAAAAAGGAAAAACTGAAAGCAGAAAGCACAAAATGCAAGTCTGAATGCACACCTTCTGTTAGAGGAGAGCAAACAATCCAACAGGAATATGCCTATACAGAGGAGGGACTCAATAAATATTTGATAAAGGTAGTAAGGAATCTTCGAATTAACCTCTTTGAAGGAAAAATAAAATGCAGATGAATACTGTCTTCCTAAGGCAGTTCAGTTAGTGTTATATATCCAAATTAAATTTAAATTTATTAGCCTAGCCTTCCCTCTAATGTGTGCCCAAGAATTTTGAAAAGGAAGCTGGCATCTTTATTAGTTTTCTAAATAGAATCCATTTGCAAATAGGGTGGGAGAGTGGTTGCCTGCAGCTCATATTAATGTGCATAAATTCTCCCTTCAGGAGTATGAAACAGAATATTAAGGTTCTAGATCAGTCCAACACGAATTTGTAATAACTATGCAAATCACTCATCTCTAAACCAGTAGAAAAATATTTTAAATAATCTATATCATTAAGAAAACTAAGGGGAAATTTCTGCCTGAACTTACTGTTAGGAAAGAACTTTTCTCCTGAATAATGGGTTAATTTTACCTTCTGGGTATTTTGAATTATATAACTAGCCAGGTCTCCCTTTTCTTATTAGTTGTTTGAAAGATCAGAAATAAATTTGCCACTGACTTTGTGTAAGCTGTGTTTTATGTAACTTCAAACATAAAAGGCAAAGTATATGTCAATATGTACATACATACATGAATACTGTCTTTTTAATCATTTTATAGGTGTTCAACAAAATGTGCATTTGTAAGAAAATCCTGGATGCATATATTGAAAATGTTTTTGTTCCAGTAAATAATAACACTAAAAATGTTTAAATGATTGGTATTTTACATATTACAAAGCACTTTCATACAGATCTCAACAGAGCCTCATAATTTCCCAATGAAATAGAGCCAATAATATACTTTCTCCCTTTTTGACATGATGAAACTGGCTCAGAGAAGTTAAATGACTTGGTTTAGGTTAAACTGACTCTTGAGTTAAGTATTTTTCTTTTCAAATCTGAGACTATTCCCATTATAGAACTCTAGAAATAAGGGGATGTTAGGAGAAATTACATGATATTGACTAGAACGGCAAGCTCAATGTCAACTTTATAAACTATGAAAATAATTTGAAGCTCAATAAATTTTCATCTATCTGTAAGACTATTAAATGGTATTTGGTATAGATGCACATATTTAGATTTCTATACCCAGGAAAACAATTTCTTTCAAATAAAGGTGAAACAAACACATTTTTAGACAAAGAAAAATTGAGAGAATTCATGGCAACAGGAAAGCACTAAAATCCTAAAAGGGAGTTCTTCCAACAGATGGACAATGATCCCAGACAGAAATAAGAAATGAAAGAAGGAATGAAGAACACTGGAAAAAGTAAATTTTGAATACGTTTAATCAACATGAACTCAATAAAACAATATTAACTATCTTGTGGGATTTAAAATGACATAGAATAATGCTTTTGACAAAAATAATGCAAAATACAGAAGAGGGTAAATAGAGTTAAAGTATCATAAGATCCTAACATTACTGGGAAAGTGGTAAAAGTAGTCATTTTTGTTGTCGTTTAGTCACTAAGTCATGTCCGACTCTGTGACCCTATGGATTGTAGCCCTACAGCCTCCTCTGTCCATGGAATTTTCCTGGCAAAAATACTGGAGCAGGTTGCCATTTCCTTCTCCAGGGGATCTTCCCAACTCAGGGATCGAATCCATGTTTCCTACATTAGTAGGCAAATTCTTTACCACTGAGCCATCAGGGAAGACCTGGTAATTTTTACTAGACTGTAGTAAATCGAGATTATTGTCTGAGTCACCAGGGAAGCCAAGTCAAGAATGCATACTGTAACCACTAGAGTTACCACCAGAAGAATGGTAAAACAATGTATAACTGACAAGTGTAAAACTAATCAGTTACTAGAGGGAAAAAAAAATCAAACAATAAAAATTAAATTAAAAGCAAGAAAGGACAAAAGAACATAAAACAAGTGAGATGTGAAGATTAAAAAGAAGACAAACTGTCATTAAGCATTTCAACATGATTATGTATATCAAAAAGGTCAAAAGACACTACAAACTACTAGAATTAATAATTGAATTTAGCAAGGTCGTTGGATACAAAGGTCAATTCTATAAGCCTTCAACAAGCAAATTTTAAAAACAAAATTTTAAATGTCATTAACATTACAAAATGTCAGATATGTAGGTATAAATTAAACACAACATGTGCAAGACCCTTCATGATAGCCTTAGTACTTTGCTGAAAGAAATTAAAGAAGATCTTTAAAAGGAGGGATAAATTCACACTCTTGGATTGAGACATTCAATATTCTCTGAAGATACCAATTTTTCCCAGAAGATCTATAGACCTAATGCAATATAAATCCAAATCCTAGCAGACTTTTTTGTAGCTGATGCTAAAGTTTACATGGAATTACAAAAGGAAAAGGGTAGCCAAGGCAACTGAAGATGAATAAGTTTGGAGGTCCTGTATTGCCAAACAGCAAGACTATTATGAAGTTGCATTTCTTATGAAAGTATGATACTGGAAAAGAAGACAAAAATATAGCAGTGGAACAAAATACAGATCGAACCAGATCTGCACATAGTCAACTAGTTGACAAATGCAAAGATAAATGCACTGTGGTAGAGAGAAAGATGATCTTTTTAATAAATTATGCTAGGACAATTGAACATCCATATGGAAAATATGACATACAAATGCCTCTCTCACATAATATTCAAGCACAAAAACCAATTACAGGTGGGTCTAAATGAAAATAAAGTCATAAAATTTTAAGAAAAACAGGTAAACATCTGCCTGATCTTGGTGTAAGCAAAGATTTTTTTTTTTAAGTAAAATGCAAAAAGCATGAACAATAAAGTTAGGGACTGATAAATGGACTTCATTAAAATTATAAACATCTATTCACAAAGTCAAATCTGAGTTTCATGAAGACATAATTCTACCTGAGTCATACTTGACGAATGTATTGGGGTTATGAAAAGATGAGGAACTATCTGGCTAGATGGACCATGGAACAGTTAGATTTAGAGAACAACTCGGTAATCAATTTTGATGCAAAACTACTTCCTTTTTTGGGAAATCCTTTCAGCTACACTGAATGCATGCTGCTTTCCATTTACCTATTTTATTTTGAGCTACTGATATTGGCTGTGCTGCAGCACATGGAGACTTCATTTATCAGCCAGTAACTTGTGGAAAGGGATCTGCTCTGGTCCCAGTGCACCTATCTGGCACAGAAGTCAGTAAATGAAATATGAGCCAATATGATGTAGAAACTTTGATGACATTTGGGGCAAAAGATTTTTTGATTATCCTGACCCAGTTTTACAATCTATCTACTATGTATACTTTGTATTCTAATAACTATACATATATGTAGCTATATGTCTATGTTTTAATTTTCTCGAGTACTCTTGCCTTGGAAATCCCATGGATGGAGGAGCCTGGTGGGCTACAGTCCATGGGGTCGCTAAGAGTTGGACATGACTCAGTGACTTCACTTTCACTTTTCACTTTCATGCCTTGGAGAAGGAAATGGCAACCCACTCCAATGTTCTTGCCTAGAGAATCCCAGGGACAGCGGAGCCTGGTAGTCTATGGGGTCGCACTGAGTTGGACACGACTGNACTTCACTTTCACTTTTCACTTTCATGCCTTGGAGAAGGAAATGGCAACCCACTCCAATGTTCTTGCCTAGAGAATCCCAGGGACAGCGGAGCCTGGTAGTCTATGGGGTCGCACTGAGTTGGACACGACTGAAGTGACTTAGCAGTTTCCAACCAGGCATATCTACATGGGAATAATTACATTATCTCAAACTTATCACTTCTATCCTTTTTGAAGGTTTTTCTCTTATTTGACTCCCAGGTCTTAAATATGGCAATGCAACAGCAGGGAAGGGTCAGGGGCCAGGAGGTGAGTTGAAAAAAAACAAGAGATATATTTTACTTAGAAGTCTGCAACTTGCATTCCTTCCCCCACCCCCATCCCCTGCAAAATACAGCCAACTGTGAAGAAGTAAACAAATAAATCCCTGAGGGGGTGAATGTGGCAGTGAAAGGGAAGACTGGGATCAGGTGTATGAAGCAAATTATACCTGAATTCCATAAACTTGCCATCTGTCCAAATTGACCAGAACTGCTCAGAGGATTTCTGATGCACAGATTGATAATGAATTGCAAATGTAACTCTGACTTTGTCTTGTCTCGAGATGAATAAATTTTACTCTTTGAAATTTGCCCTGATTCTGCAAAGAGGAGCCTACCCGACAGTGGTCCATGACTTTAGTAATGGAAATTTTATTGATTTTCTAGATAATATGTTTACTTAAGCAAGGACTACCCTAACATATCCATATCTGGAAAAAAGTATATATAATTTAAGCAGCTGAATAAGTAGAGTAATAGAAATTTAATACAAGTATAGCAGGTTTTGCTTTAATATGTTACCCTAAATAAAAGTCTTTAGTGTAGTATTGTTGAAAATCAACATAAATTCAGTCAATATGATGAATGACTCTGGGGCTGCTTGAACAAATTTTAAGAAGTATATATTAATAACTACTATCTATTAAGGGCCAATCATATCCCAGAATCTGTAGTGGTTCTTCCCAAGCTTTAATATGCATACAAATCTCCCAAGGAATTTGTTAGAATGCTACTTCTGAGTATTTGGGGAGAAATGGTGGTTACACTGGGAGCATAGTTTCTGTATCTTCCCTGAATTCTCATGTAAAACAGAGCAGCCAGATAGCAAAACTTAAAACCAGGGCCAACATTTTCAATAGTTAGGTGAAAAAGTGTCTCCTTGAGCCTCAAGGTACAAGTATATGGAGACAAATCACAATTGCCACATGACCTGCATAATGTCAGCATCTGTGTGAGAAGAAGCAGAGTCAGTGGAGTAAGCGACTGAGAGACAAAACAATAAAAGACTCTCAGAACAGTCAGCAGGTACTCGCTGAAAAGCACAGGGGCCAATCTAAGAACAGCAGCTGAAACTCACAGGGGTTCTGCCCATTCCATAATCAGAGGGAATGCGAGAAAACCCCAGGGTAAGGCCTAAAGGGACTGGAGCAGGAAGATCACAGGGCAGAGGGGAAACAAAAGGGAAAGACTGTTTGATCTTTAGCTGTTCTTGGGATCATGGTCATAGACTCCACACAAACCATAAAGTCTGGGAAATAAACATGGATAGTGTTCAAAGCTGGGTCGAGAGGCGGGTTGGCAACAATGATGAAAGCATCTTTCCAATGCCAGCTGTTACTCAGTCCCTCACTGCACAGAGGCTGCTTGTGGCAGCAGCATGTATTGCTTATGTGACATAAGAGACTTCATATATTGGAATCTAAAGAAGGGTACAAATGAACTTATTTACAAGACAGAAATAAAATTACAGATGTAGAAAACAAACTTACAGTTACCAGCAGGTAAGGGGAGGAGGCGTAAATTGGAATTTGGGGATTGACATATACACGCTACTATATATAAAACAGATAATAATAAGAAACCTGCTGTATAACACAGAAAACTCTGCCCAATGCTCTGTAATGACCCATATGGGAAAAGAATCTAAAAAAGAGTAGGTATATGTATATGTATAACCTAGACAGTGTATTACAAAGCAGAAACATCACTTTGCTGACAAGAGTCTATACAGACAAAGCTGTGGTTTTTCCAGTGGTCAAGTATGGATGTGAGAGCTGGACCATAAAGAAGGCTGAGCGCCAAAGAATTGATTCTTTTGAATTGTGGTGCTGGAAAAGACTCTTGAGAGTCCCTTGGACTGCAAGGAGATCAAACCAGTCAACACTAAAGGAAATCAATTCTGAATATTCATTGGAAGAACTGATGCTGAAGCTGAAGTTCTAATACCTTGATCACCTGATGTGAAGAACTGACTCATTGGAAAAGACCCTGATGCTCGGAAAGATTGAAGGCAAAAGGAGAAGGGGGCAGCAGAGGATGATATGGTTAGATAGCATCACTGACTCAATGGACATGAATCTGAGCAAATTCCGGGAGATGGTGAAGGACAGAGGAGCCTGGCATGCTATAGTCCATGGGGTCGCTAAGAATCAGACACGACTTAGCAACTGAACAATGACAAAAATAAATGTTTCACTTTGCTGTACACAAGAAGCTAACAAAACATTGTAAATCAGCCACACTCCAATAGAATTCTTTTTTAAAAAAAGATACTTTACACTTTGAGTGGATGGTTGTGTTCCAGTGGCTTTCATCATCTTTGATAGTCTCCGGAAGCTCTTTAAGATGGCCTTAACCTTAGGACTTCCTGGTGGTTCAGTGGTTAAGAATCTGCCTTGCAATGCAGGGGGGATGCAGGTTCCATCCTTGGTCAGGGAACTCAAATCCCACATGTCACACAGCAAATAAGTCTTTGTGCCACAACTACTGAGCCCTCCTGCCACAACTAGAGAATAATCCATGCACAGAAATGAAAGATCTCGCATGCCCCTGCTCTTTCTCTAAGCACTAGACAGGCTCATTTCAGACCAGGATCTGAAAGCCTGGGTCCTGGACCTGTGACACAGGAGCAGGAGCAGGGCAGGCCTGCAACCTGGAGCAGAGGCTCAGGTCACCTGCAGTTCTCATGTAATGTGAAGAAAAAATACATTTTATCAGTAACTCAGAGATTTTTGGAGCTCTTTGTTATTTCAGCCAAACCAACTTGTACCCCATCCCCTCATGTTCCAGTCTTCAGCAGCTTCTCATCCCACAGAAGGTAAAACCCAAGGTCCTCACTATGGTCACTCACCACATGAACCCTGCCTGCCTCCTCAGCCTCGTGGATTTATTGCACACACACACACACACACACACACACACACACACACACACTCACACTTTGTCCTCAGCTAGCTGGAGGCCACTGAGCAGAGCTTCCCTTTGGAAGGACTATACTGCCATGTCCTTATAGAGCTCTCAGGGGCTTTCAGGTGTCAGAGAAGGCCCAGGTCACTTGCAACTAGTTTCAAATTCTCAGTATATTTTGAAAATGAGAAAAACACCAAAAATGGAGTTTGAAAAATTAGATTTTGAAAATTTTACATCTAATAAATTAACACTGCAGCCTACTTCCATGCATGTCCACCCCTCCTCCCCCAGTGGACACCCCCCTCCTTCAGTTATAGACACTGGATCTTTCTGCCTGAAAGGCATGTTGTCAGACTTTTCTCTATCCTTCTCATCCTAAGCAGCATCATCCACTTTCTGAGACTGCAGCCGATGCTCTGCACACTCACCCTGGCTCATCCCTTTTACATCAGAACCTTGTGCAAATGGCAATTTATGTCTGCCAATCTTTTGAAGACAAAGTCTAGAACTTTCATGTTTATCTTGATCTTTCTTTCTTTCTGTGGACACCTCATGGGCAAGACAGAATAAGGCTAAGGGAGCTGGACATCCTGGTAAACTGGCTTCTGGAGAGAAAGGGAAGCATTTATTGGTTTCTGTGAGGTTGGGAAGAGATGTGGATAGTGGAGTCTTGTGAGCTGGCTCCTGTACCCCCGCTGAATTATGGGAAGGATGGCAAGATGGTGCAGGGGTGAGAAGGTGGTCCAAGGCTGGGGCGAGCAGGAGAAGTCGGGAAGAATGGAGGAAGGGTCCAAAGAAGCTGCCAATCCAGTGTCTCAGCTGAGGCCCAGGCTCTTGGGCTCCATCCATCAGATGCGCCTGCAAGCAGAGCACCAGACTCCCATGCTGGCACAAGCCACTTCTCTTAGGTCATTTCTTAAACTTCTTAAAGAAAGAAAATGAACAGTGTCAGCGTGTTATAATGGAGACCCTGACCAGGAGTTGAGTCTCAACTCTGCTTTACTGTCCTCCTGACAAAGCCTTTTCTAGTCGCCACTAAAAATAATAAATAATAAAGCACCTCATAACCTAGTGCCTTCAAACAACAATAGTAATTCTGCTCATGAGTTTATTCTCTCAGAAATTGACAAAGACAGCTTGAATCTCCTTTCCACGGCATTTTCTGGGCAAACTCAGTTGAGGCTGGAAGATCCAATTTCAAGTCACTCACATAACTGGCTGATAGGTGTTGGCCATCATTTAGAAGCTTGGCCAGGGCTAAAGGCCAGAGGCCTTGATTCCTTACACTAGACTCCCAATGTGCTATACCCAGGCTTTCTCACAGCATGGCAGCTGAATTCCAAGAGCAAAGATCTCAAGAGAATCAGACAGAAACAGCGTCATCTTCTGTGGCCCAGACTCAGAAGTCACATAATATCAGTTCTTCCATAATCACAGTCAATAAATTCCTTTATTTGCGAATAAACAAGCAAATAACAAGCCCCAGAGAAAGGGGAGAAGAGTTGCTACAATATATTATCTAAAATATTCAGTTTTCCTGAAGATTTTCCTGTGTATCCACTTCCATCCCCTTTAGACTCTTGGTGGCCAGATCTGCCGTAACACAGCAATGGGCAGAGATGTGTTCGGTGATTCTTATATGCCTTGCTGACCAGAGAAAGTGTGCCTTGAATAACTATATTTTCCTGTAGCTTTCACTCATGTAGTCCTTGGCCAGCTCAAACAAGCTAAGGTGCATTTTGATGAGTGGATTAAGAAACCACAAGCAAGGGGAACCACTGATGTCTCTGAATTTTTTAGACTAAGAATTTAAAGTTGTTGATCTAAATGGAAAACTCTGATAATTCCCTTGTTGTTTTTACAAATGAATTCCAGTCATTCTGACGCATTTTTCAGGGTAGGCTATTAGAACCATTCCAACTTGTGTGTCAACAATCTTCTTGAAGTTGCACTAGAACAGAAGTTTCATATCCACGTTGTAACTCATGTCCTTAAGAGTGACTGGCATGAATCCTTGTATCTCATTGCTTTAATTCACACTTTTTGGTTTCCTAGTAAATTGAACTTCTCTTCATCAAATGGAGTTTTAAAGTCCCTTTTCTGGCAATTTCCCATCCATAGCCCTTGTTGATTTTAAAAGTAGGAACTCAGCTTTGCCATTGTGCTGTTGCTGTTTTCTCAGTAGTTCATTTGTAAGAATTTTTGGATATGCTAGACTTTGACATTTAGATATGTCTCAAAAACGTACTGTATGCTTCATACATATTGTAATATATGTCTGAAAGTTCTTTATTTCTCTCACTAGGTGATGAAGCTTAACTCCCCTCCTGTTATATGTGGGCTGGACTTAGTGACTCTCTACTAATAAATAGAGAATAGAAAGTAGAATAGAAATGGAAAAAATGGAGAAAACGGGCAGACCTCAACCAACCTAGTGACCAAAGCTGATGTCACCAGTATTAAGTCATGCTGACATCGTACATCTCCTGATAAAACTGTGATGAGACAGACACATCACTTCTATGGTATTCTTACAAAAATTGGTTTTTCACCCAAACCCAGTTGAATCAACAGAAAATACTGGCCAAATCCAAACTGAATAACTTTTTACAAAATACCTGACCAGTATTCTTCAAAACCATCAGGAGCAACAAGGACATGTCTGATAAACTTAAAACTTTGATAAACTTAGGAAATAACTGAGTGCAATGTGGAATCTTCGGACATCAGTGAAAAAATGACTTTACATTCAAATGAAGTTTAGTTGATAGTAACGTATCAATGTTAATTTCTTAGTATTGATAAATGCACAATGATTACGTAAAATAACACTGTGTGTATGAGTGTGATCAGTTATGTCTGACTCTTTGCAACCCCATGGATGGTATCCCACCACGCTCCTCCATCCATGGAATGTTCCAGGCAAGAATACTAGAGTGGGTTGCCATTTCCTTCTGCAGGGGATCTTCCTGACCCAGGGACTGAACCCACGTCTCTTGCATCTCCTGTATTGTCAGATGGATTCTTAACCACCGTACTACCTGAGCAGTCCCAAGATAACACCAGAAAATACAAATTTTAGAATTTTTGTTCTATTATGTGAAAAAATACCATTGAAATTTTGATAGCAATTGAATTGAATCTGTAGATTGCTTTGAGTAGGATGGACATTTAAAAAAAATTTTTTTTCCAACCCTATGAGCACAAAATATCTTTCTATTTGTTTCTCTTCAACTTCTTTCATTAACATCGTAGTTCTCAGTGTACAGGTCTCTCACTCCTTGGTCAATAAAAGTGTGGACATCTTTGTCTTGTTCTTGATCGTAAAGGAAAATCTTTCAGCTTTCCATGATTGTGTATGAACATGATGTTAGCTGTGGACCTGTCATATAAGCCCTTAATTATGTTGAAGTATGGTCCCTCTATACTCATTGTGTTGAGTGACTTTATTAGAAATGAATGTTGAATTTTTTCAAGTGTATTTTTCTTCATCTATTGAGATGATCATATGATTTTTATCCTTATTTTGGAAATGCAGTGTTTCACATTGACTGATTTGTGGATGTTGAACTATTCTTGCAAACCTAGAATAAATCCCAGTTGATCATCAATAAAAATAAATTTAAAAAATTAAAATGTCCAGTTTTCACAAGTTATGAAACATGCAAATAAATTGGAAAAAATGATCCATATAGGAGAAAAACAGCAGGCGAGATGAACTACACAACAGAGCCCAGATGTCAGACTTAACACACAAGGATTTCCAAGTAGCCATTTCAAATATGTTCAATGAACTAAAGGAAACAGTACTTAAAGGAATAAAGTATGATAAAATGTCATATGAAATGGAGATTATCAGTTCAGTTCAGTTCAGTTCAGTTCAGTCGCTCAGGCACGTCTGACTCTTGGCGACCCCATGGACCACAGCACGCCAGGCTTCCTTGTCCATCACCAACTCCCGGACCTTGCTAAAACTCAGGTCCATCAAGTCAGTGATGCCATCCAACCATCTCATCCTCTGTCGTCCCCTTCTCCTCCTGCCTTCCATCTTTCCCAGCATCAGGAACTTTTCTAATAAGTCGGCTCTTTCCATCAGGTGGCCAAAGTATTGGAGCTTCAGCTTCAGCATCAGTCCTTCCAATGAGTATTCAGGACCGATTTCCTTTAGGACTGACTGGTTGGGTCTCCTTGCAGTACAAGGTACTCTCAAGAGTCTTATTTAACACTACAGTTCAAAAGCATCAGTTCTTCAGCACTCAGCTTTCTTTATGGTCCAACTATCACATGTGTATATGACTACTGGAAAAACCTTAGCTTTGACTAGACAGACCTTTGTCGACAAAGTAATATCTCTGCTTTTTAATATGCTGTATAGGTTAGTCACAAGTCTTCTTCCAAGGAGCAAGTGTCTTTTAATTTCATGGCTGCAGTCACCATCTGCCATGATTTTGGAGACCAAAAAAATAAAGTCTCCCACTGTTGCCACTGTTTCCCCAATCTATTTGCCATGAAGTGATGGGACCGGAGGCCATGACTTCATTTTCTGAGTGTTGAGTTTTAAGCCACTTTTTCACTCTCCTCTTTCACTTTCATCAAGAGGCTTTTTAGTTCTTCCTTCTTCCATAAAGGTGGTGTCATTTGCATATCTGAGGTTATTGGTATTTCTCCCGGCAATCTTGATTCTACCTTGTGCTTCATCCAGTCCAGCATTTTGCATAGTGTACTCTGCATAGAAGTTAAATAAAAAAGGTGACAATATAGAGCCTAGATGTACTCCTTCCCTAATTTGGAACCAGTCCGTTATTCCAAGTCCAGTTCTAACTGTTGCTTCTTGACCTGCATACAGATTTCTCAAGAGGCAGGTCAGGCGGTCTGGTATTGCCATCTCTTGAAGAATTTTCCAGTTTGTTGTGATCTATACAATCAAAGGTTTTGGTGTAGTCAATAAAGCAGAAATAGATGATTTTCTAGAACTCTTTTGCTTTTTCAATGATCCAACGGATGTTGGCAATTTGATCTCTCGTTCCTTTGCCTTTTCTAAATCCAGCTTGAACATCTGAAAGTTCTCAGTTCATGTACTGTTGAAGCCTGGCTTGGAGAATTTTGAGCATTACTTTGCTAGCATGTGAANATCCCTGGATGGGAAGATCCCCTGGAGAATGAAATAGCAACCCACTTCAGTATTCTTGCCTGGAAGACTGCAGGGACAGAGGATCCCAGTGGGCTATAGTCCATGGGGTGGCAAAGAGTTGGACACAATGGAGCAGGCCCACATATAATGTGGTTATTAGAAAATTTAAAATCATGTCTCTGGCTTGCACTTGTAAATGACATTAAGTTTCTAGTGGGGAGATTTAGAATCTCTCCTTGTTTCTATTAAAAGACAAATCTTGATTACAGAAGTAATATTAATGAATCCGTTATATCTTATTGCTCATGAATTGTCAAAACTTGAAAGGTACTTTCAAAGGAGACGTTCTTATAAAAAAAGAATTATGATATCATGTTGGAAATAATTTGGGACATTATCAAGAGCAAGATAAGAAATTTGCAAGGGACCTTGGAAGACACGCTTTGTTCCAGTTCATAGCAGATCAAATATTATCCAGTAGGAATTGCAATCATGAACTCATAGCATGTGAGAGCTGAAGACACTTAGACAGAATATTTTCAGATAAGGAAAATAAAGCTTTGGATATAATAATTTATTGCTTCCTTTTCAACTTTATCTGTTGTCAAGCTCTGTAATGTTTATTACATATTGTTGTTGTTGCTCAGTTGCCAAGTCTTGTCTGACTGTGACCCCATAGACTGCAGCATGCCAGGCTCCTCTCTCCTCCACTGTCTCCTGGAGTTTGCTCAAATTCATGTCCATTAAGCCAGTGATATTATCTAAACATCTCATCCTCTGTCTCCCCCTTCTTCTTTTGCCTTCAATCTTTCCCAGCATCAAGGTCTTTTCCAAAGCATCAGCTCTTTGCCTCAGGAGGCCGAACTATTGGAGCTTTCTAGGCATTTGAACTTACCTTCCTTTTAAATGGAAACAATACTGGACTCTTCTAACTCATATGCTTGATACTGAGAATATTCCAAATAATATTTATCCTCATGAATTTCTAGCAAAAGAAAGCCAATTGTGACAGCAAGATTTCATCACTCATCTCTCTTGTTTTAGAAAAGCTAGCAAAAATGTGTCATTCCTGACAAGCAGTGTTGAACATTCAGAATTGTATAAAGATTGGGTAGATTACATCTTAGCATTAAAAAAAAAATAAAAGATGCTCCATATTAGGGTAAATAAAAATTGAATATATTATTTTTACTGCATAAAATGGCATTTTAAAACTTAAGTTAGATTAGTATAAATAAGATTCCATATTTTGTATATTAAGATAGACAGGCTAAGTGGTTTAGGAAAGGAAAGTAGATAGGCTGTGCCCTGGATTCTTCACCTTCTGCTGCACCAAATTCATGTGTTATATGTTCACCACCATAAGGCAATGCCACCATTATTGTTAGTTATGGATGATGATCAAACTCTTATTCTATCAATATGTGTTGGATAACACATGAGATGCATCTTCTCCTTTGATCCACATAGTGAGTGAAGTCACTCAGTCATGTCTGACTCTTTGCAACCCCATGGACTGTAGCCTATGAGGCTCCTCCATACATGAAATTTTCTAGGCAAGAGTACTGGAGTGGGTTGCCATTTCCTTCTCCAGGGAATCTTCCCCTCCCAGGGATCAAACCAGAGTCTCCCGCATTGCAAGCAGACACTTTTATTGTCTGAGCCACCAGGGAAGATCTTGATCCACATAGAAAACAGGCTATTTTTTTTTGCTTTTCAGCAAGAGTCTTTTAGGGTGTAGCCTGGTTTGGTTTCTCTAGATATTACTGCTATGCCTGATGGAGAAAATAATGAAAGAGAAGATTTTTATTTCATTGGTCTAGAAAAAACATAGAATATTTATATTTCTGCTTTGACAGGGTCCAGATCCTTCTAGGCCTTTCAGTGGCATGAAAACTCAAAAACAGAAAGCAGTAGGACTTATTGCATTGCCACATATAATAATGGAGGGGCCGTATCAAAAAAGCATCACACTGAGAAAATTTTATTTACTCTTTCTTCCCCAATGCTCAGTGAATGTAATGATGGTGTTTTATTAAACCATGTCAGAAATTTTCACTTTTACAGAGGGTTAAGGACATTTTGACATTATGTTAAATATTCCCATGTCCATTCTGGGTGAGCTTTAATTATTTGAAGTCAGTTATGGGGACTTTGGTGGTTCAGTGTCTAAGACTCTGTACTCCCAATTCAGGGAACCTAGGCTGATTCCTAGTTGGGGAGCTAGGTCTCACATTCTGCAACTAAGAGTTTGCATACCACAACTCAAGATCTCTCACGCTGTCATGAATACTGAAAATCCCATATATTCCAGCTAAGACCTGTGTTGTGTCAATCAGTCATGTCCAACTCTTTGTGATCCCACAGACTCTACCCCGCCAGGTTCCTCCGTCCACAGGGTTTCTCCAGGCAAGAATAGTGGAGTGGGTTGCCATTTCATCCTCCAGGGGTTCTTCCCAACCCAGGTATCAAACCTAGGTCTCCCACATTGCAGGCAGATTCTTTACCACCTGAGCTACGAGGGCAGCCCAAGAATACTGGAATGAGATAGTCCAGTATCCCACTCCAGTAGTGGAATACTATCGGGGAAGCCCAACTAAGACCTGGTTAACCAAATAAATAAACAAAATATTTAAAACAAATAAGGTCAATTATGGAAATATCCTGATTGTTACCACTGATTCATTCAGGAATGCGACTTAGGCCAATCTATGTGCGGTGTTGCCCACACCAAGAGCATGTGACACAATTTGGGCTGATGAGATGTAGGAGGTTTTCTGCTGGGTTTCTGCAATATTTCTTTACTTGGATTTGAGATTAACAGGAAGGGACAGTGTCTGTCATTCAGATGTGCCACCTAGAATTTCTGTAGATGTTTGATGATTGAAGGTTAAGGCCGGGAACACAGAGGTTAAGACCAGGAATACTGAGGGCTGAGATGAGAGAACTGTGATAAAATGGAGCTTCAATAATTAAGTCAACTGTAAAAGTGACTCTGCCCCTAGACTTCACTTATAAGAATCAATATCATAGTTCCTTCTGTTTTGAAGCAATGTGACTTGGATTTTTCATTTTACCACAGCCAAAAGCAGCCTAATGTTGTGAGGGAATTGTTAGAGTATGCTGACATGCAGACTCACCAATGTAACTGACCTTAAATAATAAGTATTTTCTTTTATTGCCAGAAGCTACTTTGGTAGCCATATTGCCTGGCCAAACACAAATACCATATAAGAAGTTCAGGGTCACTGACACTCATCCCAACAAGTAGAAAGACAATGAGAATAAGACCATGTTACCATCTTTGCACTTACAGTGATCTGTTGCTGTAAATGTTGTCATGTGACCAGAATCCTTTTATATTGAGAGCAAGAAAGGTAACATGTGTTTCAGTAAATGAGACACAGCTATGCTTGAGTCCATTAGTCTGTCTCCTGGGGCTCAAGAAGCTACTTAAGCAGTACATTTTTGGTGTATGTCACCATCTGCTATTCAAATGTTTCCCATTAACCGTGACCACCAGTGGTTTAACCTTTCAGTATCTTTCAAATATTTCTTTGACAGTAAAAACAACAACAACAATGAAACACCAGTACTAGGATAGACGCACAAAATTCATTTTGAGGCTTGTATTGTGCACCTTATAGATATGTCATCAATTAAATGAGGGCGTGTGTTAGATGAGTTGCACGTCCAGATATACTTCTCTGTTCTGAATCCATCTATCTACATTGCTGAAAGACAATAAATACTTCCTTGATATTTTATTACCATAGAGCTGTACAATTTAACAGTAAAGCCAACATTGTCTAAAATCTACCTCTTATGGAAGAAAGGGACCATGTGGAAGATATAAAGCTTAACCAACAAGACACCCAGAAGTAACAAATGAACGCTTGAAGTGAGCTTTTGTTCGTTAGAACTAAAATCGCAGCTGAACAAAATGACTTGCCCTTCATAAAAATAGTGTTCAACATATTTCAAATCCAAATGCTTATTTCTTCCTTCATAAGAGCACACATTTAATGTAAATGTGTTCTATGCTCTCTACTTCAGCTGAGGAAAAGCAGCTATTGTGTTACAAATCAAATCCCCTCACACAATATCTTCCTTTCACTCATTTGTAGAAAATGCAAAGGATATCAGGGTTGTCAGAATAAAAAATTCTTTTCCTTTAACAACAGCACTCAGAAGTAGACTTTAGAGCTATAAATGGAACTTCAGAGACTAAGAGAGGAAGCCCTAAGTTGTTTATCATTACTGTGTGGGGAAGATAAGACAAGTCAAGTCTGAACCTGGATTGCATTATTTATGTAGTACATTATACTTGTAAAGCAATGGTAACTATTTCATATATTTAAAGCTCGGTGCAACTCTCTGGTCCTATTTGACATTCATTCTGCAGAAAATAACATATTTTAAAGAATAATCTACTAGAAAGCATGACTTGATTCCTCACCAATGGTTTTATCCAGGCTTAATTCTATCAAAGTGGGGCATTTAGAGAGAAACACAGATAGCCAACACTTTGTATGCTGTGTTACTGTGGTTACCAAATCCTCTGAGATAAAAGCTTAATTTAGCAAATTTGGACCCAATGGCTAAGGATTTGGAGGAATAAGTCTGACTCTCTGAGGGATAGGTTACAAGGATGGACATATCTGATCTCAATTGAGGGAAGAAACACGTAACTGAAATTGTGAGAATTTGCTCATCTTCTGCTTTACTTGCGCTCCTTCTCTTGTCCATTCTCTGTTCAGAAGCCAGGATGTTTCTATATAAATGGAGATCACAACATATTTCCCAACTTAAAATCATTCAGAAGTTTATCACTATAAAGTCCAAGTTCCTTACATTTGCCTACAGGTCCTGTTACGATCTGACTCATGTGTGTGTGTGTTTGTCGCTCAGTCATGTTTGACTCTTTGTGACCCCATGGACTGTAGCCCACCAGGCTCCTCTGTCCATGGAATTCTCCAGGCAAGAATACTGGTGTGGATTGCCATTTCCTTCTCATTCACCCTCAAAATCAACTCCAGCAATTAATTCTCACTTTCCTTCCTCTTTTCTTCCCTCCCACCCTGGAATCCAGAACTGTAAAAAATGTCCTTGTAAAATGCTGAGCCATGCATGGTTTTCAATGCTGTGCCTCCGATTAACCCTCTCTTCAGCCCTCATTCATGGATCTTTCTCCACATCTCCACCTTCTCACAAATTATCCCTTGTTGAAGTGATAGGTCTGTGAGCTTTCTCTGCCCCTTCTCCTATGATACCCCCATTTGTGTTCTGCCTTCTTGTGTCTTTTACAGCAGCTGTCACCATTTTTTTTTTCTTTTTGTCTTTATGATCGGTTTTTACTCAGATATCTGACAACTGTAAGGAAATGTTTTTGAAAGCATAAGAACTTACATAATGGTTGATTTTCTGAGTTAGAATGCAAGGGTTATTACTTTCGTTTGCTTTCATCAACATGAAATCATTAATTTATCTCATGAATTTCATTATCATTTGTTGAACATTAAAGGGTATAAACTACTGAGTTGGCATTTCATTGCTTACACGTTTTGCAATGATTCTTAAGTTTAAAAAAGACTTAAAAATCTGATGAAAATTTATCGTTATATTAAATATGTTGATGGAATTTTAAAACCAGAGATTAGGGTCATTGGATATAAAAGAATGATCTTGGCTGAGAGATCAATATGGATACTTTCTTTGCTTTGGATTTTTAATTAGCTTTATAAATTTAGAAGAATATCATGTAAAAATTTCACTTAAACTCTTTTCTAGAATAAAATATGTACATGGGGGTAGGTAGAAAATTGAGAAAATATTGGAAAAGTTAGTTAATTAAATTATTAACAGAGGATATTCTGATCTTATAAATAAATAAAACACATGGAAACCTGTCATAAAAGAGATTTATTACCGCTGTAACTGATGTAAAAGAGTTATTAAAGTCATAAAAAAAATATGTACTTTTAAGCATGTGGTTGTGGAGGACTTCTTTACTGCCTGAGCCACCAGGGAAGCCCAAATGTAAATGCCAGCGAGGGAACAGGTTTCCGCCTGGTTTCTAACCAGGGACATTTTGTGTGTGAGGCAAACGTGATAAGTGATAATCACTACACTCTGGAAACTTGTTTTTGTCTGAAGGAAGACTCAAACCTTAAGATTTCAGTCTTAAGAAATCATCATGAAGACTTTAGGGTGAACTCAGTAGCTGGTATGTGACACTAAAAATATGGCAAAAGAGAGAGATAGAGAGGGATATCCTCAAATTCTGAAAACAAACTATCCAAATCTTGGAATGACTCCAAAATGTTTCATGCATGGAGCAGAGTATAAAACAAAGACAACACACCCAACTAAGCCTAAAAGAAGAGAATGGCAGTTTTAGCTGCTTCACCACAAAAGAGAGAGAACCTGAAGCTTCTCAGGCAGGCCTTCTGGACATTCTCTTTCCCCCTAGAGCTGGGTGGAAAACATACCTTGAAGCATGTGTGTATTTGTACGTATCTTAAAAAGAGATCTTGGGTTTATCAGAGATAGATTTGGAATGATAGGAAGACTGTTATTCAAGACACTAAAAAAGAACAGGAAAAAGAAAACAGCTAAAAGCAAAGTCTATAAATAAGAGAATGATAAATAGTTCCCTGCTATCAAATACTTTAGATTTGCTTTACAGAAATGTGTACTTGATTCTTTCGTTTGAACTGATTTGTGCTTTTGAATGTTAAATAATGACTCATGTACACCTGTGGTGGATTTGTGTCAATGTATGGCAAAATCAATATAGTATTGTAAAGTAAAAAAAAAAAAAATTGAATTAAAAAAATAAATAAAAAGTAAAAAAAATTAATGACTTTTGAAAAAAACCACTTAAAATTATGAATAGCACTATGCACCCAACAGTACAGGAAATTAAGATAACAGGTGATATTTCTTTTGGAAGCTGACAGTATTTGTATATTTTGTATTTATTTGTCTTTCTATAAATATCCACATTTAAAATNCCCACCAACAGTGTAAGAGGGTTCCCTTTTCTCCACATCCTCTCCAGCGTTTATTGCTTGTAGACTTTTACATTAGCAGCATGTCCTACTGGGATAGGACAGGCAAACACCCTGCTCACTGATGACCTGCTAGAGCAAGATTGCCTCAGTGCACCTTGCCAAAAGGAGTACTCTCAGTTCTAGGTTACTTTAAATATATATAGGAATCCCAAGTAGAAAGCTATATTGAGATCCCATTACCATTTTTCTCACTGACATCAGTGAGTCAAAGAATGTTTGGTAAAATTGCAAGTGGCATATCACAAGGTTAAAATGGAAGGCTGTGGTTCAAAAACATGGGGGATCCCTAAATTAAGAGTACAGTTATATCCTGAGAAGAAAGGAAACAAAAAATAGCACTTTTTTCAATGCAGTTTCTAGGAAAGTTGTGAAACAACCTTCTTTTTATAAAGTGTTGAAACTGTTGACTATATATATTAAAGGAACACGTTTTTCCCAATATTTTATTTTTAACAACTTTGCATCAACTATTATCTAATTTTAAACCTGTCATGCAAAGTTNTTTTCAATGCAGTTTCTAGGAAAGTTGTGAAACAACCTTCTTTTTATAAAGTGTTGAAACTGTTGACTATATATATTAAAGGAACACGTTTTTCCCAATATTTTATTTTTAACAACTTTGCATCAACTATTATCTAATTTTAAACCTGTCATGCAAAGTTTCATCGAGAATAGCTATTTTAAATCATTAGAGTTAGCTCTAATATTGTGGGATGTTTTTACTTTTACCTATGTCCTATAAAACATATCTTAAGGGACATAAATTGCAATCTTGAAGAATTTATTAGTCAAAACATTTGTGGAAACCATGTGCAAAATTAATTGTTTTACCTCCTTCAGATAAAGCCATGTATGTTTATGAAATAATGAATGTAATTATTTCTGTAATTTTCTAATCATACCAATTCTGAAAAAAAAAAGACATTTTTCTGACTGTATAGAAAACTAATGGTCTAATTCAAATTTTTCTATATTTATAAGGAAAGCAAATTTACTTTGAAATAGACTACATTTTAATAAGTACAACATAATGGTTGAACTGTAATAGATTTTTGTCTTCTTTTTGAAAGACTGTTATTTTAAGAACAGTTTTAGATTAACAGCAAAATTGAAAGGGTACAGAGGTTTCCTGTATACCCCTTCCTCCACACAGATGCAGCATCTCCCATTATTAACATATTATTAACATCCCCCACCAGGGTACTGCACTAGTTACAACTGATGAACCCACACTGGACACATAGTAGTCACTCAAAGTTCACTTAAAGTTTGCTTTAAGGTTCATTCTGAGTGTGGATAAATATATAATGACATGTATCCATCACACAAAGTATCTTTACTGCCCTAATGTAATATATTGCATCCTCTGAAAATTTGATCACAGAAAACTTACATCTGGCAATACTATTTAAAATACAAATTCCAAACTATTTTTTAAATTTAATGAATATCTTTATCTAGCATACTAATATATAAAGTGAAAGTGAAAGTCGCTCAGTCATGTCTGATTCTTTGTGACCCAATGGACTATATAGCCCACCAGGCTCCTCTATCCATGGAATTCTCTAGGCAAGAATACTGGAGTAGGTATCCATTCCCTTCTCCAGAGGATCTTCCCAACCCAGGGATCAAACCCAGGTCTCCTACATTGCAGGTGGATTCTTTACTGTCTGAGCCACCAGGGAAGGCCTAGTAAAATATATATGTATATTTCCCTATACTATACAATAACTCCTTCTTGCTTATCTGTTTTATATATAGTAGTGTGTATCTCAGTTCAGTTCAATTAAGTTGCTCAATCATGTCCGACTCTTTGCGACCGTATGGACTGCATCATGACAGGCCTTCCTGTCCATCACCAACTATTGGAGTTTACTCAAACTCGTGTCCATTGAGTCAGTGATGCCATCCAACCACCTCATCCTCTGTCATCCCCTTCTCCTCCTGCCTTCAGTCTTTCCCAGCATCAGGGTCTTTTCCAATGAGTCAGTTCTTCTCATCAGGTGGCCAAAGTATTGGAACTTCAGCTTCAGCATCAGTCCTTCCAGTGAATATTCAGGACTAATTTCCTTTAGGATGGACTGGTTGGATCTCCTTGCAGTGTGTATCTATTAATCCCAAGCTGCTAGTTACTTCTTCCTCCCTCCCCTTTTCCTTTGGTAAACATAAAGTTGTTTTCTACCTTTGTGACTCTATTTCTGTTTTGTAAATGAGTTCATTTGTATCATTTTTTAGATTCCACATATAAGTGGTATCATAAGATAGTTATCTTTCTCTGACTTATTTCACTTAGTATGATAACCTCTAGTTTCATCTATGTTGTTACAAATGACATTATTTCATTCTAAAACAAAAAATCTTAGTAATCCATTCTATCCTGGAGGAGAGCATGGCAACCCACTTCAGTATTCTTGCCTGGAGAATCCCATGGACAGAGGAACCCGTGGCTACAGTCCATCACGTTGCAAAGAGTCCAACATGACTGAAGTGATTAGCGGCAGCAGATGCAGCAGCAGTCCATTGTATGTATATGTACACCACATCTTTATCCATTTGTCTGTTGATGGACACTTAAGTTGCTTCCATGTCTTATCTATGGTAAATAATGCTTCCATGAATACTAGGGTGCATGTATCTTTTCAAGTTAAAGTTTTTGTCTTTTCCGGATACATGCGCAAGAATGAGATTGCTGCAGTTCAGTTCAGTCCCTCAGTTGTGTCTGATTATTTCTGACTCCATTGACTGCAGCATGCCAGGCTTTCCTGTCCATCACCAACTGCTGAAGTTGACTCAAACTCATGTCAATCGNTTTCCGGATACATGCGCAAGAATGAGATTGCTGCAGTTCAGTTCAGTCCCTCAGTTGTGTCTGATTATTTCTGACTCCATTGACTGCAGCATGCCAGGCTTTCCTGTCCATCACCAACTGCTGAAGTTGACTCAAACTCATGTCAATCGAGTCGGTGATGCCATCCAGCCGTCTCATCCTCTGTCGTCCCCTTCTCCTCCTGCCTTCAATCTTTCCCAGCATCAGGGTCTTTCAAAATGAGTCAGCTCTTTGCATAAGATTGCCAAAGTATTGGAGTTTCAGCTTCAACTTCAGTCCTTCCAATGAATATTCAGGACTGATTTCCTCTAGGATGGACTGGCTATATCTCCTTGCAGTCCAAGGGACTCTCAAGAGTCTTCTCCAACACCACAGATCAAAAGCATCATTTCTTCAGCAATCATCCATACATGACTACTGGAAAAACCATAGCTTTGACTGGATGGACCTTTGCTGGCAAAGTAATGTCTCTACTTTTTAATAAGCTGCCTAGGTTGGGCATAACTTTTCTTTCAAGGAGCAAGTATCTTTTAATTTCATGGCTGCAGTCACCAAATGCAGTGATTTTGGAGCCCCCCAAAATAAAGTCAACCACTGCTTCCACTGTTTCCCCATCTATTTGCCATGAAGTGATGGGACCAGATGCCATGATCTTAGCTCTCTGAATGTTGAGTTTTAAGCCAACTTTTTCACTCTTTTCTTTCACTTTCCTCAAGAGGCTCTTTAGGTCTTCTTTGCTTTCTGGCATAAGGGTGATGTCATCTGCATATCTGAGGTTATTGATATTTCTCCCAGCAATCTTTTTTGTTTTGTTTTGTTTTTATTTTTTTTAGTTTTTTTTTTTTTTTTACTTTTTTTTTNCTTCTTTGCTTTCTGGCATAAGGGTGATGTCATCTGCATATCTGAGGTTATTGATATTTCTCCCAGCAATCTTTTTTGTTTTGTTTTGTTTTTATTTTTTTTAGTTTTTTTTTTTTTTTTTACTTTATTCTACTTTACAATACTGTATTGGTTTTGCCATACATCGACATGAATCTTGATTCCAGCTTGTGCTTCCTCCAGTCCAGCATTTCTCATGATGTATGCTGCATATAAGTTAAATAAGCAGGGTGACAGTATACAGCCTTGACATACTCCTTTCCCTATTTGGAACCAGTCTGTTTTTCCATATCCAATTCTAACTTTTGCTTCCTGACCTGCATACAGATTTCTCAGGAGGCAGATAAGGTGGTCTGGTACTCCCATCTCTTTCATAATTTTCCACTGTTTATTATGATCCACACAGTCAAAGTCTTTGGCATAGTCAATAAAGCAGAAACAGATGTTTTTCTGGAACTCTCTTGCTTTTTTGATGGTCCAGCGGATGCTGGCAGTTTGATCTCTGGTTCCTCTACCTTTGCTAAATCCAGCTTAAACATCTGGAAAGTTCATGGTTCATGTATTGTTGAAGTCTGGTTTGGAGAATTTTGAGCATTACTTTGCTAACGTGTGAGATGAGTGCAATTGTGCAGTAGTTAGAGCGTTCTTTGGCATTGCCTTTCTTTGGAATTGGAATGATTGCTGCATTGTATGGAAAATCTAATTTTTGAAGGAACCTGCATACTATTATCCACAGTGGTTGCATCGATTTATATTCTCTCCAACAATTTAGAAGGGTTTCCTTTTCTCCTCACCCTCCCCAGCATTTGTTATCTATCAGTTGATTCTGGCTATTCTGACTGGTATGAGGTAATACCACATTGTGTTTTTGACTTACATTTCTCTAATAATTAATGATGTTGAGCATCTTTTCAAGTATCTTTTGATCATTGTGTATCTTCTTTGGAGATACACATGAATTGTTTGTAAATTTCAGAGACTAATCCCTTGCAGGTCACAGCATTTGCAAATATTTTCTCCCATTCTGCAGACTTTTTGGTTTGTTTATGGTTTCTTTTGCTGTATAAAACCTTTTGAGTTTAATTAGGCCTCCTTTGTTTATTTTTTGTTTTTATTTCTATTACTATGGGAGATTAATCAAAAAAGACATAGCTGAGATTTATGTCAGACAGTGTTCTGCCTATGTTTTCCTTTAGCAGTTTTATAGTATCCAGTCCTACTTTTAGGTATTCAATTCATTTTGAGTTTGTTTTTATATATGATGTTAGAGAATGCTTACATTTCATTCTTTCACATGTAGCTGCCTAGTTTTCTGAGTACAACTTATTGAATAGAATGTCCTTTCTCCATTGTATATTCTTGCCTCCTTTGTTGTATGTTAAGTGACTGTAAGTGTGTGAGTTTATTTCTGGGAATTCTATCCCATTTGATAGAATGGATATGATTCTATGTCTGTTTTTGTGACACCATCGTAGTGTTTTGATTAGTGGAGCTTTGTAGTACAGTTTGAATTCAGGGAGCATGATTCCTCCAGCTTCATTCACCTGTCTTTCTTGAGATTGTTTTGACTATTTGAGACCTTTTGTGTTTCCTTACAAATTTTTAATTTTTTCCATTTTGGTTATGTGAAAAATGCTATTGGTAATTTGATAGGAATTACATTGAACCTGTAGAGTACCTTAGGTACTGTGGTCTTTTTTTAACAATATGGACTGTTCTAATCCAAGAGCAATGTATACTTTTTCATCTTATTGTATTGTCTCCAACTTATTTTATCAGTGTCATAGTTTTCGGGTTATGCCTCCCTCAGTTCAGTCACTCAGTTGTGTCCAACTCTTTTCGACCCCATGAAGTGCAGCAGGCCAGGCCTCCCTGTCCATTACTAACTCCTGGAGTTTACCCAAACTCATGTCCATCCAGTTGGTGATGCCATCCAGCCATCTCATCCTCTGTTGTCTCCTTCTCCTCCTGCCCTCAATCCCTCCCAGCATCAGGGTCTTTTCAAATGAGTCAGCTCTTTGCATCAAGTGGCCAAAGTATTGGAGTTTCAGCTTCAATATCAGTCCCTCCAATGAACACCCAGGACTGATCTCTTTTAGGATGGACTGGTTGGATCTTCTTGCAGTCCAAGGGACACTCAAGAGTCTTCTCCAACACCACAATTCAAAGCCGTCAACTCTTTGGCGCTCAGCTTTCTTTAAAGCTTTTCTTTCTTTCACATCTATACATGACTCCTGGAAAAACCATATCCTTGACTAGGCAGAACTTTGTAGACAAAGTAATGTCTCTGCTTTTTAATATGCTATCTAGGTTGGTCATAATTTGCCTTCCAAAGAGTAAACATCTTTTAATTTCATGGCTGCAGTCACCATCTGCAGAAAGTTTGGAGCCCCCAAAATAAAGTCTGTCACTTTTTTCATTGTTTCCCCATCTATTTGCCATGAAGTGATGGGGCCGGATGCCATGATCTTCATTTTCTGAATGTTGGATTTTAAGCCAACCTTTTCACCCTCCCCTTTCACTTTCATCAAGAGGCTCTTTAGTTCTTCTTTGCTTTCTGCCATAAGGGTGGTGTCATCTGCATATCTGAGGTTATTGATATTTCTCCCAGCAATCTTGACTCTAGCTTGTGCTTAATCCAGCCCAGCGTTTCTCATGNTCGCTTCTGGCCCGTGCTGCCTCCAGTGGGACACGTGCTGCCCAGAGTTCTGCGTGTTCATCTGTTCAGCACCCACTGCAGGGCCAGCCCCTTGCCAGGCAGGGTTTTAGGGACTTGGAATAAGCAGTGAGCAAAACATTGAAAACTCTGGGTGCTTGCCTCCGAGGAAGTCACACCAGTCCTCGTCATCACCAGCCGAGGCGTGGATACAGACAACGCTGTGAACTCACCCACCGCTGCTGTTTCCGGAGAGGCCCACCAGTCACTGTATCCACCCAGCGGTGGTCAGGTGGCTGCCATGTGCCTCCGGGGTCACCTGTGAGCCTGCAGGGCAGGAGAGGGGTCAGAGCAGCGCCGGGAACTGGCCAACTCCGATGAGGAGTTGGGGACAGCTGGCTCCTACGAGCAGGAAGCAAGCCATTCTGGGTGGTATGGCTGTAAAACCAGGGCCCTGCGCTGAGTGTGGCCCTGGGGAGCATGTCAGGGCTTTGTGTGACCAGGGAGGAAGCAGGGGGTCCTGCTGGGGGCCAGGAGCCCAGGAGGCCCCGGACAGCCACTCCCCTTGCCTTCCAGCTGCTGCATCTTGCCAGGAAACTTCTGGGGCAAAGGTTGTTCAACACACTGATGAAGATGACCTTCTATGGGCAGTTTGTGGCTGGTGAGGACCAGGAGTCCATCCGGCCCCTGATCCAGCACAACAGGGCCTTCGGCGTGGGCTCCATCCTGGACTACGGTGTGGAGGAGGACTTGGCGCCTGAGGAGGCCGAGCGCACGGAGATGGAGTAAGGGCCACGCGACGCCTGCGGGTGGGACCGTCTGGGACAGCTGGGGGAGCTCCAGCCGCCCGACCTCCGCAGCCCTCCTGGGCCTGCCTGGAGTTGGGCCTTTGTCCTGTGAGGACGACGGCCTGAGCCTTCAGCAAGGCCTTGTGTGCCCGAGGCTGGGGCTGGCCAACCCTGGCCCCCAGTCTGGCCCTCCTGGTCTTGTACAGTCTGCAGGCTGAGGGTCATGGCTACAGTTTAAATGGTTGAAGCAAAGCAAGAGTAATACCTTGTGGTACGTGAAAATCATAGGGTGCTGTCACCCTATGGGGGGGGGCTGGCAAAATTGAGTGGCCATGGCAGAGATGATCACACTGGCATTGGTGGTCTTCTGGCTTCCTGGTGAAGCATCTCTTCAGAGGATTCTGACCCCCAGCGCGGTCCCTCTGCCTGGCCTCTGAAACTGTTTCCTGATTAGCAGCTGGGGTCCTCCTGGCAGATGTGGAGCCTGCCCGGGGGCATCCAAGGAAAATGGAATGTGCCGGCTCCCTGTGGCAGGCCAGCCCAGTGGCTTCTGCTGAGGTCACTGACTGGCTGCAGGGGTCTGTTCTCTGGGCAGGGGGTGTGGGGGCAGGAGGGCACCCCCCACGCCCCTCCTGGGCCACAGGCCGGGTCCCTCATTGGAGACTCAGGCAGATCCAGCCCTTGCTTTGCAGAATGCCTGCCTGGTTGCTGGGCTGATTTCTGCTCCCCTCCAGG